>BLSH010055096.1:55000-74187 GCA_018402905.1 Glandirana rugosa | reverse complement strand
AAAAACATTGTTTTTCACCGTTTTTGGCCGATTTATATTCTTCCTCATATTTGCGATAAAAAAATCGCAATTGGCGTTTATTGATTGGTTTGCGCAAAAGTGGTCGCGTTTACGGATGATGAGAATTCATTTTTGGGGTTTTTAATTTTTTTTTATTTTTTACTAAAAATGGCGGCGATCTGTGATTTTTTGCGGTACTGCGATATTTCAGCGGACATGTCGGAACATTTTGACACTCTTTTGGGACCATTGGCATTTATACAGTGATCAGTGCTATAAAAATGCACTGATTACTGTGTAAATGCCATTGGCACTGAAGGGGTTAACCTGCAGGGGGCGCGCTAAGGGTTAACTATGTTCCCTGGGCGTGTTCTAACTGTATGGGGGACTGCCTAGCTGGGGAAGGGAAGTGGTCACAGCATTCGCGTAAAGGAAGGCTGTGATCACAGCCCTTCCCCCTCACACAGAGCGGAGATCCGTGTTTACATACACGGACCTCCGCTCACTCGCTCCGGGGGGGGCCATCGCGGGTAGCCGGCGGCAATCGAAGCCGCCGCACCCGCTCCCTGGCCCCCCCTGGACACAGTGAGCGCGCGGGCGCGCCTCCGCTCACTAAACTCGTTCCCGCAGCCGCCGTCGTATGACGCCGATTTGCGGGAACGAGCCACTTTTCCGCCGTCAGGTGCCGATCGGCGGTCGGCAAGTGGTTAAAATATTTTTTAAGGCAGCTCCGGCATCTCTTCTCCCCTCTCTGGCTCTTCTCCCTATTAGGGCGTCTTCAATCTTCTGCTCTTTTGTGGGGTCTTCTTTCTTCTGAGGGGGTCTGCTTTCTTCTGCTCTTTTGCGGGGTCTTCTGCTCTTTTGCTGTTTTTTCTCTTGCTTTGTGCCGTCTTCTGCTCTTTTGCGGTTCTTCTCCTTCTCTGCACCACCTTCTGCTCTTTTTCAGGGTCTTCTTCCTCTCCGCACCATCTTCTGCTTCTTTGCCGGTTCTTCTGCTTCTCTGCGCCGTCTTCTGCTCTTTTGCATGGTCTTCTCCCTCCCAGCGCTGTCTTCTGCTCTTTTTCCGGGTCTTCTCCGCTGTCTTCTCCCTCTGTTGTTCTTTTGATGTTGACTCGACGCAATACCCCGTTGTAATGCTGGCTCCGCTCTGTGCAATGACTTATATTGACATGGGGCGAGGCCACCTGGTGACATCATCCAGGGGCCCCACCCCCTTGTGACATCACTGTCCCATCATACACCAGATGGTGACATCACAAGGGGGTGTGGCCTCCGGATGATGACACCGGGTGGCCCCGCCTCATGCCAATATAAGTCATTGCACAGAGCGGAGCCAGCATTACAAAGGAGATCGCGTTGAGTCAACATCCAGAAGAAGAACAGAGGCAGAAGACATCGGAGAATACCCGGCAGAAGAGCAGAAGACAGCACGGAGAGGGAGAAAACCCTTTAAAAGAGCAGAAGACGGCATGGAGGCATGGAGAAGGAGAGGGACCCGCAAAAGAACAGAATATGGCGTGGAGAAGGAGAAAAGAGCAGAAGACCCAGCAAAAGAGCAGAAGAAACAAGACTCCTCAGAAGAAAGAAGACCCCGCAAAAGAGTAGAAGAAAGAAGATTCCGTAGGAGGGAGAAGAGCCAGGGAGGGGAGAAGAGACAATGGAGCTGCCTTAATAAAATATTTTAAAAACCTGTGTAGTGTGTTTTTTTTCCCCCGCTTTTTTTAGGTGAATGGGTAGGGGTACAATGGTACGGGGACGGGAGAAAGCCCACACAGAGCCTGGGGACACTGGGAGACGGTCATGCCATACCGGACCGTGGGGAGAAGCAGAAAACGGCAGTATAAGGAAGACAACAAACAAGGAGTGGTGCGCCCCTCCCCCCCGGACATATTCCCTCTCCCAAGATGCCGACGGGTAAGAAGAATGCACGAGGCAATCAACAAAACTCACAGCACACCTCACTGCAGGTAACAGACTCCTCTACCGGGGCAGAAATAAAAGACCCTTTCTCCTCACAGTCCTCAGGGGAAAGGGACGAGGATCCCCAGGGCGACTCATTATCCCTGCCGACATCTCCTAGAACACCTCTGCTTATCCCAGCAGTAGCAAGCTCCCCTGCATCTTCCATGGACAGAAACATGGCAGAACTGAATCCCTGTTCAGCCAGCCCAGCTCTGCGACAGAGGGTCCCCCGCAGCAAGCAGTCCCATATGCGGGAGACACAGCCTTATTGGCCCGCTTCTTTGTTATGCTCCAGCAGGAACTCTCAAAAGCATGCACCATTATTACTAATGACCTAAAGCATGACATATAAAGTTTTGGTCAGTGTCTTCATACAATCGAGACCAAAGTGGACGCAACGGTTGCCAAAGTTAACCACCCTGACAGATTTGTGACCAAACTTCAGGAAAGGTTGGAGGAAGCTAACGCCAAAATAGAGGACCTCAAAAATAGGTCCCACCGCTACAGTATACGGATCAGGGGCCTACCGGAAAACCCACACCAACCTTGAGAGGGCCATGCAAGATCTCATGAAGGACTTGCTACCAGATATTTTACCCCATCAGATGGAGGTGGATCATATTCACAGGGCCCTGACGGCCTTCCACGTGATATAATAGTTAAACCGCATTACTACCGCATAAAGGAGAAATTAATTCTGGCCTCTAGGAACCAACAGGATCTGTCATTATATGAGACCCCCATTCAGTTCTTTGCGGACTTGGCCCCATCCACGGTCCAGAAGCAACGGAATCTAAAACCCCTCTTGCAACAGTTGATGAATCGCCAGATCAAGTATCGCTGGTCGTTTCCATTTCGATTGTACTTCACTTATCGAGGTAAAACCCACTCCTTTTCCACATACCATGATGGAGAGATTCTGCTGCTGGACCTAGGCATTATAAACAGAGACTCACAACCTACTCCAGCCCCAAACTCCAGGGAACGCCTGGTATCACCTATTTGGTCATCGCAACGTTCCACCAGGGCCAGGAAGTCCCCGCCACACACCTGACTTGGGACAAGCTCCCCCTTTACCTTTTAACTAGAGGGGTGATTGTCCAATTTGTTGGGACTCTGCCCACCTCAGAACGGACTTTGCTTAGGACTCTGCGGCTGGCAACCTGTCCCACAGATTACTGAGGGCAGATTATCCTGACCTCAGTTCGGGTGAGTGGAGGGGGGAGGGTACACACCAGTAGCACCCCCTCACTGTTGGATCTTTTCACGTTGGCCATGTTCGTATTTTGGTTGCTCAGGACATACCTTACCCCACCCTTTTCCCCCTTTTTTTTTTTTTTTTTTTAAGACTGGTATGGACGGTATCCTGCACTGTTAACAACGGCCATAACTCTGGGAATAGCTCTTCAAAGATATATATCTCATATGGACAACTGGGGATTTAGTTCTTTGCAACATAGGGAGTTCCTTGGAACACTATGGCAAGAATATCGTGGGGGGGGGGGGGTACTGATTTGTGTAACCTATCCTCCTAGAAGTTCACTAGCAATTTAGGTTAGACCGTGGTGGACCCACAGCCACTCCAGTGACCTTGCTTCTATCCCTTGATGGGGGCAACTTCACATTCTAAATCCCGGGAGGGCTTCGGCATATGTTACATGTATATAGTTTTACTATATCCAATAGGCCTAAAGTTATGCCTTATCCTCAGCTCACTAACTTTCTTTCTTCCTCATCTTTTCTTTTTATCCTGACCTCCTGCCCTGGCCTTTTCGGTCTACACTTGGGCCTCCGACTACATAGCCAAACCAGCAAATGGAGCCTGCCACCAAGCTGTGAGATGCCAGGTGAGTGTATTCTGCCAAACCACAATGTCTGCTACATTTTCTAATGAGTACTCGATTGTAACACATAATGTGCAGGGATTCAATTCCCCCTCCAAGAGAACGAAGGCCTTACTATACTACTACAAACAGAGGGCGGACGTTCTAATGCTGTAGGAGACACATTTTACTAAAATCTCAGCCCCAAAATACCTTAGTGCACGGTACCCACAATTTTTCTTGTCCTCGGGCAATGAAAAGAAATGTGGAGTTGCAATATGCTTCTCGAGCAAAGTTCCATTTACACCAGTTACCATTATTAAAGACAAAGAGGGTAAATATATAATGGCTGTTGGCAGAATTAATGATCAAATGGTATCGTTTATATCCTATTATACCCCCAACTCGGGCCAGATAGCCTTCTTTCAAAACTTGTTATACTGCTTCCAAAATCACAGGGGCAGGTGATACTAGGCGGGGATAGCAATCTACCCTTAGATCAAATGTTGGATAAACCATCCCCAAACAAACCTAATCTCAAACATGTACCTAAAAATGGCTGCAGAATTGCGAGGCTGATACATAGCTGTGATTTAATAGAAGCATGGCGCGAAGACAACCCCTCTGCCAGGGACTATATGCATTACTCATATGTCCATGGTACATATTCACGGATAGACCATATCTTCCTAAACACTTCACTTGTGCCATACATACAATCTACCAAAATACTAATATGTTCATGGTTGGATCACTCTCCGGGGTATCTTTATCTGACCTATGGAAAAAAACCGTCCCCCTCCCCGAGCAACTCAACGCATCCCTGCTAAATGACCCAGTAATTTTCATGGAGGTGGAGGCGGCGCTAAAAAATTTCTTCAGGAAAAATTCACCCTCAGACACCTCCCCGGTAATAAATTGGGCAGCTCACAAGGCCACTATCCGGAGGACATTAATCCAATTAGTGGCCAGGTCTAAACGTTCGCACAACAGCACAATCGAACAGCAGGAGAGGGAATTACACAACTTACTCTCAGAACAAAAAAAGTCACCCCAGATAGAAAATAGACGAAAAATTGACACAGCCAGATTAGCTCTAAATGTGAGCCTTACAAAGCAGATAAGATGGTCAAAACATAATTACACCATGGCAGATAAACCTACCAACCTCTTGGCCAGGAAATTAACACCTCGCCCCTATGCATCAGCCCTACGGAAACTCAAATTGATTAATGGTCATTCGACCCAGAACACGGAACTGATAGTAAATTAATTCAAGAAGTTCTATTCCTCTTTATTCCTCTTTCAAATCAGAGAAGTTCCCCCAAAGTTTAGCAGATGACTTCTTTGGAGACATCTCACTGCTCAACTTGAATCAAGATCACGTAGAACACATGGAAAAAGAATTCACAGTTAGAGATCAGACAGGCCATTAAAACCTTAAACCCCTCCAAAGCACCGGCTCCAGATGGATTCTCCTGACACTATTATAGGAAATTCCAAGAGACTTTGACTCCCCAACTATGCACATTTTTAAATTTTATCAGACAGGGCACTGCCACCCCAGGACAGGAAAAAGAGGCTTTCATACAAGTGCTCCTCAAACCCGAGAAAGATCTGGGAACTTGCGCAAACTATCGTCCGATCTCTTTGATCAATGGTGATCTGAAAATTATGTCTAAAGTGTTGGCAACTAGATTGAACTCTATTATAGCGCAGTACATACACCCAGATCTGATGGGGTTTATCTCCGGTCGCCAAACATCAGATCAGACGAGGAGAGTGATAGACATCATATCCGCAATTCAGTCTGACTGGGATGGCAGGGGGGTTAGAAAAGCAATGCTGCTGTAATTGGACGTACACAAGGCTTTTGATGCCCTATCCTGGGACTATTTATTCTACGCTCTGACCAAATTTGGGTTTAGACCAAGATTCTGGAAAATACTTAGAGGTCTTTATACTTCCCCGACAGCTTCATTAATGATAAGAGTATTCCTCGGGTCCCATTTCTATCCAACCGGGTACACGACAGGGCTGCCCATTATACCCACTACTTTTTATCCTAGCCCTGGAACCATTGGCATGCAAAATCCAGGCTTCCAAAGACATTCAAGGGGTGATCTGTGGCAATGAGGAACATAAAAACCTCTTATTCGCAGATGATATCCTGTTAACGATCACATCTCCAATTACCACTCTCCCCAACTTATATGCAATCTTACAACCTTTTTCAATAGTGTTAGGTCTCAGAGTGAATCATGAAAAATCACAGGCGATGAACATCACGTTCGGCAAAGACAAGCTCTTGACACTTAAACACTCCTTTAACTTCCTATGGCACACAGACGCTCTCCAATACTTGGAAATTAACAGCACCCCATCAATGCATACCCTGTACTTTGGTAATTAACCGGAACTGTTTAAAAGACTGTCAGGCTAGGTGGTTACTTCACCCCCCCGTCATGGTTTGGCAGACTACACTCAGTAAAAATGAATATACTCCCAAAGATCTTGTATCTTTTTTGCACATTACCTGTGGCATTGAAACGTTTGGAGGTTTTAGCGTTCAGAAAAAAATTCTCTCTTTCATTTGGGGAGACAAGAGGCCTAGGGTGAACAAGCGCACCCTGTTTACCCCACGGGGAAGGGGAGAATTGGGGGCTCCCGACCTACTGAAATATTATTATGCAGCGCAGCTGGCACAGCTAATCAAATCTCATTCCAAGCGACCACATCCTATTCGGATGCAGTTGGAGGCAAGCGCATGCCCTGACTGGCCACTTAGCCATATGCTTTGGCTGCCTTCAAAAAACCGACCCCCAATCTTATGCCCGTCACTCTCTCTGTCCTTGGATATCTGGGATAGAATGTCGAAACACCATAAATTCCAATCCCTGCATACTCCACTGGCTCCCATCCTCAGGAATGGGAAATTCAATCCGGGCCTCACTCCCAGAATGTTTGATTGGTGGACTAACACAGGCCTACTGCGCATAGCTGATCTATGTGACCATAAAGGCATCTTAACAAGATGCGCCTTGGTGGAGAAATACCAAATGCCAGCATCGGAATATTTAGTTACACTCAGATAGCACACTTCATACATAGTTTATCACGTAACTCAGATATTACTACAATGTTTAACATGGAATACTTGTGCCAGAGATACGATAAAGTCTGGAGACACATTTCAGAAATCTATACAATCTTGACAGACCCCCGAATTAAACAAGGGTACATGGAAAAATGGGAGACTGATCTCCAAGAAACTATAGAACTGGATGAATGGTACAGCATGGCTCAGGCATCTTCCAGATCTCTAATCAACACCTCGATAATAGAAGCAAACTATAAGGTATTTTTGAGATGGTACATGGTTACAGCGAGAATGTACCGGGAGCATCCCCCTTATGCTTCCGGGGCTGTGGACAGGAAGGAACAATGTACCACATCTGGTGGCTATGCCCAAAGGTACGGAGGTTCTGGATCAGGGTGTATAATTTCATATATTCACTTACTCAGGTAAACTTGGCTAAGTCTCCAAAACAGGCTCTGCTTGGCAGCAAGGTAGAGAATGCATCTAATGCTCAGAGGCGCCTCATAACCTTCATGTTCACATCAGCGAAAATCACTATTGCTAAGTCTTGGAAATCCGCTAGCCTACCATTTGATCAATTTAAGCACAAACTCTTTTGGTTAATGTTACACAAGCGCTTAACCGCGACTCTCCAAGATAAAATTAAACAATTTTAGAAGGTTTGGGACCCATGGGTTAAATATTTGTCTGGAGATCCCAGAACTACACTGGATTAGCGGCAACCTGGGATGCTGACGGCTGAGGCTGGAGGCCCTTCTATCTATTAAGGATCGCTTCACTCTTTACCTTCTTCTTTCCTACTTTTTCTCTTATTTTTTTGTTTCTAAAGACTGAATGTTTATTATCTGCTCACATTTATGGTGAGTGGATTACTTCTGATAAGTTTTTATATTTAAATGTAGTTACACAATGTCTTAAATATTTGCACCCAGTATCTTGATGTATGGGTAAATGACAAGACAAACTTTCTTCCTTTATTATTGAACATACTCTTTGTACTGCTCTTTCTCTATGAAAACCCAATAAAAATATTGGAAAAAAGGGGGCTCCCAGATTCCAATAAGTCCCCTCGAATTATTGTTGAGGGCATGTGGCCTGGTATGGTTCAGGGGAGGGGCGCTCGCTCGCCCCCCCCCCCATCCTGACCTGCCAGGCTGCATGCTCACATAAGGGTCTGGTATGGATGTTGGGGGGACCCCCATACCATTTTTATGGGCACAGGGTTCCCCTTAAAATCCAGACCAGCCCTGAAGGGTCTGGTATGGATTTTGGGGGGACCCCTATGCCATTTTTATGAGGCGCGGGTTCCCCTTAAAATCCATATCAGACCTGAAGGGTCTGGTATGGATTTTGGGGAGGACCCCACATCATTTAAAAAAAAATTGGCACAGGGTTCCCCTTAAAATCCAGACCAGACCTGAAGGGCCTGGTATGGATGGAGGGAGAAACCCATGCCTGTTTTTATCTGGATTTTTGATTAGCTGGATTTTGGAATTCCACACCATAATGTTGAATAATAACATACTGTTGCATACATTTGAAAGTTAAAATGCTGTGATCAACCAAAATGATGAAAATTTCATAATTATGGCTGCTGACTACAATGTTAGTTTTTAAGAGATGATACCATCGGTAGGATTCAAACCCATGCTATCAAATTTTGAATGTAGGACAACATACCACTACGCCACAGACCAGGGCACACTCATACATAGAAAATACAATTACTAATGTTGGATTCTTTTCATTCAATACAATAATTTATTGCATTTGAGGAATTAATATTATGATAACAACCATGCTCATGTGGCAGCTGACAGCTGAATTAAAAAAAAAAAAAATAAAAATGCATGGGGTCCCCCCCAGGTCCATACAAGACCTTTCATTTCTAATATGGATTTGGAGGGGACCCACCCCATGCCAAAATTCAGAAAAAAATGGCGTGGGGGTCTCCCCAAAATACATACCAGACCCTTATCCAAGCACTCAGCCTGGCAGGTCAGGATAGGGGGGCGAGCATTCGCCTCCCTCCTGAAAAGCACCAGGCCCCATGCCCTCAACATGGGGGGTGGATACTTTGGGGCAGGGGGGCTCTGTGCCCCCCACCTCAAAGCACCTTGTCCCCAGGTTGATGAGGACAAAAGCCTCTTCCCGACAACCCTGGCCGGTGGTTGTAGAGGTCTGCGGACAGGGAGCTTATCGGAATCTGGAAGCCCCCTTTAACAAGGGGGCCCCCGGATTCCAAACCCCCTATGTGAATGAGTATCGGGTACATTGTACCTCTACCCATTCCCCAAAAATTCTGTGAAAAGAAAAAAAACAAGAGTCGGTTTTTTACAATTCCTTTATTGTAAAATAGCTCCAGGGGCGTACCTAGAGCATTTGTCACCCGGGGCGGATCCTATATCTGGCACCCGCCCCCCCCCAAAAAAAAATGTAAAAACACCCACATAAATTTGAAATCTTTTCAAGAATATTTATTGCACAAACTCTCTACCCCCTCTCTCTTCTCGCAATGCACCGATCGATGCGGAGAGAGAAAAACCGGCGCTTCCGCTGGCTTGTTTACATGTGATCACGCCGTTTGACGGCGCGATCACGTGGTAAAAGGCCGCTCACAGCGGCCATTCACCGCGATCCGTGATCAGTCGGGTCCCCCGGACCCGACGGTCACGGATGTTCCCGTGTGCGCGCCCCAGGGGGCGCGCAGGAAGCGCGATTCTGGGAGGACGTCAATAGACGTCCTCCCAGAATTAAGCAACCGCCCTGTAGACGTCTTTTGTCTATAGGGCGGTTGTTAAGTGGCTGGACAAGGTGACACTGACAGCACTATTCTCAGGTGAGGAGGACACACACACACACGACACTGCTAGTGCTGCCATGCATTTCAATGCAGCAGCAACATCATCACCACTAACACGGTAACACCCCCCACCCCCCCCCGCCCCGCGTGCACTGGCCTAGGCAGCTCTGTGACCCCCTGGTGCTTACCACATCCCCATATAGCAATGCTACTGTGGCTGGGCCGCTGAGACAACATTGAGACACACTGTGACACAGTACTCACATGGTCCGGGCCGGACGGACTGGTTTCAACAGTCAGCAGCGCAGCGGTGAGTGGAGGGCGGCGGGCGGAGGCAGAAGGAAATCTGAAACGCGGCGCCGGAGCAGTCAGTGACACGCAGAGACCATACCACTGCGGCGCTGAGAGGGTGGGTGTTCCACTTATAACCAAGTTCCAACAATGATCTTATCCACCTAAAATAGTGAGAAGCCGGGGCTGAGGGGCTCCTGTCGCCCTCGAGATGCGCAGAGCGGGACCCCACTAGATGACAGTGACACTGAACACCCCCCCCAAAGTGTGGCACCCGGGGCGTCCCGCCCCCCCGCCCCCCCCGCCCCCCACTTGGTCCCCCCCTGAATAGCTCTCAAATATCTTCCCCCTTTCTTCTCTCCCGCTGCCATTTTCTCCCCGTTCTCTGTTCTTCCTTGCTGCCATCTTCTGTCGCCATCTCCTCCTGTCTTTCACTCCCGCCGCCATCTTCTCCTGCCGCCGTATTCCTCCACTGTGTTCTTCTGCGCTGCTGTCTTCCTTCGTTGTGCTGTCACCGCTGTCTGGTGTCTCTTAAATAGCCATGGGGCATGGCCATCCAATGACGTCACTCGGAAAGCCCATCCCCTTGTGACGTCGCAAGACTACATAAGAGCTGTCAGACAGCTGGGGATGTCACAACGGAGGAAGACAGCATCTGGAGAAGAGTGGCAGTGAGGAAGAAGACAGCGGAAGGAGAAAGCAGCAAGAGAGACAGCAGCAGGAGAAGATGGCGGCGAGGAAGAACAGAGAACCAGGAGAAGGTGGTGGAGGAAGAGAAGAAACCGGGAAGAAGACACCTGAGAGCTATTTTACAATAAAGGACTTGTCAAAAACCGGCTCTTGTTTTTTTTTTTTATACATTTCAAAGCTTTTTTGGTGAATGGGTAGAGGTATGATGTACCCCATACTCATTCACATGGGGAGAGCGGGACCTGGGGGCCCCTTTGTTAAAGGGGGCTTCCAGATTCCGATAAGCCTCCCCACCCGCAAACCACAACAACCACCGGCCAGGATAGTCGGGAAGAGGCCCTTGCCCCATTCAACCCCAAAGCACCCTCCCCATGTTGAAGGCATGTGGCCTGGTATGGTTCAGGAGGGGGTGCACTCACTTGTCCCTCCCTATCCTGGTCTGCCAGGCTGCGTACTTGGATAAGGGTCCGGTATGGATTTTGGGGGGCCCCAACGCCATTTTTTTATTTTGGCATGGGGTTCCCTTTAAAACCCATACCAGACCTGAAGGGTCTGGTATAGATTTTGGGGGGAACACCACGTCATTTTTTTAAAAATTTTGGAGCAGGGTTCCCCTTAAAATCCATACCAGACCTGAAGAGCCTGGTATGGACTTTGGGGGACCCCCCCGTCATTTAAAAAAATATTGGAGGGGTTCCCCTTAATGTCCATACCAGACCCAAAGGGCCTGGTATGGACTGGGGGGGGGGGGCCCTATGCAATTTTTTAATATGGTTTTTATCTATATTGCTGGGAACCAACATTACATTACAGCCGCAAACAAGTTTAAATTACTTTTTTCTTTAGAAATGCAATTTTGCTCCAGCACAGTTCTAAACATCACACATATGCGCACTTTACAGGCAGACTAAGGGGACCTCCCAGGCACAATATTTAAAAAGGAATATTTTATTTTTTCAATTTGATCATTATTAAAATCACTGCTCTGTCCCCATACACTTTTTATGGCAATGAACTTGCATACAAGCTTTAAATGGAGGAATTTGGAACTTGCAGGTTCGAATCTCATTGACGGCCACTGTTCCCGCACATGTAAGCTGACAGGCATCTTCCCCGGCAATAGCGCTCAGTTCTGTTTGCATGTGCGCTCAGTTTCTCAGAGTTGAAGTATTAATTGCCCTTAATTGGGAGCTATTTTCCTGCACTGCAGGAGCACATTTTGGCGCTATAGTAAATTAGCCCCACTGTCAAATTATACAACTACTGTTTAAGCAATGGTTCTGTATTGATAATGATTATTCTTAACCACTTCAGCCCCAGAAGGATTTACCCCTTAATGGCCAAAGCATTTTTTACAATTTGGCACTGCGCTGCTTTAACTGGCAAATGTGCGCTCATGCAATGCAGTACCCAAACAAAATTTGTGCCCTTTTTTCCCCACAAATAGAGCTTTCTTTTGGTGGTATTTGATCACCTCTGCGTTTTTGTTTTTTTGCGTTTATAAATGAAAAAATACTGAAAATGTTGAAAAAAAATTATGTTTTCAAATTTTTATTATTAAAAAAATACAGTAAATTTTCAGGTCTATGTTGAGGAGTGCGATTGTACGAAATCTTTTCAGAGAATTCGGGTCTTTCCCTGGCTTTGGTAAGGTGATTACTGTAGCATTTAGGATTTTGGGAGGAAAAAGAGAGGAGGAGGCAACGTTGTTGAAGATAATGTGCAATTGGGGTGGAAGTTTTTATAGTATTCCCCTGGGAGACCATTGGGGGCCTGGAGATTTATTGTTGGGCAGCATCATAATTGTGTGATGGATTTCTGCTTGGTGGAAAGGGTTGAACAATTGTTCTTCATTTAGCTTGGGAAGCGATATGTGTGCTAAGAAGGACTCAATCAACTCAGTAGAGGGTTGGTGAGTTAGTGCATCGTCTTTTATGTTGTATAGGTTACCATAATAGATGCTAAAGGCATCAGCTATGTCCTGCTGTTTGTTGGACTCTGGGCGTATTAGGTAGTGAATTCTTGATTTTAAGCACCTGCCTTTAATCTGTCTGGCCATTGCTTTCCCAGCTTTATCTTCCGTTCTGTAAGTAGTGGCTTTTAATTTTCGTAGGAATATTTAATGGGATTGAAGAAGCAGGGAATGCAATTCATGACGAAGGTCAAAAAGTTTAGATGTTAATTCCGGGGTAGGTGATTTTTTGTTTTGGTTGTCTACAGTGTTAATTTCTGCCATTATGTCGTCTAGACACTGCGTCCTCTTTCTTTTTGCTTTAGAACCCAATTGGATAAGAACCCTTCTGATATATGCTTTATAAGCACACCACACCGCCTTCGGGTCCACCACTGAAACTGTGTTGTTAAGAAAATATTCTTCTAGGTGGTCTGAAATGTTTTTTGCGTACAAAGGATTTTGTAATAGATAGTTGTTGGTACGCCATATATATGAATTAGGTTGTGGTTTTTTGCCTAGTAGTGTGATGCTGATCGGCGCATGGTCGGACCAGGTGGTGGCATGGATCACAGATGATTGTACATTTTGTAGTAACCATTTATCTAATGCAAACAAATCAATACGCGAGTAGGAGTTATGTCTTGGAGATAGGTATGTAAAGTCTCTTTCCTCTGCGTGACCACAGTGCCACGCGTCATATAGATCGTGGGCCAGTAGAAGTTGTTTAAGCGATGGTGAGATCCTTTTAGGCTTAGATGTGGAATCGAGTGTGTAATCTGGAACCAAGTTGAAGTCTCCACATATAAGCAGGTGACCTTGTTGGACTTGTTTTATTTTTTTGAAGATCTTGTTGTGGAATGAAATTTGTTCTTGGTTAGGAGCATAAATAGATGACAGGGTATATTTGTTTGAGTTAATGGTGCAGATAAGGATTATGTATCGACCATTAGGGTCGATGATGCTTTGGTGTAGCTGAAAAGATAGTGACTCTCTAATAGCAATTTGTACTCCCCTTTGTTTCTTAGAGAAATTGGCCTCAAACACATGGGGAAATTGTCTATGATGACACTGGGGTGAATTGCCTGCTATAAAGTGTATCTCTTGTACACATATTATGTCTCCTCTTTTGGTTTAAGGCAGTTTTCCAGATGAATGCTGTCACGTACCTGGTGGTGGATTCTGACTTATGCAGTGGGCAACCTCTTATGACCCCCTATCCCTAAGACGACGTCATCTGACAAAACGTATGTCGGGAGGGCGCGCTGACATCACCACAAATCTGTTTATCACCCGTGAGATGGGTCAGACCAGTTATACTGTTTTTATATGATATGTGAGTAGCCTTTTATCTTTGTTTAATAAAATCATCTGATGGTGCTTCACTATTAAACCTCTTCTCTCCTGTGGGTATTTGCAATAACACCGCACTGTATGGGCAATATTGAACGGGTCCACGGCTGCTATTTTGCAAGTTCTCCCACTTAGAAATCATGGAGGGGTCTGAAATTGTCATCGTAGGTGCATGTCCACTATGACAGACATAAAAATCTACATCTAAAAAAAAAAATCCAGAAATCACAATATATGATTTTTAAACTATTTATTTGTATGATACAGCTGCAAATAAGTATTTGACCCTCCATTCAGGAAAAGTTTGACCTCTGTAATTGCAAACAAAGGCTACTGTACCAAATATTAACATTGACTTTCTCAGGTGTTCAAATACTTATTTGCAGCTGTATCGTACAAATAGTTTAAAAATCATATATTGTGATTTCTGGATTTTTTTTTTAGATTATGTCTCTCACAGTGGACATGCACCTACGATGACAATTTCTGACCCCTCCATTATTTCTAAGTGGGAGAACTTGCAAAATAGCAGGGTGTTCAAATACTTATTTTCCTCACTGTATGTATCAGAGGAGCTCAAGGTTATCCACGGGAGTGATGGGCTTATTTATGATATACCCCTGGACGGGGAAAAGCCAAAGCATACAGTACAGTTTTATCTGGTAAGCCTCCCTACTTTCGGAGGTGGATGCACATTGCTTATCAGCGCACTGGGTGTCATTGTTTAAGAGATATTATATATGAACAATTCTGTTTCTACACTTCAAGACTGGAAACATCTATTTACTTCATAGGTGGACGTACTTTATATATTTTTAGACAACTGGTTTATCACTTGGTGCTATCCTCTTCTTCTAGCGCAGCCCTGGGTGCATATTGTCTCTTATGACCCTGATTTGGGAACCCCTGATAGAGTAAACAGGAGGCTCGAGAGTGCAGGGAGGCACGAGGGTCGGACTGGGTGGTGATGTACAGGTCCTTGGTGAGCTCATGCAAGCAGGGGCGTAGTGGTGGTTGGTAACAGGCTGGTGGTGCAGTACAGAAGGGTTAGGCAGGAGAATAGTCGGGCACAGACAGAGTTCGTTAACAGGTGGGCGGCAAGGCACAAGGGAGCAAACAGAAGAGTGGTCATGGAAGCCGAGGTCAGTGCAGGCAGAGATCAGAGCAGGGTCCGGGCAAGCCGGGTCAGAGGAACAGATAATCTGGATCAGCGTGGATTTCATTTAAATCAAACTGATTTAAATCACTAGTCAGTAAGGCTTGATTTAAATAATAGTTTTCTACTTAAAGACTAATTCTTGCTGGTATAACTTTAATATGCAAGTAGATGAAGATTTTTAGAATAACAACTTTTCATAATAGTTTTTTTTATCCCCAGTTTAATAGGTTAATCATTCATATTTGGACAACTTTTCTGTTGTACTTAGGAAGGAGAAAAATAATCATTACCTTAATAATAACAATTTAAATAGATTTATTCAACTGAAACAATAACATTACAGCTTATGTTATTTGCTTAAACAAACATCCATGTTTGTTAACTAATATGACTAAACAAAATATATATATATATATATATATATATATATATATATATACACATGTTAAGAAACTTAGACTGTCAGCCCAGCCTACACATGAAAAACTTAATTCTGTAGCTCACTCGTCATCTTCATCTTCTTCTTTGTTCATAATCTGGAAAAGAAAAACAATCTTTCCTGCTTTATCGGGTCCCAAACGATTTCTCAATCTAGAATCAATGAGACCAAAGGAAGAGAATATTCTTTCAACACCTGCAGAAGAAGCTACTGCTGTTAAAAGTGAAATCATTACTTGAACAGTCTCTAAATCCAAGTGCTTAAGTGACTTCCACCAGTTCACTGGTGTGACTTTCTTTAAAACATCTTCAGCAAACATATTTCTTGAATGGTTCCCCCTTAGCTTTGAAGTTTATTATAGTTGGCATTACAGATGGATGATTGCTCGATACCCATGTCATAGCTAACTCCTCTTCCTCAGCATTTAAGTTTTGACCCTGATACTGGATATTGACAATATTTGCCAAAAAATGAGCTGGAGACAGTGCTTGTCCCATTGGTTTTTTTAATGCTTGTAATTTAATTATGTCCATGTGTAGTTGAAATTCTGTTTTTAAGTGTTCACTCAGTTCCTTCCAAATTTCAACAGCATCAGCAATAAAACAGCTATTTTTCTGTATTTTGTTTAAAGCTTCAGAGATATGCTGAGCATCCTGAAACCTATGTTCAACATTTCTCTTAAGCCCAATGTTGAGGATTTTGGCTGTGACAGTGCCATCTATTTTATCTCAAATTTCTTCACAAACTGTCAGAATAGGCCAGTTCTTGATATACTGCTCAAAACAGTCCACCACAGAGTTCCATCCAACATTTTGTGGGAGCGTTAGCTTGGTTCCACCCATCCTTTTCAGAGCTGCTGCAGCAAAATGATTGTTACGGAAGTATTTAGCAATTTCAACAACATTAGTTTTTATTTCTGGAACACTTAAGTCTTTGGCTAAGAGGTGCAGCAAATGAGCACTGCAACCATATGTTATTAACTTTGTATTCCCTTCCTGCTCTTCTAAATTTCTTCTCATCTTGGATACATTTGCAGCATTGTCTGTGACCAAACTGTGTACTAGACATTTGAATTTTTGTTCACATGTTATTATAGCTTTTACTGCCACTTTTTGTAAGTATTCTGCTGTGTGTGCATTTCCTGACGTATCAATTGTTTGTGCAAGGAAGACTTTCCCTTCTTCTGTTGTTATACAAGCACATACAATAGGATCATTGTGGACATTACTCCACCCATCAATACTTAGGTTAACAATTCTACCCTCCAGAGTTGTTGCACATTGCTCCATTTCTCTGTCAAACACTTTATCCAGCAGTTTCCCTGCAACATCTGCTCTCCTGGGTGGACTGTATCCTGGTCTCAGTGACTGTACCATATTAATGAAATGTGGGTTCTCAGTCAGGCGGAAAGAAGAGTTTGTTGCATAAACAAACTGGGCAATTTTTTGATAAATTAACTATTTTTCTAATCTGCTAGTTTTTATCACAAACTTATCTATGGTGGTTCCAGGAGGGAAGGGTTTTTTCTTTCTTTTAGGTGATAGTGATATGTGGCTGTGGGTGTCTGATGATGATGATGCTAATGAAACACTATCTTGGATGGATAACTCTGAAACTGTAGAACAGGAGGATGGTGATCTTGAAGGTGGATAGTTTCCAGAATCCATGAATTCCCCTAAACAAAAAAGTCAATGCTGTTATTTTATTGTTTATACAATTTCTGCTTATTGTACACAGCACTGCCCCAAAAGGAATATTTGCTTTTCTTCATAACTGTACCAAATGACAGTAACATGCAGTAATAATTAAGAAATATAATTTTGCTCAAACATGACAGTTCAAGGCAGTCTTTAGAAATATGATTCAATAAAAATGTTTACCTACCTGAAGATCCTGCCTGTTCAAATGTGTTTCTTTGGTCATCTTCATCACAGCACTTCTCATGATGTTGCCTCATTCGGACCACCAGGCCTTGCATTTCTTGTTGCAGTGTTTGCAGTTTGCACGCATGCCTGCCTTACCGATAGGTAAAGGAACTTCATTAAAATATTGCCAAACTGGGGGGGGGGGTGCATGCGTGGCTCTCGGCGATGGTGGACACACTGTAGAGGAGCTTGTCACTGATCCCGCTCTCACCAGCCCCTGTAACGCTACGATCACAGCTGAACTGACCCAGGGGTAAGTGGATTACCTACCCACACCTCACAGCACCTGATTGTGAAGATAGACCATCTCCGCTCAAGGTCAGAGCCGCGGCCTGGTCCGGGAATGGAGCGCTTCCTTACTAGGCCTGAATCCCCGGCCTTGAGTATACCACCGGACCCGGAGGAGCAGGAGCGCAGCGCGGATCTGGAGGATGTAAACCGCCGGTCCCCCCTTCAGTCTCAACACCCTGTTGTGCTAACCCCTGAGGTACTGGATGACAAATTGCAAGCTTTATTACATAATATTACCCACAACATAGCACAAGAAATTGATAAACTGTCACAAGATTTGAGGGGAGAACTGAACCAAATAGGAGAACGCACAGATGCACTAGAGAACAAATGACTAGCTATCTCCAGGCTTTGGAGGAAGAAAATGCAGCACTAAAACATACAGTATCTCAGCTTCAATTACATCAAGAAGACCTGGAGAACAGAGAAAGACGCCAGAACTTGCGGGTCAGAGGAGTCCCAGAAAATGTAAGTGACAAGAACATTAGAGCATATCTATTGGGCCTATTCAATACTATAGCACCTGATGTAGTAGATATCGATTGGCGCTTGGACAGAGCACACAGATCCCTGGCCCCCAAACCCCCAGTGGGGGCGAGGCCAAGAGATATCGTGGTGAGATTTCACTACTATGAGAGCAAAGAGGCCCTCACTCAAGCCATCCGTAACCGCTCCCAGATTGACTACAAAGGAGACAGAATCCAAATATATAGCGACCTCTCCCCCATGACACTTGCAAAAAGAAGCTCTCTGAGACCAATAACCCTGCACTTGCAATTGCACAAAGTCCCCTATTACTGAGGGGTTCCCCTTTCGCCTCAGCGTCATGAAGGAGGGAATTCAGTATGTCATGCGAGATATCCAGGAAGGTGATGCCTTCATAAAAGCATTGGGTCTACCACCAATGCTAGTCGAGGAGAGCCAACCAATGCCTACCACCCCAAGGGCTTTGAAACCACCGTCCAGGATCTGGACCCCAGTACGGAAGGGGAAGAAGAACCTACTCCTCCACTCAACGCTCTCAAAATAACAGACCACCAACCTGAAGGGGACCGAGATAATCTGGGGTATTTGGTCTTTTCTCTTTTCCATGTGGCCGGTCTGCTATGGTCCCCGGCCGGGGAGCTCAGCTCTCCACTTGTTGCTCAATGTTGCCTTTTGGTCAAAGTTGAAAGTTCTATCAGAGTTCTCTACACAAATTTTTTCAGACTAATGGAATTTTATCCACCTTATCTTCTTCAGACGGAACAAAACGCTTGTTAACCCACTGAGATGGGAGCGGGATCTCTGTAGAGGGGGGGGGGGGGGGGGGGGGGGGGGGGGGGGGGGGGGGGGGGGGGGGGGGGGGGGGGGGGGGGGGGGGGGGGGGGGGGGGGGGGGGGGGGGGGGGGGGGGGGGGG
>BLSH010055096.1:40873-54990 GCA_018402905.1 Glandirana rugosa | reverse complement strand
GTAGAACCCCCCCCCCCCCCCCTCGCTGGACTCGTCATGTGTCCCCCCCTCACCCAGTGGCTGCGGTCCGGGTGTCCTGAGGAGCTGCCGCTACTCAGGTCCAGGACTACGGTCCTTAAAATCTCACCTGATTTCTTCTTTTTTCTATGGTTCCTTTTTCTTTTTTATACTAGTTTTAGGCCTGAAAGGCCTCTAATTGTTCTGCTAACTATGACATCTATAACTTGGCTATTAATGTTTTTTTCTCAACGAACACCTGACTTTAGACTTGTTTCCTAGGAGGATGGTGCACACTAAGGGGAAACCTCCCTGTTATAATACGTTACATTGGCTTAACAGTGATATGCAAAAATGGCACTGAGGATTGCCTCATATAATGTCAAGGGCCTAAATTCCATTAGGAAAAGATGGCTGGCACTAAAGGAATTTAGGTCCTCTGGGGCGGATGTGATCCTAATCCAGGAGACGCATTTCAAATCTGGAGGCTCCCTTAAATTTGCCTCGAAACAATTTCCAATATCCTATTTGGCGTCAGACGCCTCAGGTAAAGCAGGGGTGGCTATATTGATTAAACGATCATGCCCGCAGCACTTTTTTTTCGTTGGAAATGGGGAGGGCAACCTCTCAGGGGGAGGGGGGGGAGCCCAAGATGGCGCTGGCGTGAGCTCCTAGAGCACTGCTCGGAGAGTAGGCCACCCCGAGAACGTCCCAGCAGGCAGGTAGCCTGCAGATGAGGAGCTTCGATGACAGAGTCCTTCCCCCCACCCCCCTCCTTGCTACCTCTGGTCCCCAGCAGCGGTGCCCTGTACATCCGGACCGATCCGTGATTGAAGTGAGGTGGAGGTGTCCCGTGTTTGAGCTGGTCCCTGGACGGAGAGCCGCGAGGAGGGGAGGAGCGTGCGCAGAGGGAAGCCGTGGCGCTCGCCCTACAGGCGCGGCTAACAGGAGACAGAGTGAACCCGTGGGGGAAGGTCGAAGGCAGTGGCCTGAAAGTGTCTACAAGAGGGAAGCCCTGGAAAAAGGGTAGGAAAGTAAAGAGGATGGTCGGGCTGTCTTGACATCTGGAGGCGGTAAGTGGGGGAAAGAGGGGGAGTGTGGTGGCCACCCACAGAGCGGGATTAACGGACGGACCTCAGGTGAGAAGGGGAGGCGTCAGAAGGCTAGACTGAGGTGAAGAACCCCACTAGAAGAAGATAAGGAGGGAGAAGTGGGGGGGGCGCAGAACATCACCCCAGACCTCCGCCTCTGGCTCCCTGCCACCACCCCCCAGACCCCCTGCTACCTGCCACCCTAGGAGGGAGGAGAGGTGGATTGTATCGGGCCTCACTCTCCTAGGCCCAGGCCGAAGCTACATATTTGCAGGACACAGCTGTTTGTTCCTGGGGGTGCCATCGGGACTGAGCCCTAAGAGCCCTTTGCGTACTAAAAAACTTATTAGGTAATAGAAGGGAGACACACTTAAAGTGCGAAACCCAATAAGAAACACCGGGAAAAAATGGGTAAAGTAACGAAGAGTGCAGGGGGAACCCACCAAGGGTGAGTTCAAGCCCTAGCACTATTAAAAAATTCATGGTGCAAAGTAGCGAACAGACAAGCCCATTGAAGCAAATAGGGACAAAAAGTAAACAAAAAGACACAAGCACCAAAACATCACAAAATAGACAATCAACTGGGTTAAGCTCAGAAGGCCAAGGAAGAAAAGACCCACCACATATAATAATAGAAGAAGAACAACAAACAGGGGGACAGATGCCCACAAAAACAGAAATCGCAGAAATGTTTATGCGGTTGGAATAATTCTTAAAGGGGAAATGACAAATATTCGGGAGGACCTGAGTCATATCCTAAAAAGGGTGGAGGAAACAGAAGAAAAAGTAGAGACCCAAGAAAAAGATACAGACCCTTAGAGAACAAATAAATAAGATTCAAAGAGAGCAACGGGAGATAAGGTATAGAATAGAAGATCAAGAAAACCGCAATAGGAGGAAAAACCTAAGGATACGAGGGATACCGGAGACCGTACCCGATGAGTTACAAAAGAGCCTGGACACAATGTTTGGCCCCCTGTTGGGGAAAGCAGACACAGAAAGGGTTAAAATTGAGAGGGTACACAGGGTACCGAAACCCAGTCACTTAGGAAAGGACATACCGAGAGATGTAATTGCTCGTTTCCATAATTATAGGGACAAAGATGAGGTGTGGCAGAAAATGAGAACAGGACATAAGATAATTTTTGAAAAAGCTGAGATTAAAATATTTGCAGACCTGGCAAGGGAAACACGTTTTAGGAGAAAGGCACTTAAACCACTATTGGAACAACTGAAACAGCAAGGGTGTCAATACTCATGGGGTTTCCCAGCGTGCCTAATAGGTAAAAAGGACGGTAGGTCAGCGAGACTGAGGTTCCCAGAGGAGACAGAGGGATTCTGTAGAAAGTTGAGTCTACCCATACCCGATGCCAGGATGGAAGGTCAGGGAAGATCAAATAAAGACGAACGAAGACTGGCAATGGAAGCGAGTCCCGTAAAGGGATGGGGCACGAGGACTGGGGAGCGGAGGGGGGGAGGGGAGGATAAGGAGGGGGCGGGACGGAGGGGCGGTCCTACAGGTTTCGGGAGTGGGAAGGAGGAACCCCCAGGAGAAGGGGAGATGGAGAACTTGGACCAGCATCAAATAGGAGTTTCACCCCGGGGGCAACCGGGGGGGGGGGGAATGGGAACATCCCCTGCCCACCAAGGTGGAAGGTCGGGGGAAGACCAAAAAGCCCCACAAGGGAAGGGACAGGGGGGAGGGATCAGGTCTTCCAAGAAAGAAAGAGACAGAGAAGAAAGGGCATAAACGAATTGTTCTCTCTAAGTGTAGAGAGGATGGTTAAGATTATAACATATAATGTGAGGGGGATGAGGTGTCCTGAAAAGAGACGCAAAGTATTGCAGGAGCTGGACCGTTATAAGGTAGAAATAGCGTTTTTACAGGAGACGCATTTGTCAAATGATGAGAAAACAAGAATCTTCTCCCAGAGATATCCACTGTGGTTCCAAGGGGACTCACAAACAAAAAGAGCCAAAGGGGTAGCGATAGGGTTCTCAAGGAGGGTACAGTTTGCGATAAAAGATAGGCTGACAGACCCAGAAGGAAGGTTTATCTTCCTAAAGGGTAAGTTAGATAATAAAGAGTGTACCCTGGTCAACATATATTGCCCTAATAAAGACCCGACAGGATACTTAGGTAGGGTCCTAGAGAAATTGAAGGAATTTAAAGAAGGGTGGGTAGTAGTGGCGGGGGATTTCAATTTTGGTTTGGATCAAATGTGGGATAATACGTCCCGTGCACAGGGGATCTCAAATATAAAGAGAGGAAGAGTTAAGAAGAAGATATTTCAGAATCAACTGATTGATATCTGGAGGGCGTGGCACCCGAAAGAGAGATTATACCTTCTTTTCCCCTGTGCACGGGGCGTATTCAAGAATTGATTATATTCTGGTAGAACATAGAGAACTAGATAGAGTGGTGAAAACAAATATAGAAATAACAACAATCTCTGACCACGCTCCGGTGACCTTGGAGATGGAAGATGGGGAAGGACCTGACAAAGGAGAATGGTTGGAGATTAAATGAAGAACTACTCAATGAGGAAGATGCAGTGGGACCAATAAAGGCAGAACTGGCCAGTTTCTTTGAAATAAATACCTCAGAAGAGATACCAGATCCAATAGTATGGGAGGCACATAAAGCCTATATAAGAGGGGTAATGATCGCTATAGATAAAGGAAAAAAGAAAGAAAGGAGAAAAAAAAAAAAAAAAGAAGGAGGAACTAATAAAAAGAATACATGAATTGGAACAGGAACATAAAAAAAGAGGGATGAGAGAAGAGGTATTAAAGACATTATTGGAGAAACGAGAGGAACTCAAAGATCTAATAGAACAGGAAAACCGTATTATATATAACCATATTAAAAAAGAGAGGTACCTAGGGGGAAATAAAATAGGGAAACACTTGGCCAGGATTCTAAACAAGAAAAAAATCTAGGAACTACATTGAGAAAATCCAGACTGAAACAGGGAAGGTTAGATACAAGACAGAAGAGATAGCGGATACCTTCTGGGAGTATTATAGTAAACTATACGCAGTGGGGAAAGGAGGGATAGACCCCGGGAAAAGAACTCAGAGGAGAGAGAAAACTGAAGAATTCTTAAAATTTGCAGACATGCCACAAATAGAAAGGGAGGAGGTAGAAGATATGGAGCATGAGTTAACAACAGAGGAGAAAGAGGTAGCTATGGCAGCTACGGCCCAGGGGAAAAGCCCAGGGCCAGATGGCCTCCCCATAGGGTATTATAAAAAATTTAAAGAGATACTAGTCCCAATAATGTGCAGATATATGAATGGGATTGGAAGTAGCTGGGGTATGAGAAGTGCATCACTGCTGGCTACTATTACGGTAATTCCGAAGGAAGGGAAGGAAAACAGGCTATGTTCCAGCTACAGGCCTATATCCTTATTAAACGCGGACACCAAGCTTTTTTCAAAAATTTTGGCCACTAGATTAAAAAAAGTAGTAAAAAATATAATAAGAGAGGATCAAGTGGGTTTTGTCTCCGGGAGGGAAGGCAGAGATAATGGAATAAGAACATTACTGCTGCTCCAGGAAAGAAAAAGAGAGGGAGGTCCCAGTCTACTCCTGTCAATAGATGCCGAAAAGGCCATTGACAGGGTAGACTGGGACTTTGTTTCAGACACTGGAGACCATAGGTCTGGGTAGTAAGATGAGAAACTGGATTAGGGCTCTATATGAGAATCCGAAGGCGAGGGTCAGGATAAACGGGGAACGGTCGAGGCCCTTTGAGATGCAAAATGGGACGAGACAGGGTTGTCCCCTGTCCCCAGTCCTATTTCTGTTGGCTCTGGAACCACTACTTGCAGTGATTAGGAACCATCATGAAATAAGAGGCTTTGAAGTAGAGGAGGAGGAACATAAGGTCGCTGCATATGCAGATGATTTATTAATTTATATTAGCAGACCAAGGGAAACTATCCCTAAATTATTGGATTGGGAATTATGGAGAAATATTGAATTTTAAAATCACTGCAAGTCAGAGGTCCTAGCGATAAATGTAGGGGTACGGGAAAGGAGGGAGCTCCAAAGAGATTTTCCCTTTAAATGGAATAAAGAGGAAATAAATTACCTGGGAGTATAATTAACGGTAACAAGAATGGGATTATATACAGCTAACGTTGTCCCTCTACTAAATGAAATAAAGGAAGAAGTGAGGAGGATGATTTATAGGCCAATGTCATGGACAGGACGAATAAACGCGGTTAAGATGATCATACTCCCAAAAATATTATATAAATTTCAGATGTTGCCAATTCATATTCCGCAAGAGTTCTTCCAGATTATAAAATAATAACAAGGTTCATATGGAAAGGCCAAAAACCCAGGATAAAAGTGTCAGTACTGAATAGGGAGAAAAATAGGGGGGGGGGGGGTGGCACTACCGAATATAAAAAAATATTATAAAGCAAATATCATGGCACGGGTGATAACTTGGGTACAGAACGAGGGGGGGAAAAATGGGTTACACTAGAAAGTAGGATTAGCAAAACACAATTAGAGAAGATAATATAGATCCCACCGGGAATTTAGAAAGTTGGACAGTAACACAAATGAGATCACACATAATGCACTGAGAATATGGGATGACACGATGCATAGGAAATTGGAAATACAATTCACCTCTCACTCCACTTTGTGGAACGGACTATTTTATGCCGGGGCACGAGAAGTGGGCGGGGAAATGGATCAAAGATGGAGCACTAAAATTAATGGATGTAATGAATAGAGGGGTAATTAAATCACTGGGTGAGCTACAACAAAGAGATAAGTTCAGTAAAATAGACACGTGGAGGTACTTTCAACTAAAACACTTCGTGGTGGGGCTCCCCCAACCAGTGAGATCAGAAAAGGACCTTACACCAATAGAGAAATTATGTGTGACAACAAATAAGAGAGGAGGGGGTCTCCAAGATGTATAAGATATTATTGGGGTTAGGAGAAGAGAAGCGACCCCCATACATGGATAAGTGGGAAACGGAACTAGGATCACGAAAGACTAATCAGCAGTGGGAAAAGAGAATAGCTCGTATAAATGGAACCGCAGTGGATAGCTTGACTAGAGAGATGAATTATAAATGCATGGCTAGATGGTACTTGACACCAAATAAGGTAGCAAAGTACAGAAAAGAAGGAACGAACCACTGCTGGCGAGGCTGTAAGATAAAAGATACAATGCCACACCTGTGGTGGGACTGCCCGGTGATAAAAAAAATACTGGGATGATATAAGGGAAATAATTAAATTGATTACAAATGAAGAAATAGAAGCAGACCCCTGGGTATGCCTTTTCCATGGTGGTACGGGTCCTACTCAAAAATATATTAGGACGCTAGTGCCGATCCTTCTAAATGTAACTAAAAGCCTTATCCCTAAATGGTGGAATAAAAAGGGGACCCCGGCACTAGATTTGTGGTGTAATAGGGTAGATGGTGTGCCCAACCTGGAGGGGCTAAAATACTCAGATGAAAAGGAAAAAGAAATAGGAAGAAAAAAATGGGAGGAATGGGCAAGATTTAAAAAATCCAAAAAATATTTAGAAATGAGACCAAGACTGGAACAGGACCTGTAAAAAGAGAAGAGATATGGAAGACCTGAGGGGAGGGCTGGTGAGGGAGGGGGGGGGGGGAAGAGGGGGGAGGGGAGGTCTGAAGGGGGGGAGAAATAAAGTAGTAAGATACAGGGACACATTGACTCGAAATTATATGAAGTGTTTTTGAAATAAAAGCAGAAAGACCACTATGATGTGACTAAATCCTGGGCACAGCATGAGAATAAAAGCTGAATTTAAAGAGGCCCAGGAAGTCAGCTGATGTGGAACATAAAAAAAAATAAATAAATAAACGATCATGCCCTATAAGGGTCCATTCATCTTTCTTGGATCCTCAGGGCAGGTTCGTCATCCTGGATTGTGGAATTGCATCCGCCTCATTCACGCTGATGAATATTTATGCCCCCAATACGGGGCAGGTGAAGTTTTTCTCTGAAGTGTTTAAAAAACTGAAACGTTTTACTAACCCTTTGAAGATAGTGGGCGGGGACTTTAATGTGGTTTTCTCTCCTTCAAGGGATCGGAGATCCCTGACTCAACTAGGCCCTCTCTCTCAAACACACTCACTGGCCAAATCCTTTCGAAGGATCATCAGGGAACAAAGTCTTTATGATACATGGAGAATTAAGCATCCAACTGGTAGACAATTCTCCTTCTTCCCCCCCCCCCACATAAAATGTTTTCCAGATTGGACTACTTTTTTTGTTTCACCCCTTCTCTTGAGTAATGTTGTATCATCCGTGATTGGTCAAATATCATGGTCAGATCATGCTCCGATTTTTTTGGATCTAATGTTGACCCAGATTTATCCAAAGAAGTGCCACTGGCGTTTAAACGAGTCGCTCCTTGACCGCTTGGATATCAAGGATAAATTGACCAAGTCTCTGATGGAATTCTTCCAAATTAATGAGGGGTCTGTCAGGGGTCTCCACCCTATGGGAGGCCCATAAGGCCTATTTCAGGGGTCAATGTATAGCAGAGGGTTCTAGGTTAAAAAAAGATGCAGCCGCCCAGAGACAGGAGTTACTGACCAGATTAAAAGGGAGCTGAAAGGAGACTCATAGCCTCCCCCACAACCACCCGCCTCAGGGAAGTGACCTATATACGCAATCATTTGAAAACCTTAGCTATGTCTAAGGTAGATAAGTCCTTAATGTGGGCAAAACAAAAATTCTATGAATACGCAAACAAACCCCACAAAATATTAGCAGCTAGACTCAACCCACGCCCCTACCATACATTTCCGGATTTCTTAAATAATCCAAATGGAACATCCACTCATTTCCCTCAGACAATGACAAAAATCTTTGGTGATTTCTATCATAAGTTATATAACTACCTATCCCCAACCCATCATCCCCCATTTGAAAAAAAAGCTTTCGAGGAGTTCCTTAGGGATGTGGACCTACCCCAGCTACCCCCTGAAGATATCCTGCTAATGAATGCTGACATTACAGCAGCAGAGCTAGTGGATACCATTAAGAAGTTGCCCACGGGCAAATCTCCAGGCCCGGATGTTCTCCCCTATTCATATTATAAAAGCTTCCAATCTGTTCTGTCCCCTCGCCTTCTATCCCTATATAACTCCCTTTTACAGGGGAAAACCCCACATCCTTTTCTACACTCATATATCACAGTTATCCCGAAACCCGAGAAAGACACCTCAGTACCTGACAACTACCAGCCAATCTCACGGTTAAACTCAGACTATAAAATATTTACAAAGATTTTAGCAAATAGGCTTTCTCAACTACTCCCTAAGCTCGTGGATAAGGATCAGGTGGGCTTTGTACTTTCCAGAAAAGCTGGAGATAACACCAGACGGACAATCAATCTTATAGACATGCTTAATAGGATCCAGCGCCCAGCAATAGTTCTGAGTCTGGATACCCAAAAAGCTTTCGACAGGTTGAGTTGGCCTTACATGTTTGAAGTTCTAGCCAGGTACGGCTTCAGAGGTCCCTTTGTAGAGGCATTGAGGGCATTGTACTCGGAACCAATGTTCCAGGTGCAGATGGCCTCTTTTACTTTGGGGTCTTTCAAGATGTCAAATGGGACCAGACAGGGCTACACCCTGTCGCCGCTATTGTTTGTTCTTTGCCTGGAGCCTATGGCTGCAGCAGTCTGAGAGCACCCGGACATAGTGTGGGTACCAATGAGGCAGAGGGAATATAAATTATCATTGTTTGCAGACGATGTATTATTGACATTGACCCGTCGCTTCACTTCATTGCCTAACCTACATGCCCTTTTATCGCAATTTAGTTCTCTTTTGGGATATAAAATCAATACGACTAAAACGGAAGCCCTTCCTCTTCACATTAATCCAGGAGATTTAGCTGCTCTCCAGAGCACTTATCAATATAAATGGTGTTCCCAGTCCTTGAAATACCTAGGAATACAAATAACAAAGACATACGCTTCCCTATACCAGGCAAACTATACCCCCTTGTTCACCAAAATTAATGAGATGATGAGAAGCTGGAGCTCCTATCCTATTTCATGGTTAGGGAGGATAAATGTTTTAAAGATGTCCATAATGCCGAAATTGCTGTACAATTTTGATACACTCCCTGTTCAGGTTCCTACATCTCAGCTCAAGTGGCTTAGAAGTAGATTTCTGCAATTTATATGGAAGGGAGGGGCCCATCGTGTGGCTAGTTCAGTGATATTCAGCCCCAAACACAAAGGAGGATTGGGGGCCCCAGACATTCTGAAATATTACTACGCCTCCCACTTAAGGACGATAACCACCAAACAGATGGACTGAGATAGAGACGGGTTCCATCCACCCAGCACATCCCTGCGCTCTTGTGTGGACACCGTCCTCACACCGGGATCCTAAACTTTTAGACCACTGCACTGCCCCCATGCAATTTACACTGAAGATATGGAAGCAGTGCAGGGAGAAATTTTTTCTCACATCATCCTCTATGCCTCTGTCAAATATTTTATATAATCCTCAAATACCTGATAGCTTATCCCATAAAAGTATGGAGCCATGGTTCCAGGCTACAATATTTCAGCTCCGCCACCTGGTTCACCCAGTGACTCGTAAACTACTTACCTTCTCTGACCTACAAAAGAAACAAACTACCTAGACATTTGCTGTACTCATATCTGCAAATGAAACATTATCTCTCGACAATTACTCCCACATTAACCCTGCCTAAACCCACGTCATTTGAGCAACTATGTGCCAAGGGCCCCACCCAGCCGTATCTTACCTCGTTGATTTACAAAATTCTCCAAGATACAACTCCGATAACGGAGGATATGCATTACTACATGAGGAAATGGTCCTCTGTTATACAGGAACCGGTCTCTCCCTACCTGGAGCAAAATATGGTCTGCATCAAACAAAGTATCTAGATGTGTAGCCCAGAAAGAGACAGCCCTTAAGGTGCTAATGTTTTGGTATAGAACCCCAGAAGTTGTGCACCATTATGACCCCTCCCTATCCCCAATTTGCTGGAGGTGTGGGGGGGGAGAAGGGGACTCTATTTCATATTTTTTGGCAATGTGGGCGAGTTGTTCCCTTTTGGGAGGAGGCAATGTCCCTTCTCCAACAAGTGATGGGGAAGGAGCTACCGCTAGATCCACTGCACTGCCTCCTCGGCTTGCTGTATGAGGGAGAGAACAAATTCACAAACAAATTGATTTTTTATATATTCTTAGCGGCTAAGAGAAGCATACCGGCACTCTGGTTGAGTGCAACACCTCCCTCTAGACAACAACTCCTACAGAATATGAGGGATATTCGTAGAATGGAATATATGACAGCTACTGTACATGATGAGGTTTTGAGATTTTATAAGGTATGGGACCCCTGGGACCAATTTGAGTTAGATAAACTTGATAAGCAAAATTAATTCTACAAGGCTGTATGAACCGTTCTTTTTCTTTATGCATCACTGTCGTATAAATCAAATGTGCCTAAGTACTAATATCTGAAGTTAAACGCTAAATGAGTCTACGAGATGATATTTGCTGCTCTCTTCTTCTCGCCCTCACTCTCTAACTTCTCACCTCCTATATTCCTCCTGCTACAAGTGCCTTTTTCTCTTCAGGTTAATCCCACTCTTCCTTTTCTATTCAAATATGTTAAAATGTAAAAATGGAAATATAACATACATCTCAGCTAAATGTTTATACCAAGCTGTCTAGCAGTGTATGCTTTATTGCTATTCGATCATATCAAATGTTTCATAGCATATGTTATGTATCGTGACTTTTCTCAATAAAAAGTACAATTAAAAAAAAAAAAATATTGCCAAACTGGGTCTCTTTTAAGGCCTGCTGCCATTTTAGTTTTTTTCTTCCAAGGAAAGAATGTGATAAACCTCAGGTCATACACACAAAAAGATCCAAAGACTTGTCTGTCTGTGGCTGTGCACTGTGCAGTATTGTGCTCAGAAAGTTTCACTTTCATTTTGTAGTACTGCTTGTCTGCTTGCCCCTTCCTCCTCACACTTAGTTTCACTTTCTTCTTGTGCAGATCTATTTCACTCCAATCTTTAAAAAAAATATGGTTTCTATTCTGTTCACTGAACTTCTTGAAACTTAGCACTGAAGGGGTTGATTCTGTATTCATAGGTTTGTAGAAGTTAGAATTAAGGTCTTTTTCTCAACTCTGTTCATGTTATAAAATGTTTGCTGTGAAGAAGAGGCATGTGATCTCTGCCGAGTCAAATTCAGTTTTGAGAACTGCAAAAGTAAACCAAGCATCTGTGATAATACCTTGTAGGCAGAGAAACTGCCCAATAATCTTACAAAAACCTCTGGAAGAGCATGACATTGTGAATGGATTAATGGAATTTATTTACCAAAAAAATTAAACATATACAGCCTTATTCTACATAATTAAAAAACGAATCTTTATTTCATGATGGAATAACCTTTGGATGGTAATATATTTTCCTCAAAAAGCATTTTATTTAAAAAAAATCTGATTTAAATACAAAAAATCAGATTTCAATAAAAAAAAAAAATCTGATTTTTTTAAAAAAATCATTGATTTTTATCCACCCTGGTACTGAGGCAGGAGAGCGGTGATACGGTGCGGGTGGTGAGAGATGTCCTCTCTCTGCTCCCTGCTGCACCTCCAACACCGAAAAGTCCCATGCTGTGAGAGCTGTGAGTGCAGAAGAGCTCTGAGGGCAGTGAGAGATGATGTCATCTCTCTGCTCCCCACCACACCTCCAACACTTAACAGTCGCACTGTATGGGCGGAAGTCAGAAGAGCCGTGATGCAGAGAGAGGTCCTCTCTGCTCCCCGCATCTCATTCCGCCAGCCCACCTGTGGCCCCACTGCAGAGAGGCCACGGCCCACAGGTTGGAGACTCCTGCTCTAAGGTGTTTTCACATGGTGATGGATTCACACACTTGCACTTCCCGCATAACAGTACTTATGGTACCCAGGTCCCCAGCCAGGCCTCAGGCCACAACATGACCCTCTCTTCCTGCAACCTCTGTTTTCACGGGGGAGTCGCTAGGCCACAACTCCTCCTTGCCTTTGGGTGGTGATACCCTGCCCACCGAGACCTGCACGGCTGTGGATCACATCTCCCTGGTGGCAGGTCCATGCTGTAGTACTGTGGCCCCTGCTGCGCGGAAACCAACCAGGTGAGCAGTTCATCACAATGGCCGAAACCGGGCTCAGGCAGTGATGCCCGAGGTCGGAATCTGGGAGTGCAGGCAGATTAGGCACAGCTGCTCTTGTCCATTGGTCACTCCCAATGCGAGTCCCCCGCATGGCTCTAACCGAACCCCCATGTCTATCAGGGTCCTCTCCGGCTTGTCCAGCAACCAAGGCAGTGCTGGCAACGGACGACCACCTTCTGCCATCTTCCTCGTGGGGTCTGCTGCTAGCTGCAAGCACTGAAACTCATCCAAAGCATGGTACCACCCCCACGTTACCAGACAAGCTGGCGCCAAAATTCCTGATAAGCAGGCTTCCTGCATGTCACGTAGCTGTAACCCCTTGTGTGAAGGATGAAATTTTGCAGACACGCTGACACTAGAAAAACTTGTACCGACTTGCTGACTTTGCTGGTGGTTGCCGGTAGCAACAGTAATTTGTAGTGGCCACTGTTTTGCTGAAAAACACACTTTTAACACAGTCTCTCCCCTTAACAACAAGAACAGTCCTAGGCATACTTTACTGTGAGCAGGAGTTGGAGCAAAAGTTCAAGATGCCCAGCTTTTGCAGATTGCTGGGCATATTTGTAATCATGTGGGTAATGTCCAGCATTTGAATGTTGCTGAACATATTTGTAATCCATGGGCGCGATCGCCCGGCGTGATTCCCACGAGTAACGGCACATGGTAAAAAAGTCACTGAATTGCAGGATGATGCCGTGTCCGCCCCAGCGCTGGTTGAAGCGACTGGGTAAACGGGAGCAGCAATTGGCGACCGCTCCCGCTGATTGCTATGGACAATGGCACACTTGTGAGAATTTACTGTTTAGCAGGCAAATACACAAGTCCTTTCCCTGGGTTTTATCTGCATTGATAATAAAACAGTTACAGTTCCTGGCTCATTTCACTCCCGGTTGCTAGGAGCAATGACTGGCAGCAGCAACTTTACAGGTGAATTCCGGACGAGCACCTCAAGTGTAACCATGTGCCCCTTTGGGGGTGGCTGATAGTTGTGGTTCACCTGACGCACTGCCCTCAGTCACACACTTTTCCTTTCATCCAGAGTCACGGAACAGGCCCGGTACTTTGTTTGTTTTGTTGTTTTATTAGGGGGATAATCTTGGATGGGGTAAGGGTTGCTGTGGGATGCCCAGTGAATTTGTACATAGGACCTTCTATATACACCAATTGTATATACACTACTCTTCCTCCAGCACTGTCGCTTGCTGACTGTTCACTCTCCTGACTTCTCTCCTGCACACTGCTTGACGTTTTAGGCCTGAAATCAATTTATCAAGCCTCCATGACACCTCTTCCTCTGCCGTAGCTAGCACATGGTGAGGCCTGCTCTACTACTAGCAGGACCTCAGGACCGCCCATTACAGGCAAGGGCCACAGGCTCCCGGTTGTGGGACCACGGGCCCTCAGGGTGTAGCTAAGTACATTGGTGCTAGCTGGGCATGGATGAACTACTACTACTCCCAGCTCATCCCTCCTCCAGGCCGCTCCAGCCTACTTTACTGTCCAGTGACACTCCTTCCCCTGACTGGTTTCTACGACCTCCACAGACTGTCCACTGTCTCCTCCCAGCCTGCTCCAGCCTTTCTGTCCAGCTTCCAGGGTCTGTCACTCACCGACACCAGTGAATCCTTTAAAAAGTCCTTTAAAGTGTAGCCTCTCTGCTGCTCTCCTTCTCCCTTGTGCTGCTCCAGGAACCAACTCCTTTTCCTGGCTGCACACACGTCGGTCCTTTTCCTCAACCAAGGACCTCGTCGTGTTCCCTCTTCCTCTCGTCGTCTCTCCGATGTGA
>BLSH010055096.1:20326-37441 GCA_018402905.1 Glandirana rugosa | reverse complement strand
TTTTTAGTAAAAAATAAAAAAAAATAAAAACCCCAAAAATGAATTCTCATCATCCGTAAACGCGACCACTTTTGCGCAAACCAATCAATAAACGCCGATTGCGATTTTTTTTATCGCAAATATGAGGAAGAATATAAATCGGCCAAAAACGGTGAAAAAAAATGTTTTTTTATATTTTTTTTTTTGGATTTGTATTTTAGCAAAAAGTAAGAAATTTGGGTTTTTTTGCAAAATTGTCGCTCTTCTTTTGTTTATAGCGGCGATCAGAAATGACGCAGAGGTGATCAAATACCACCAAAAGAAAGCTCTGTTTGTGGGAAAAAAAGGACGCAAATTTCGTTTGGGTGCAACGTCGCACGACCGCGCAATTGTCAGTTAAAGCGACGCAGCGCCGAATCGCAAAAAGTGCTCCGGTCCTAAAGCTGGAAATCCTTCCAGGGCTGAAGTGGTTAAATGCAATAAAGCAAAGATGTTCTTCACTATTTGGAGCCCCTCTCTTTCTTCCATGGTGACCTGGTATTTGTTGGAGAGTTGGTGTTTCTACTTAAAGGTCCCAAGCAACACATCAATCTGAGGATTTGTCCCTGGAAGCGCTTTTGATCTCTACTTCTGGTAAGTAGGGATTTTGGCTGGTGTCGGTGGAGGTTCTGATGTCACCCCAGAGCTCTATGGATGTTTGCACCATGAACTGATTTCACCTTTTTATTTACGTTTTGGATTTAGCACTTTATGAACTTTTTCTATGCACATGTTTGCACATTCATGTCACTAACGTGACCCTGAATGGTTATTTATTGTTATCAATTGCGGTCAGCTGTATGGACTCATTGCACATTTGAACTGTGTTTGGCACTGGCACTCCATTAGAGTGAACCCCAGTGGTCAATTCATTCATTAAACCTTATTGTAATTTTTGCAACATCATGTTTGCACTGCACTTTATTCATGTGGGAGCGCGGTTTATTTTTTTCTTTTACTGTGTTCTGCATTAATGACACATTCAATTTAGTTTTTACATTTTTCCTTTCTTATGTATCAAAAATGCAAACTGAGAAAATGTACCATTTTAAGAAAAAATAAGGTAATTTTGTAATTGATGGCAGCAATGCGTCTCAAAAAGTTGGGACATGGCCATGTTTACCACAATGTAGCATCCCTTCTTCTTTTAACAACGCTGTAAATGTCTGGAAACTGAGTAGACCAGTTGCTGGAGTTTTGCAAAGAGGAATGTTGTCCCATTCTTGTCTAAAATATAGGATTCTAATAGCTCAACAAACCGGGGGCATTCTTCCCGTATTTTGGGTTTCAAGATGCGCAAAATATTTTCAGTTGGTGAAAGGTCTGGACTGCAGGCAGGCCAGTTAAGCACCTGGACCCTTCCACCTTGAAGCCATGCAGTTGTCATAGATGCAGCTTGTAGTTTAGCATTGTCCTTCTGAAATATGCAAGGCCTTCCCTGAAAAAGACACTGTCTGGATGGGAGCATATGCTTCTCTAAATCTTGGATATATCTTTGAGCCAGGGGCGTAACTACAGGGGTTGCAATTGCAACCAGGCCCTGTGCTCCAGGGGGCCTGTGTGCCTCCCTTGTACACCTGGATAGGAGGGATGGCGGGGGCAGCATTTAGAGGAACCAATCTCCTCCATTTCCCTCCCAATGGAGGAGATTGGTTCCTCTATATGCTGCCCACACTCCCTATCCAGTTTATTTGTCTTCTACTGTTCCCAGGGTTCCTGTGTGCTTCCCTGGTCCCCCCACTGTCTTCCCCCTCCTCTCTCCTGCCAGCAGCTGTAGAAGATGTGTCATGATGGAGAGATGGGAATGGGTGGGTAAATTTGTCATTTACCGGCTCCTTCCTTTTCTGAATGGACAGAGTCAGTGATTGGTACCAATTGGTTCACTCATAACTGAAGCATAGTAAACTGTTTCTACTATACTTCAGTTTCTGAATGAATGAGAGGCTCTGTACACAACTATTCATTTATTCGCTGGGAATTTGTTTAATAAAGGGATACGCGACGGGAGTAAAGGGCCCCAGGATCAGTGGGAAGAGGGAAGGGCCCTGGCCAGGGGTCAGAGGGGCCCTTCATAATTTCTTGCATCGGGGCCCTGAAGGTTCTAGTTACGCCTCTGCTTTGAGCATTGATGGTGCCTATTCAGATGTGCAAGCTGCCCATCCATACACACTAATGAATCCCCATACCATCAGAGATGCAAGCTTTTAACCTGAGCACTAATAAAAAGCCAGAAGGTCCCTCTCCACTTTAGTCCAGAGGATACTGCGCCCATGGTTGCCAAAAAGATGTAAAATTTTGATTTGTCTGACCACAGAGCAGTTTTCCACTTTGCAACAGACCATTTTAAATGAGCTTTGATGCAGAAAAGACAGCTGCATTTCTGGATCATGTTCAGATATGGCTTCTTCTTTCCATGATAGAGCTTTAACTTGCACTTTTGGATGGCATAGCAAAATGTGTTCACAGACAGTGATTTTTGGAAGTATTTCGGAGATCTTGCAGTAATGTTCATCACAGAATCATGCATGTTTTTAATGCAATGCCATCTGATTGCCCCACAGATCACAGACATCCAATACTGTGTTTTGGCCTTGTCTCCTGCACACAGAGTTTTTTCCGAATTCTCTGAATTTTTTGAAGATATTATATATTTTAGATGATGATATATTTAAAGTGTTTGCAATTTTACGCTGTGCATCCACCACCGACCAAGGAGAATGAATACCCTTACCAGAATATGTGGACCCAATGCCAGCGGTAAAGCATCAAACACGAATGAAACTGGGAACGTAGTCACTCACAGGGGACAGCATATGGGATCAACTTCCACGCCACCTTGTCACCAGGTCATACCATGGACTCCACCATTTATAAAAGAAAAAGGCCGCCACATAGTGTAAAACCATAAACTATGGATTTATTTTTAAGTAGAACACTTATATTAAAGATGATAAAACAGGCATAGAGAAATTGTGATTGCGTTTGATTTCAGGGAGCGCAATAACATGGAACTAGCTCAATGATACCCGACGTGTTTCGCCATGCCCCAGATGATGTTATATTGAACGAAACGTGTCAGCTCTCACTGCGCTAGCTCCATGTTATTGTGCACCCTGGATTCATTCGTGATCACAATTTTTCTATGCCATGGTTTGAGCTGGTGATGAGGTGGTGTGTAAGTTGACTATTTATGCTGTCTCTGCGAGTGACTATGTTCTCAGTTTCATGCGTGTTTGACTCCTTGCCGCTGGCATTGGATACACACAGTTAGGTAAGAGTATTTATTCTCCTTAGTCGGTGGTGGATGCACAGTGTATGGTGATTTCCTATCGGATAGTGATCAACCCTTTAGATGTCGAGCCTTTCTCCAACTTTACTTTGAACTATATTCAGCTCCTAGTGATTCATTTCTACTCACCTGCACAGATTGATTTTTGTTTTTACCTTCAAGGGTTAATAACAATTTTTTATTGCTTTTCACTTTCATGGATTGAGTTTTCTGTTTTTCACCCCATGGGCTTCTATTCATTTTTTTATGTGGATTTAACAATTAATTTGCATAGTGCACTTTATTGGCCATTCCTGTATGTGATTTATTTGCACAAGTAAGTTTGTATTTGCACAGACTGATGTTTACTGTTTGCATATTTGCACATATTTTCACATATGTAATTAGCTCTGCACTTGAATATTTTTTATTACTTTCACAATGTGTCTAATTGTAGTGCCAGCAGCGGCTTTTTACCATATTGAGTAGTGCAGTGATTTTTCTGAACTTTACATTATTCTGAAATTGTTTGATCATTTTTAGATGCAGCTTTTCACAGATTGGTGAACCTCTACCCACCTTTATTTCTGAGAATCTCTAAGATGCACTTTTTATGCACAATCATGTTACTGACCTGTTGCCAATTAACCTGATTAGTGACAGAATGTTCTTCCAGCATTTCCTAGTTAGTATCACTTACTTTGCCAGCTTTTTGCTTCCCTTGTCCTGACTTTTTTGAGACATGTTGCTGCCATCAGTTTCAAAATTACCTTATATTATTTCTTAAAATGGTACATTTTCTCTGTTTAAACATTTGAGGTTTTCTATTGTGAATAAAATATGGGTTATGAGATTTGCAAATCATTGCATTCTGTTATTATGTAGATCCCAGCTTTTTTGGAATTGGGGTTGTATAACATGTTTAGTGTTTAAAAGAAATAAACACCAAGATATACAATCGCTTTAACCACTTTCTTACTGGGCACTTATACCCCCTTCCTGACAAGGACAATTTTCGGCTTTCAGTGCTGTCGCATTTTGAATGACAATTATGCGGTCATACAAAACTGTACCCATATGAAATTTTGATCATTTCTTTGAGACAGATAGAGCTTTCTTTTGGCGGTATTTAATCACCACTGGGGTTTTTTATTTGTTGCTAAACAAATAATACAGAAAATTTTGAAAAAAACAAAACTTTTTTTAGCTTCTGTTATAAAATATTGCTAATAAGGAATGTTTCTCTTTCACCAATGTGCACATATAGGCTGCACTGTTGTGGACTGGTAGGTGGCCCTGATGAGGTTGCACTGATAGGCTGCACCGATGGACACTGATAGGCAGCACTGATATGTGGCACTGATAGTCACTGATAAGGCGACACTGATGAGGTTGCACTGATATGCGGCGCTGATAGGCGGCACTGTTAGGTGACACTGATGAGCACTGATCGGCATCACTAATAGACGGCACTGATGGGCACTAATAGACAGTACTGATGAGGAGGCGCTTATGGGAACTGGTGGGCAGCACTAATGAGCACTGATGGGGCTGCACTAATAATCAGGGCACATGTCCCCTTTCAGGATTGCCAGTTACCGGCTCTCCTCTCTTCACACTGTTACAGCTCCTCCATCTTCCATTTGAGGATGCCCCAGAGATGCTCAATAGGGTTTTGGCCTGGAGACATGCGTGGCCAGTACATCTCCTTTACCCTCAGCTTCTTTAGCAAGATAGTGGTCATCTTGGAGCTATGTTTGCGGTTGTTATGTTGGAATACTGCCCTGCAGCCCAGTCTCCAAAGGGAGGGGACCATGCTCTGTTTCAGTATGTCACAGGCATTCATGGTTCCCTCAATGAACTGTAGCTCCCCAGTGTCGACAGCACTCATGCAACCCCAGACCATGACACTCCCACCACCATGCTTGAGTGTAGGCAAGACACACTTGTCTTTATACTCCTCACCTGGTTGCTGCCACACACGCTTGACACCATCTGAACCAAATACGTTTATCTTGGTCTCATCAGACCACAGGACATGGTTCCAGTAAGCCATGTCCTTAGTCTGCTTGTCTTCAGCAAACTGCGGGTTTTCTTGTGCATCATCTTTAGAAGAGGCTTCCTTCTGGGACAACAAAGCATGGACCATGCAGGCCAATTTGATGCAGTGTGCGACAATGGCGAGGCCTGTTCTGAATGGAACCTGTCTTGTTAAACTGCTGTATGGTCTTGGCCACCGTATTGCAGCTCAGTTTCGGGGTCTTGGCAATCTTATAGACTAGGCCAGCTTTATGTAGAGCAACAATCCTTTTTTTTCGGAGTTCTATGCCATGTAGCGCCATATTGAACTTTCAGTGACCAGTATGAGAGAGTGAGAGCGATAATACCAAATTGAAGACATCTGCTCCCCATTCACACCTGAGACCTTGTAACACTAACAAGTCACATGACACCAGGGAGGAAAATGGCTAATTAGGCCCAATTTGAACATTTTCACTTAGGGATGTACTCACTTTTGCTGATATATATATGTTCGATTGGGTGAGTCACTGTTTATGACTTGTGAATAACTTCCTGGAGTAATGTCACGGTGGACCCCCAATGATCCCCCAATATTCACAAAAATGAAGAATCGGGACACGTCCTCCAATGCAATAATTCAATGTTTACTGTTGAAGTCTTCCATATACAGAGTCATGTAATCATCAGCTACTGTACAGTTTTGAACGATAATTGTTCTTTCTCAAGCTGTGTGTGTTTTCATTACACATAATCCTGATGGGATTTACTTCCTTAATATTCCCCTGCAAAGTAGAAGCATAATGGGCTACTATGCACCGCATAGTAGCCCATTATGTGTCACTTACCTGCAAACAAAGCCTGCTATGTCCCCTGTGCAAGCAGCGTCCATCTTCAGCCCCTCTTCCTTCCAGGGCCGTGACTCCGGCTCTGTGACTGGCCGGAGTCGCGGGACATCACTCCCACGCATGTGCGCAGGAGCCGCCAGTCATGGCACGATCACAGTGAAGGAACGGCACGAAGGTCATTTCTTCACTGCGCATGTGCCAAATGAGGTCGGCAACAGCAGTACACTGTATATCTCCTAAACCGTGTAGGCTTAGGAGATATGCAGGGCACCTACAGGTAAGCCTTATTATAGGTTTACCTGTAGGTTAAAGTGGTTGTCAAAGGTTGACAACCACTTTAAGGCAATGCCTCATTTCAAAAGAACAATAAACAAAGAGGAAAAAAAAGAAAACCAAAATTAGCAAACCTGCTTCCCACTCCCACGTTGGCCTTCTCTGGACTTCCTAGGCCCAATGGACGCAAGGGAGGTGAGTGGGATTCCTCCTATCCCCACTGAGCACCTTTCAGGTTCTTCCCTCTCATCATTTGAAGCCCACTGTATATGTCTATTCTCTCCAACCTTCCTAAGAATTGCTGTGATCTACCGGCCTCTCTGGACCACTGTCAGCTTTCCTTGATGATTTTTCTGCCTGGCTACCCTACTTTCTATCTTCTGAAATTCCCACAATCCTTCTTGGTGACGTCAACATCCCAGTTAACACTAACACTACTGCTACTTCTAAATTTCTTAGTCTAACCTCCTCATTTGACCTGAAGCAATGGGTACAGGCTCCTACTCACACTGATGGAAACACCCTCAACCTTGTCTTCTGCTATCAATGCATTCCATGCAACTTCTCCAACAATCCTTTTCCCCTCTCTGACCACCACCATATTAGTTTCTCTCTCTCCCTGTCTTGCACCACCTTCCCCTTCAATCGCCTAACTGTCACCCGTAGAAACCTTTGCCAACTCAACACTTCTCTCCTCTATTCTGCTACTGACCACCTCTATGAAAAAATCTCACCCCTGTCCTGCCTCAACCAAGCCATTGCCATCTACAATAAATCCCTGTCCTCCATCCTGGATGAGCTAGCTCCCCTCACCTTACACAAAATCAGGCCTTGACCCCTACAACCCTGGAAAACAGATGACACCAGAAACCTCAAAAAGCGTAGCCGCACCCTTGAGCGTCTGTGGCACAAGACTAAGTCTCTCAAAGACTACAACCTATACAAATCTGCCCTCCATAAATACAATTCTCGCCTCCACACTGCCAAGCAGACCTATTTTACCACTCTTATTAACACCTTCTCATGCAGTCCCTGTCAACTCTTCTCTACCTTCAACTCCCTACTTCGTCCTCCCCCACTTCCACCCACTAACACACTCACTGCCCAGGAGATTGCTAATCACTTCAAAATCAAGAGTGACACAATTCGTGATGAAATCTCCACTCTGCAGGCATCTTTCCCAGTTAACACCCCATGTCAACAAGCACAATCGACACTATCCTTATTCAAACCTGCTACTATAAACAAGGTTTCTAAACTCCTTTCTAACGCCCACCTAACCACCTGTTCACTGGACTCTATTCCCTCTCAAATACTACGCTCACCCTCTGACTCTATCCTGCACTCTCTAACTCACATCTTCAATCTCTCCCTCTCTTCTGGCATCTTCCCCAATGCTCTAAAACATGCATTGGTCACCCCCATACTCAAAAAGCCATCCCTGGACCCTACCCATCTTAAAAATCTGCGCCCTATCGCTTTGCTCCCCTTTTCCTCCAAACTCCTCGAATACCTAGTCTACAGCCAACTGAGTCACCACCTTGATAAGAATAACCTTCTGGACCCCCTTCAATCTGGATTTCGCCCTCAACACTCCACAGAAACTGCCCTTCTTAAACTCACAAATTACCTACTAACCGCAAAAACCAATGGACACTACTCTGTACTCCTACTCCTGGCCCTTTCGGCTGCCTTTGATAATGTCGACCACCCCCTCTTCCTCAAAAAACTCTACTCCCTCAGTCTCCATGACTGTGCTCTTCAGTGGCTCTCATCCTACCTATCCCATCGCACCTTCAGTGTAACATACAATTCTACCTCTTCCTCTCCTCTTCCTTTCTCTGTTGGGATCCCCCAAGGTTCTGTTCTTGGACCTCCGTTATTTTCAATATACACCTCTTCCCCGGGCCAGCTGATAGTCTCCCATGACTTTCAATCTTATTTCTACGCTGACGATACCCAAATCTACCTCTCCACCCCCCAACTCACTCCATCAGTCTCCTCACGTATCACTAACTTATTAACAGACATATCTGCCTGGATGTCACACCACTTCCTCAAACTCAACTTGTCCAAAACTGAACTCATAATATTTCCTCCCCCATGTGCCGTTTCCCCCGACTTCTCTGTCAAGAGCAATGGCACAACCATCCACCAATCCCCACATGTTAGGGTGCTTAGTGTTATCCTGGATTCTGAACTCTCCTTTTGGCCCCACATCCAATCACTTTCTAAGGCTTGCTGCCTCAATCTCTGCAACATCTCTAAAATACGTCCCTTCCTAACCAATGAAACCACAAAGCTCCTGATTCACTCCCTGGTCATCTCTCGCCTCGACTACTGCAACTCCCTCCCCACTGGCCTACCTTTAAATAGACTATCCCCCCTCCAGTCCATCATGAATGCCGCTGCCAGACTCATCCACCTTACAAACTGTTCAGCATCTGTCACCCCTCTCTGCCATTTTCTCCATTGGCTGCCACTCGCCCAACATATTAAATTCAAAATACTAACAATCAGCTACAAAGCCATCCACAACTCTGCTCCCAGCTACATCACCAGCCTTGTCTCAAAATACCAACCTAACTGTCCTCTTCGCTTCTTCCAAGACCTCCTGCTCTCCAGCTCCCTCATCACCTCCTCTCATACTCACCTCCAAGACTTCTCCCGAGCCTCTCCCATCCTCTGAAACTCCCTACCCCAATCTGTCAGACTGTCCCCAAATCTATCCACCTTCAGGCGATCCCTGAAAACTTATCTTCAGGGAAGCCTATCCCGCCACCACCTAACAACTACACTCCTTATTTTCTCAATCAGCTCATCCCCCACAGTTATTGCCCTTTTGTATCATTTAACCCTCCCTCCTAGATTGTAAGCTCTAACGAGCAGGGCCCTCTGATTCCTCCTGTATTGAATTGTATTGTAATTGTGCTGTCTGCCCTAATATTGTTAAGCGCCGCTCAAACTGTCGACGCTATATAAATCCTGTATAATAATAATAATAATAATAATAAACTGTTATAAAACAAAAAATATTATTTAGACAACTTATCCTGGCTGAGTCATAATCAATGCCACTGTATCCCCTCTATTGGTGGAAAATCACATAAAAATCCTGTATATTCTTCACTCAATTAGCGAAGAAATAAATATAGATCATAATCACGATTCATGTCCTGAGGATGCAATGAATGGAGTCTATTAATCCACCACACTTCCCTCTGTCTAAGTTTCAAAATGATGTCGCTACCCCTCCTGTCTTTACATACCTCTTCCAAAATCATGAACCTTAAAACAGAGTCTTTGTGCCCCATTTCCATAAAATGTTTTGGAACTGGTAAACCTGGTTGTTTCGCTCTTATAGAGCTGCAATGCTGGGCAATTCTGTCTTTCATCTTTTGTGTAGTTTCACCCACATAAACCAATCCACATGGACATATTAGGGTATATATTATGTAAGAAGATTGGCATGTATGAAAATCCCTAATCGTCACTTTACTGTCTTCTAACGGATTGGGGAAAGCGTCTCCCTTTATCAATAACCGGCATTGGATACAATTCAAGCATGGGAAGCAACCTTCCCTTTTCTTTCCCAAAAATGTAGTACTACTTGTCAATTTTCTCTTCCTGTGCTCAGATCTCACTAGTGTGTCCCACAATGTTTTATTCCTACGATATGCCTTAATTGGTTCTTCTTGAAACCTTGGTTGACCCCAGATGATGTCCAAGAGGATGAAACATGTCGGGTGACTGCTGATCCTATGCTGTTGCGCCATATTTGAGACAAGCTCGTTATTTATCCTTTGGATGTAAGTGCAATATTCTCTTTTTTAATAAACCTGGTTTTACAGATTTGCACTATGTGAGGTCTTTTTTTCCATTTATATCGGGATCATTGTGAGAATCCCTGGAGATCTAGGAAGGTGGAAACTATCAGTCTACACCATTCTGAATAGGATACACCAGACAGTGAAGCACCGATTGGTGACACCAATATATGAATAAAGCTGGGTTCCATCTTCCCTGGGAGAGATTGGCATTCTCCGATAGATTCTGTCAATGGGTGTTTTCATTGGCTATCTGGTAAGCCTTCAATCTATTCCGTGTCGGTGGTCCATAGTCCCCTCAGGGACTCTCTAAAGTTTCGTATGCCCAGTTAAAGGATTTCTCATACTTTGAAGCTTTATATGAACCTTCTGAACTTTTGAACTCTTTGAAGTTTTTAAATTCCATATTACGCTTTCTTCATGGTCCTGAATAGTGTTGGGTGATATTGCATTGACTGTCATACACAATATTTTCTTTGGAATTGCTCTTTATATTTAGGTCCTTATGTTCTTGAAGGTGGGCCTCCTCCTTACTGTGACACCAAACATATATATATTTAATTTATTAATTCTCTTATCTTGATGTTGTGACTATCCACATTTTACACAAGCACTGGACACCAATTTTTAATTATTTTTTTTTTTAATTGACCAGTTTATTCATGCTGGAGGTATAGGCCTGAGGTGGGGGAATTTAGGGGGCTCCGTCCCTTCACCCCGGGCCATATACGCATGTAAAACTTTGAAGGTTATACTTATTTTAGTCTACTTTCTTTTCTACACATACATCCCGGATATTCCATGTTCACCTTTTCCAAACACGTGTTAATTCTTTCACGTATTTTTACTTATATTTACCCATTTTTTCCAGTCACGTTTGGAATTAATGGTATTCTCAAGTTCCAACTAGCGCTACACAATAACGCCTATAATACTGTTTCCTAACATTGCCCCCCCGAGGGGCAGCCTCCGGATGCCCAAACGGGCCCTCAGTTCTGGGTGTCTCCTCCAAAATGCTTCAATAAGTTCCTTGGCGTGGATGTTGTCCTCGGGTTCCCACCAGTTTTCCTCAGGGCCGTACCCTGTCCACTTGACTAGGAATTGGGTTGAGCCTCCCCTCTTCCTCTTCCTCTGCAAGCAAGAATAGCTTCTAGCTCAAACTCCTCCTCTCTGTCCACAAGAACTGGTCCTGGTGGAGCCGTCTTCCGTCCCGGAAAGGGATCCTTGGTCACCGGTTTCAGTAGCGTGACATGGAACACCGGATGAACATGCATGGATGGTGGAAGGGTCAGCTCATACGCCACCTTATTGATTCTCCTTTTCACAGGAAAAGGGCAGATGAACCTTGGTCCCAATTTTTTGGAGGGGCAAGAGAGCTTCAGGTTTTTGGTTGCCAGCCAAACTCGGTCGCCTGGTTGTAGATCCAATTCCCCTCGTTTCCTTTTGTCAAATGCCTTTTTGTTGTGCTCCTGAGTCGTGGATAGTGTCTCCAGTCTGCTATTCCTTTCCAAGAATTCTGTCATGTTTTGTGCCACAGGTACCATACTTTCCAGAATCACAGTGGGTAGAAACATAGGATGGTAGCCGAGATTAGCCCAAAAACGGAGATTGTTTAGTGGCTGAATGCACCGTGTTGTTGTAGGCAAATTCGGCTACCGGCAGAAGTGAGACCCAATCATCTTGAGAGAAAGAGGAGTAACAGCGGAGGTACTGTTCCAGGGTTTGGTTAGTCCTCTCCATCTGGCCATTCGTCTGCGGGTGATAGGTGGACGAGAATGCCAGTTCAATCCCTAAGGCCAAGCATAAAGCCTTCCAGAATTGCACTTCACGATCGGAAACTATATTGGCAGGGATTCCATGAAGACAGACAATTTCCTTGATAAAGGTCTCGGCTGTTTTCCATTGCAGACAGAGTGCCTTTCATAAGTATAAAATGCGTCATTTTGGTGAGGTGGTCCACGACCACAAAGATGGAGTTGAATCCGGCAGAAGGCAGTAACTCGACTATAAAGTCCATGGATATGTGGGACCATGGGCGCTCCGGAATAGGAAGTGGGTTTAATAGCCCTCAGGCCTTGGCTCTACTAGTCTTATTTCAGGCATTGACATATCTTTTGCAGTCCTCGTCAGCTAAGGGCCACCAAAAGGAGCGTGACAACAGTTCTAGCATTTTGCGACTCCCAAAATGCCTGGCCAATTTGTGGTCATGACAGAGTTCTAAGATGGTCAGGTGCAGTTCCTCAGGGATGAAGATCCTTTCATGGTACCACCACAGCCCGTCTTTCATCAGTTGGAGGTTGGGCGGTTCGGTGGAGCTGGTTAGAGATTGCCTGACCCGAGACACTAGGTCCTCCTGAGACAACAAGAAGCTCCAGGAAGGGAGGATGGTGTCTGGTGGGGCCCGACTTCCAGATTCACAGAACATCCTGGACAGAGCATCTGGCTTGATATTTTTTTGGCCAAGGTCTGTAGGTGATGTGCAGTTGGAATCTAGAAAAGAAGAGTGCCCATCGTGCCTTGACAGGATTTCAGCCTTTTTGCAGTCTGCAAGTACTCAAGGTTCTTGTGGTCAGTAAAGACCAGAACAGGGTGTGCTGCTACCTCCAGCAAGTACCACCACTCCTCCAAGGTGGACTTGATTGCCAGCAGCTCTCAAGCCCCAACATCATAGTTGGTCTCTGGTGGCGTGAGCTTCCGGGAGAAAAAGGCAATGGGGTGAAGAGAAGCCTTGGGGCCTTGTCTCTGAGAAAGAACCTCTACCACCACCGTCTCTGAGGCATCCACCTCTAGGATGTAAGGCAGGACTGGATCTGGGTGCTTCAGGACAGAAGTGGAGGTGAATAACCTTTTGAGTGTCATGAAGGCCATTTGAGCCTCGGGGGACCACTGGAAGTGGAAGTTCTGTTTCATAAGCTGAGTGATTGAGGCGATCACAGCAGAGAATCCCTTAATAAACTTCCTATAGAAGTTAGCAAAGCCTACAAAACGTTGGACCCCTTTTTGGCTACAGGTGTGGGCCAATTCTGGATGGCAGAGACATTTTGCGGATCCATAGTGACTCCCGTAACAGAAATGATGAGGCCCAAAAAGGGGATGCTGGAGCGTTCAAACACACTTTTCGGCTTTTGCATAAACTTTGTGTTGCCGTAAACATTCCAAGATTCACTTGACGTGCCTGCGGTGCTCCTCCGGGGTTGACGAGAAGATGAAAATGTCATTGAGGTAAATTATAACAAATTGATCTAGGTAATCTCTGAACACGTCATTTACCAGGTGTTGGAAGGTGGCCGGGGAGTTGCAGAGTCCGAAGGGCATGACCAAATACTCGTAGTTTCCGAATCTTGTTCTGAAGGCCATTTTCCATTCATTGCCCCTCTCGGATGCGAATGAGAGAATGAGAATGCCCCACAGAGATCCAGCTTGGTGAAGATGGTAGCAGCGCCCAGTCACTGGAACAGTTTAGGCACCAAGGGTAAGGAGTAGCGTCTGTAGGGACTGATTCTTTTTCTCAACAAAAAACATTCCTGCCCGGCAGGGGACATGGAAGGCTGGAAAACCCCTTCGTCAGATTATCATCCAGATAGGCCTTGAGGGCCTTTAGTTCTCCCTCGGAGAGTGGGTAGATCCTGCCAAAAGGCACTTCCATACCTGGCAATAGCTCAATGGGGCAGTTATAGGCCCTGTGGGGATGTAGCTTTTCTGCCCCCTTCTGGCTAAACACATCTAAAAAGTCATGATATGCCGAAGGGACTGCATCACGGGTCTCTTGGTCAGGGTCAGGATCCAGACATAGGATGGAGGAAGGAGACTCTTGGGCCTGCTGTAGGCAGTGGTGCAGGCAGTAGGAGGATGTGAATTGAATGTCACCTGTAGACCAATTAATGTTGGGGCAGTGTGCCCGCAGCCATGGCCGAGAATGATGGGGAAAAGAGGGGGCGCATTGGCTTCTAATAGCAGATATTCTGAATGGCCAGTGACAGTCTTGGCAAGGAGGGGAATGATCTCATGGGTAACTGTACCCGATTTAATGGTAAATCCGTCAGCCAGACGGACGACCATCAGGTGGGCCTTGGGTCTGAGGGGGATCTGGTGTTGTGCTGCAAAGGACAAGTCCACAAAACAACTGCAGGAGCCTGAGTCCAGAATGGCTGAGACTTGGATACTCCTACGGGGGAGTTGTAAGGAAATGGAGAACACCAGATGCGTTGCCTTGTCAGGCAGGGACAGGACTACTCTCTCGGGGGAGGAGGAGGAGCGCTTACTGGGTAAGACATGACAAGATGTCCCGAACCTCCACAATACAGGCACAGGTTGTGGGATAGACGTCTGTGTCTCTCTTCGGGGGTGACTGATGGGCGTGGGTGCCCAATATGCTTGAGCTCTGGCTGGTTTTCGGGAGAGGAGGAGGAAACCACTGGACAAACTGGTTCTGAGCAACTAGGCATGCAGGGCTTTTTCCAGCTAGGTTGTGTGACTTCCGCAGACCTTTCGGCCCAGCGTTCCCGCAGGCGGTAGTCTACCTGGTTGACCAGGTTAATCAGCGCTTCAAAGGATTGGGGTGTCCCTACTTGGGCCAGTTCATCTTAGAGCAGCTCGGATAGACCCAGCCGGAATTGATAGTGGAGGGCTGAGTCATTCCAGGCCATGTCAGCACTCCAGCGCCGGAACTCCGCAGCATAATCTTCCGCTATGCGGCGACACTGCTGGAGTACATGGAGATCTGCTTCTGCGGTTGTGGCCTGGTGGGGATCCTCATAGAGTAGTGCCATGGCCCAGAAGAAAAGGTTCAGGTCAGCCGTTTCAGGGGCTTTCTGTTCCAGTAGTCGGTGGGCCCAAGCCTGGGGTTCATCTAACAAAAGGGATATCACCAGCCCCACTTTCGTGGCTTCTGAGGAGAAGGTGTAGGGTTGCAGTGTAAAATAAAGTTCACAAGCACTGCGAAATGCCCAAAACTTCTTACGATCCCCTGTGAACAGCTCGGGTAACGGCATATCAGGTTCAGTGGGCAAGGTGATGATGGCACGGCCTGCAAACTGGTCGGGACTTGGTGCACATGGAAAGCTCCTGGACTCTGCTTTCCATTCGGGTGTACCCCTCTTGCAAGTCATTCACCGCTTGGGTGAGTCCGGTCAGATTAATACATAGATCCTCCGCTGGAGAAGGCTCCTGCGCAGACTCAGACTTGGATATCCATTGCTGTCACATACTTGGTGGTGGAGTCTGGCTTATGCAGTGGGAAACCTCTCTTACGACCCTGATTCGGGAACCCCTGGTAGAGTAGAGTAAACAGGAGGCTCAGGAGTGCAGGGAGCCACGAGGGTCGGACTGGGTTACTGGTGGTGTGATGTGCAGGTCCTTTGATGAGCTTGTGCAACAGAGGCGTAGTGGTGCAGGCTGGGTCGGCAGCAGGCTGGCGATGCAGTACAGAAGGGGCAGGCAGGAGAATAGATGGGCACAGACAGAGTTCGTTAACAGGCGGGCGGCAAATTACAAGGGAGCAGGCAGAAGAGTGGTCGCGGAAGCCGAGGTTAGTGCAGGCTGAGATCAACAGCAGGGTCAAGACAAGCCAGGTCACAGGAACAGACAATCAGATAGCAGGTCGCTTCAGGAACACACAAACGCTGTACAATGGACAGCACTGGTTGCAGGGTGCTGTCCGCTTAAATCGGCCGTTTTGGCGCCAATGCCGTAGCATATGCGCACAGGCGTGCGTGCAAACACACACAGGCATGCGCAAACGTGTACAGGCGCATGCACATGCACACAGGCGCGCACACGCTACGCGCGCTCACGCATAGGCTTCCAGACCCATCAGAGCAGCGGTTGTTCCCTAACACTGCATGAGTGCTGCTGGCACTGGAGAGCTACAGTTCATTGAGGGAACAATGAATGCCAACATGTACTGGGATATACTGAAGCAGAGCATGATCCCCTCCCTTCGGAGACTGGGCCACAGGGCAGTATTCCAAAATGTTAACAACCCCAAACACACCTCCAAGACGACCACTGCCTTGCTAAAGAAGCTGAGGGTAAAGGTGATGGACTGACCAAACATGTCTCCAGACCTAAACTCCATTGAGCATCTGTGGGACATCCTCAAATGGAAAGTGGAAGAGTGCAAGGTCTCTAACATACACCAGCTCTGTGATGTTGTCATGGAAAATTTACACTGTTATATACGCTGTACACTCACTACTTTACATTGCAGCAAAGTGTCATTTTTTCAGTGTTGTCATATGAAAATATATAAAATATTTACAAAAATGTGAGGGGTGCACTCAGATTTGTGATATACTGTAAATGACAGGACCAAGATTTCACAGCAGAACGTTGCCCAGAGCAGTTGAAACAGAGGTGTTCCAACAGCTGGTTGGATTAATAGTATCCTGTCCACATCCCTAATTAGATACTAAATTAAATTGCATGTTCCTCACAGTTGGGCTTTAAACGGACAAGGATACAAAGGAGTATAAAAATGATGTCAAAAGTTTATTGAAACATGTAGATAAAAATTAGTTGTTTAACCACTTGACAACTGGGCACTTAAACCCCCTTAACAACCAGACCAATTTTCAGCTTTCAGTGCTCTCACACTTTGAATGACAATTACTCAGTCATGCAACAGGGTTGACACTCCTTGTACGTTAAATTAAATCATAGATTAATCCCTACACCTGTCCTATGATAATTAGGTTGGTCGACAACCTTGTGGAGACAAAGTTGACGAGACCCGTTGCAAGACGACACTTTAGAACCAGGACAGTAAATGTCATATAGTGTTTAGACTCACGTGGGGAGTGTAAAAACATTTATAAAATATATAAAAGTATACTGTTGTGACTTTTTTACTGTGAAACGACGT
>BLSH010055035.1:101215-111217 GCA_018402905.1 Glandirana rugosa | reverse complement strand
TTTACGATGACTCTATGATGACTCGATGATGGACTTTACAATGACTCTATGTTGACTCGATGATGGACTTTACAATGACTCTATGTTGACTCTATGATGGACTTTACGATGACTCTATGATGACTCTATGATGGACTTTACAATGACTCTATGATGACTCGATGATGGAATAAAGTTTGCTGGAGGAATGAACGTCAGTGGTGTGCATGATGGTCAACACGGGCATTCCATTCCTATATACTTTACTGGAAGGGTTAGACCCGTTTCCAGCATTACGCCTATCTCCCCAAGTATTTTCTTTATCTCTCCACCCCCCCCCCCCACCCAAAAGGAATACTTTTCTTTATTTATTTGATAAGGTGTTAATATGAAGACAATGTAGCCATGTGCTCCCTTGAGAGTGGCTGATAGTTGTGGTTCACCTTATAGCTACCCTCGATCACACCATATATTACCCATCTGTATACAGTGACCAGGCCGGCTCTTGTTTTTGTTGTTTTATTTAGGGGAAATAACTTGGATGGGGATGGCTGTGGGATGCCCAAAGAATTATATTACGCAAAGTCCATATACACTCCTCCTGTATATGGGCACTTCACTGCAGACCGTCCCTCTGCAGACTCTTACTCCTCACCGCTCTCCAGCACTCAACTTGCTCACCGTTTCTCCTACAATTCTCTCTCCAACACTGAACTTAGTAACTCATCACTCCATTACTTCTCTCCAGCACTGAACTTAGTAACTCATCACTCCATTACTTCTCTCCAGCACTGAACTTAGTAACTCATCACTCCATTACTTCTCTCCAGCACTGAACTTAGTAAATCATCACTCCATTACTTCTCTCCAACACTGAACTTATTAACTCATCACTCCATTACTTCTCTCCAGCACTGAACTTAATAACTCATCACTCCATTACTTCTCTCCAGCACTGAACTTAGTAAATCATCACTCCATTACTTCTCTCCAGCACTGAACTTAGTAAATCATCTCTCCATTACTTCTCTCCAACACTGAACTTAGTAACTCATCACTCCATTACTTCTCCCCATCACTGAACTTAGTAACTCATCACTCCATTACTTCTCCCCAGCACTGAACTTAGTAACTCATCACTCCATTACTTCTCTCCAGCACTGAACTTAGTAACTCATCACTCCATTACTTCTCTCCAGCACTGAACTTAGTAACTCATCACTCAATTTCTTCTTTCCAGCACTGAACTTAGTAACTCATCACTCCATTACTTCTCTCCAGCACTGAGCTTAGTAAATCATCACTCCATTACTTCTCTCCATCACTGAACTTAGTAAATCATCACTCCATTACTTCTCTCCACTTGAAGGGAAATTTATCAAGCTGCTCTGTTCCTTTCTCTTCAACGCAGTTGGCACGTGGTGAGGCCTACTCCCCTCCGGAACACCCATTACATGGCCATGGATCATGAAACCCTGAATGTGTAGCAAAAAGTACTTGAGTGCTAGCCGGGCCTTTAATGGACTAAAACTCCCAACCCATTCCTCTTCCAGATCCCACCGACCTGCTTTTCCTCAGTGACACTCCTTCCCCTGAGTGGCTCCCAATGCTCCCACAGACTGTCCACTATTGCTCTCCCAGCCTGCTCCAGCACTTTCTCTTCCAGCTCCCAGGGACCGTCACTCACCACACCTCTTTAAAGTCTCTCACTGTGTAGCACCTCCACTGTTCTCCTGTTCACTGTGTGACTCCAGGAATCACCACCACTCCTGGCTGCACCCGAACCTCCAGGCCCCAAGGTCATCCACCCCAGACTGGGGCGACCTCCCGGGTAGGGTCCTCCACAGCGCCTCTGCTACATTTCCAGACTTCCACCCGACACTTCTCCTCCCAGATTGGGCTTACTCAGAGTATTTAAGGAGGCCTGCCCCCTGCCAATCCTGCTTGGGGATTGGTCAGGGCTCCCTAGAATACTCCAGATGGCTCCACCCATCTCCCAGCTCTCTGGCCAGAAACCCTCCTCCAGGTTTCTAGAAAGAAGTGGGAGGTTCTGGTGACCTCATCTGTCAAGTCCACCCAATCCTCCCTGAGCCACTCCTCCTGGCCCAGATCAAAATATTCTGACTAAATTTTACCTCATCTAGCAAACCCTGCTGGAAACGCACCTACACTATGGGGGCGCTACACTAGTGCCGTGACACAAAGTAACAGGTCAGCCAGAATTGTGAGAATAGAAACCACTGTGAAGAGGCGGTGAAGGTTCGGAGCCCCTCCCCCAACAAATATCTATTCTTCAGTCCGTAGCGAGTATTTGGCGTTCTGTCATGTTTCTGAATTTTGAAGAATTCCTAAAAAGGATTAATTACCCGGAGAGTAAACACGCCGGAGACGTACACCAGCAATTTACATTACTCACCCTCCAGTAATTGTAATGAGTGCCAAAGTCACAATTACTCCCTTCACCGTTCACTCCAATGAATCCACCGGATCCTGCCAACCTTCCATACATCAGAATAGGGGGGTGCTGAATTCTCCTCTATATATAGCGCTCTGCGTGCGTTTGTAGTAAGGTTCTCCCCCAGCCTGCCTATTCATATAAACGCCACCTAAATATAGGCTCTCGTGTGCTGGAACAATAAACAACCAAAGTTACCAAGGAAACTGAAGGCATCACCTCTTCACCCTTCTGGGTTTAAAGCTGAAGTTTAATCTGCTTATATTTTGCATCACCTGGCTTCCCCTCCCCCTCCCCCATCAACATGCTAATAAAGTTTTTATATAAAAACTCCTCATTTTTGCTACCTACCTTATTTTAGGCATCATCACTGGGTCTCTGTGCTTCTCTATGCATTGTAGGCTAGTGGGTAGGGATGGGCCGAACGGACCCCCTGTTCGGTTTACACCAGAACTTTCGAACACGGCGAAAACTCGGACCCGAATAACGAACCCCATTAAAGTCAATGGGACCCGAACGTCAAAAATCAAAAGTGACCATTTTGAAGGATTATATGCAAGTAATTGGGCATACAATGATTTTGGGGGTCCGGGTCCTGCCCTGGGGGACATGTGTCAATGCAAAAAAAGTTTGTAAAAAAAACATAATTTTTAAAGGAGCATTGATTTTTTTTATTTTTAAAGTGAAAGCATAAAAATGAAAAATTCCTTCCAATATAGTGCCTGGGGGGTCCCCTTAGTCTACCTGTAAAGTGGCACATCTGTACCATGTCAATAATTGCATTTATTAAGTCCCAAAAAAATGACTTTTTCCCTGCAAGCTGCCTTTATTTTGCTCAGCAACAGCTGGGGAGCCCAGGGTATATAATGAGGCCACAATGCAGTGCACTGGGAACAAGATTAGAGATTTTTTGGATAAATTCTGGTGTCTCTTTGACTTTGGATTAGGGTGACCAGAAGTCCCCGCTTTCTGGGGACAGTCCCCGGATTGAGGACACTGTCCCCGGACCAAGTCTGTCCCCGGTTTTGTCCCCCCCCCATCCCTCCCTCCAAGTTTTTTCTCTATCTTATCTTTTTAACATTTGGTAGTCTTTTCCCAAAAAAATCTAAGAAGTATCTTTTTTTTATCTCGTGGAGGAAATGTGATAAATAACGTATATATCATACAATCATTCCATAAACATCATGCCACACACACCGCACATATAATTTGAGGAAAATATGCTTATGAAATAGTTTATCATTTGCGAATAAATAAAAAAATATGTCCCCGGATTTAATTTGAAAAATCTGGTCACCTTACTTTGGATAGAAGTAAGGGGTGCGCAAAAGTTGGTCTTTGGGTGTCGGTGGCGCCTTCCCACCATAACCCTATAGAGGTGCTCTCGATGAAAGCAAGAATTGGCCTTGCTGTAAAAAATTGCTTCATGTTCCTGCCATCCTCACCCTCAGAACCAACATCTGAATCCAGTAATGGCCGGGCACCATCAAGGAGCAAGTGGCTGACGCTGTGGTCAAATAACTCAGCTGACTCCTCCTCCATGGCTGATGTTGGGGCTATGGCAGGAATAGATGTGGACAAAGAGGCAGGTTTATTCACTCTGGCAACTGCAGGGGACTGCACACTTGTCTCTGCTTGCAGGACAGAGGATGAGGAGGATGACGAAGGTTTAGTAAGCCAGTCCATCACCTCCTCTGCATGATGTGGCTGGATAGCACGGGCAAACTCACTAAACAGAGGAAATGAGGCCCTGCCTGAGGACTGACCACCACGTCCACCTTTGCCTGTGGACACTTTTGTTGCTGGCCCCCTTACAGTGCCAAGAATGTCTGCCCCTCCTTGTTGTCCTCCCAGACATTATTGGGAGGGAGGGGTGGTGCTTATTAGCAAATGTAAATGAGAAGTGGAAATCTGTATGTAGATGCACTTTAATCAATGTAAAGTGGTGTTTGGTGCACTTTAATATGAGTACTCACACTACACAGACACACTCAGTGGATACACTATAGTATAGTGCAATATAATGCGTCAAATGTACTGTGACGCACAGAACTATATGGCGTTAAACTTGCAGTAACGCACACAGAAGTAAATGGCGTTAAACTGGCAGTAATGCACACAGAACTATATGGCGTTAAACTGGCAGTAACGCGCACAGAAGTAAATGGCATTAAACTGGCAGTAACGCACACAGAACTATATGGCGTTAAACTGGCAGTAACGCACACAGAAATAAATGGTGTTAAACTTGCAGTAACGCACAAAACTATATGGTGTTAAACTGGCAGTAAAGCAAACAGAAGTAAATGGCTTTAAACTTGCAATAACGCACACAGAAGTAAATGGCGTTGAACTTGTAGTAAAGCACAAAACTATATGACGTTAAGCTGGTAGTAACGCACACAAAACTATATGGTGTTAAAGTGGCAGTAACGCACACAGAACTATATGGCGTTAAACTTGTAGTAACGCACAAAACTATATGGCGTTAAACTGGTAGTAATGCACGCAAAACTATATGGCATTAAACTGGCAGTAACGCACACAGAAGTAAATGGCGTTAAACTTACAGTAACGCAATCAAATATATACGGTGTTCAACTGTCACTACACTGATGCTATCTGAACTGTCCATACTCTAGCTGTACAATCATGTAAAGATCAGTGACACTGTTTCACTACACTACACGCAAACTATCTGAGAAGTAAAGGGCATCAAACCGGCAGTAATGCACACAGAACTATATGGCGTTAAACTGGCTGTAACGCACACAAAAATAAATGGTGTTAAACTTGCAGTAACGCGCAAAACTATATGGCGTTAAACTGGCTGTAACGCACACAGAAATAAATGGTGTTAAACTTGCAGTAATGCACAAAACTATATGGTGTTAAACTGGCAGTAACGCACACAGAAGCAAATGGCTTTAAATTTGCAGTAACACACAAAACTATATGGTGTTAAACTGGCAGTAACACACACAGAAGTAAATGGCATTAAACTTGCAGTAACGCACAAAACTATATGGCGTTAAACTGGCAGTAACGCACACAGAAGTAAATGGCATTAAACTTGCAGTAACGCACACAGAAGTAAATGGCGTTAAACTTGCAGTAACGCACAAAACTATATGGCGTTAAACTGGTAGTAATGTACAGAGAACTGTGTGGCGTTAAACTGGCAGTAATGCACATAGAAGTAAATGGCATTAAACTTGCAGTTACGCAATCAAATATACGGTGTTCAGCCATCACTACATTAATGCTATCTGAACTGTCCCTACTCTTGCTATACAATAATGTACAGATCAGTGACACGGTCTCTCTACAGTGAATCTATCTGAACTGTCCCTACTCTAGCTCCACACTATGCAAAGCTGAATGATGGTCCTCCTCACTACACTCACATTATCCCTAGACTGACACTAAGCTAATATTCTACCCTGACAATTGAAGCACAGTATAGCACACTAACTAATAGCACTGAGCCCTGTTCTATCTCTCTCCATGCCGAAATCACACTGAAAATGGCTGCCGTTGAAAGAATACTTTTATACTGTGGAGCGGGAATGAGCTATGATTGGATAAAGTCATGATTACAGTGTCCAATCATGACTCTGACAGTGCTCTGTGCTCTGATTGGCTGAATCTTTGACTGCTTTAGCCAATCAGGGCTTGCAATGCACTGTTAAGCACCGCAATGCATTGCGGTCAGTTTGGGGGCCGAACACACGGTCGAACAGCGAAAGTTCGGCTTATACTCGGGCCAAACCATTCGCCCATCCCTACTGGTGAGTACATGGGTTCCTGAAAACATCACAGCGCCCTGCCTCAGTACTCCTCTCAAGATCCCTCAGCCCTCATTCCTGATGCAAGTAGTGGGCTTGCTTTTGGGAGGAGCTATGCAAGTATTGAAATTCCTTGATGGACAGGTGTCGGTCTGGGGGAGCGGGTGTAGGCTGTATTTGCGTGCAGACCACCCTAAGTAACGCCCACATGTAATTCTGCGCCTCACTGAAAGATCTACATCAGGGGTCAAACTTTCTAAGCAAAGGGCTAATTTACTGTCCTTCAGGCTTTAGGGGAGCCTGACTGTGGCCAGCGGGTGTATAAAATGCCCCATCATAAATTTCAATGGGAGAACTAATGCCCCATTGATGGTGTCAGTAGGAGGAATAGTGCCCATCATTGGTATCAGTGGGAGGAATAGTGCCCCATCATTGGTGTCAGTGGGAGGAATAGTGCCCCATTGATGGTGTCAGTAGGAGGATTAGTGCCCCATCATTGGTGTCAGTGGGAGGAATAGTGCCCCATCATTGGTGTCAGTGGGAGGAATAGTGCCCCATCATTGGTGTCAGTGGGAGGAATAGTGCCCGATTGATGGTGTCAGTAGGAGGATTAGTGCCCCATCATTGGTGTCAGTGGGAGGAATAGTGCCCCATTGATGGTGTCAGTAGGAGGAATAGTGCCCCATCATTGGTGTCAGTAGGAGGAATAGTGCCCCATTGATGTTGTCAGTAGGAGGATTAGTGCCCCATCATTGGTGTCAGTGGGAGGAATAGTGCCCCATCATTGGTATCAGTGGGAGGAATAGTGCCTCATCATTAGTGTCAGTGGGGGTAATAGTGTCCCATCCTTGGTGTCAGTGGGAGGAATAGTGCCCCATCATTGGTGTCGGTGGGAGGAATAGTGTCCTATCATTGGTGTCGGTGGGAGGAATAGTGTCCTATCATTGGTGTCGGTGGGAGGAATAGTGCCCCATCATTGGTACCAGTGGGAGGAATAGTGCCCCCATCATTGGTGTCGGTGGGAGGAATGGTGCCCCATCATTGGTACCAGTGGGAGGAATAGTGTCCCATCATTGGTGTCAGTGGGGGGAATAGAGCTGTGCTATGAATGTCCAAAATCCAACTCTTTGGTTGACAGTCACCGGCTATACGAGGAGGCTGTCTGTTTCGGAAGGCTGACCTTTATTCAATGTCTTGTGTTCATCTTTACAGAGAGTTTCTGTTCTGTTATTTTTATCTGAGAACCCTGCAATGTCTTTGAAGGACCATCCCACCCAGAGACCACATCCAACTGGGGGGAGTTGAAGGACCTCAATCACAGACAATGAGGTTGGAAATGTCAACTGGTGGGCTGTGAATTGAAAGTGAATTGTCTGTGGGGGCTTCACTGTGTGCCATGCAGATAATGGAAACCAGGCTGTCTCTGTGTAGAGCAAACACAAGGAGCCTCTCCATCACCGACCAGAGAAAGGAGCGGCCCATCCATCTGAACCCCCAACACTGGACTCAAAGGGGAGAAGATGGGCATACGTTATAAGTAGACATGCCTGAGGTTCACGCGAGGTTCACCGCTCTTCCCAGTCCTGAAACTATTCTGGTCCCAGACACTGGAACTTTATTTTACTGCCAAACTCAGCGGAGATTCCCTTTTGATGCAGAATTAGTGGGGGGCAGGAAAGAAAATGGACACCAGTAAGCAACAAATTAAACATTTTCCGAATTATTTATGTATCTTCTGGAATCACAATGACGGAGGAAGGGTAGCGGGCGCATTTTAAGAAGCCTTTGTTGGTCGTCTCAAAGCAAATCCAACTTTCATAAATCTTTTCTTTTTTGACTTAAAACTCAACTCCGGCCTCTCCTTTAGTCTGGCACAGTTTTACCGGCTCCTCTCCTGGACTGAGAGGTCTTCCTCTGATTTCACCGCACACTGTGAGCTTCTCACCATGTGCATTAGAAGCTGCAGCAATCAGATAGAAGCCCACCCTCATTTCCTGGCTGGAGGACATACAGTACAGCATCTAGCCCTTTCCTCCCCAGCCTGACTGTTCCTGGCCCACTCCTTTAATTAATTGGATTTCAATTCTCTCAATCATGGTGGTTCAGCATTATTGCTGCTTCCTCATTTTGCAAATTCTAGTTGCCTTGCTTTCATCCTGAGCCTCTAGTTTCATTACTTTGAGTATCCTGAGCCCAGAAGAAGTATGTACAGTACATAAGGACTTTTCTTTGACTTTCTTGACCTGTACATTTTTTGAGTGCTTTGAGTGCCAAGATGATGGGCACAGCAGGTGTACAGACCCAGGAACTCAGCACAGGGATGGTGGGAACCCCTCATAATGGGCACAGCAGGTGTACAGACCCAGGAACTCAGCACAGGGATGGTGGGAACCCCTCATAATGGGCACAGCAGGTGTACAGACCTGGGAACTCAGCACAGGGATGGGGGAACCCCTCATAATGGGCACAGCAGGTGTACAGACCTGGGAACTCAGCACAGGGATGGGGGGAACCCCCATGTGCTTTATCTATTATAATTTTTTGTGTATCTGAGTTCATCTTTAACAGAGTTAGGTATCTGGCAGGATTGCCTGGATCATAACTGAACAGAACTGTAAATCCTATGGGAAATAAATCAGTTTGCATGTCTGTATTCCTCCTTTATCATCGCCTATTTTCTCGGAGTTCATATAATGTCTTCTTCTAAGAACCTCGGTGGCCTCACCACCAGAGACCAGATGACCAGGTATCAAAACCAACCACAACTTGGTTGGTTGCTTAGGTGTCCCATGCTGCACGGCGGCTCTGCTCACGTCGGGAGTGAGCTGATGAGTAGCTTTTCTTTGTCTTTTCCTTTTGGGTTATATTTCAGTTTTAACTTTTCAAAGAGCATACGGATTCCTACAGCTATTTCATTCTGTCGGGCTAAGTGGGCTCTGGAGATTTGCAATCACAATAAATATTCCGGATTCTAACTCAATACTTACATTAGTCTCCCCGAGCCGCAGACTTTCCACGTTGTCTGATAAGTCAGAGCGGCTTATTAGCAGACAAACCGATGAATCTCAGAATTAGGAGACAGCCGAACAATCAGAGGGGGGATCTGCGTCTGAATTTTATTTGTAAACATGAGGCCGGGAAAGCAATGTCCTGCGGGCTGCCATAGATCGCCTTCACCGATCGCTAAATTGTGCGCAATGGCCGTTAAGGGTATGTCTGGGTATTGTCTAAATGTACCCCCCCATTGGTAAAGTACGCATAATAGCCATAACGGGTATAGGTGCTTAGTAAGGTTGACGTCCAAAGGAGTTCATTAGGGTTGAGGTCCAAAGGAGTTCAGTAGGGTTGAGGTCCAAAGGAGTTCAGTAGGATTAAGATCCAAAGGTGTTCAGTGGGGTTGAGGTCCAAAGATGTTCAGTAAAGTTCAGGTTTAATTGGTTTTCAGCAGTCTTGAGGTCTGAAGGTGTTCATTAGGGTTGAGGTCCAAAGGTGTTCAGTGGGGTTTGAGATCCAAAGGTGTTAAGTAGAGTTGAGGTCCAAATGGTTTTCAACAGTCTTGTGGTCCGAAGAAGTTCAGTAAGGTTGAGGTCCAAAGGTGTTCATTAGGGTTGAGGTCCTAAGGTGTTCAGTGGGGCTGAGGTCCAAACGTGTTCAGTAGAGTTGAGGTCTAATTTGTTTTCAACATTCTTGAGGTCCAATGGACTTCAGTAGGGTAAAGGGTATGTCTGGGTATTAACTAAATGTACCCCCCCCCATTGGTAAAGTACATACAATGGCCGT
>BLSH010055035.1:76798-101205 GCA_018402905.1 Glandirana rugosa | reverse complement strand
TTGAGGTCCAAAGGAGTTCAGTAGGGTTGAGGTCCAAAGGAGTTCAGTAGGATTAAGATCCAAAGGTGTTCAGTGGGGTTGAGGTCCAAAGATGTTCAGTAAAGTTCAGGTTTAATTGGTTTTCAGCAGTCTTGAGGTCTGAAGGTGTTCATTAGGGTTGAGGTCCAAAGGTGTTCAGTGGGGTTTGAGATCCAAAGGTGTTAAGTAGAGTTGAGGTCCAAATGGTTTTCAACAGTCTTGTGGTCCGAAGAAGTTCAGTAAGGTTGAGGTCCAAAGGTGTTCATTAGGGTTGAGGTCCTAAGGTGTTCAGTGGGGCTGAGGTCCAAACGTGTTCAGTAGAGTTGAGGTCTAATTTGTTTTCAACATTCTTGAGGTCCAATGGACTTCAGTAGGGTAAAGGGTATGTCTGGGTATTATCTAAATGTACCCCCCCCCCCCCTCATTGGTAAAGTACATACATTGGCCGTAAAGGGTAAAGGTGTTTAGTAAGGTTGAGGTCCAAAGGTGTTCAGTAGGATTAAGATCCAAAGATGTTCAGTAGAGTTCAGGTTTAATTGGTTTTCAACAGTCTTGAGTTCCGAAAGTGTTCATTAGGGTTGTGAGGTCCAAAGGTGTTCATTAGCGTTGAGGTCCAAAGGTGTTCAGTTGGGTTTGAGGTCCAAAGGTGTTAAGTAGAGTTGAGGTCCAATTGGTTTTCAACAGTCTTGTGGTCCATAGAAGTTCAGTAAGGTTGAGGTCCAAAGGTGTTCATTAAGGTTGAGGTCCTAAGGTGTCCAGTGGGGCTGAGGTCCAAACGTGTTCAGTAGAGTTGAGGTCTAATTTGTTTTCAACATTCTTGAGGTCCAAAGGAGTTCAGTAGGGTAAAGGGTATGTCTGGGTATTATCTAAATGTACCCCCCCCCCATTGATAAAGTATGCACAATGGACATAAAGGGTATGTCCAGGTATTATGTAAATGTATCCCCAATTGGTAAAGTACTCACAATGGACATAAAGGACATGTCTGGGTATTACCTAATGTACCTCCTATTGTTAAAGTACGCACAATAGACGTAAAGGGTATATCATGGTATTAACTAAATGTAACCCCTATACGTAAAGTAAAGTATGTGCAATGAACGTAAAGGGTATGTCCAGGTGTTATCTAAAGGTACCCCCATTGGTAAAGTAAAGTATGTGCAATGGACGTAAAGGGTCTGTCTAAGCCCAAACTTACCAGCTCCCTGATTGATAAAGTATGTGCAATGTCCATAAAGGGTATGTCCAGGTATTATCCAAATGTACCCCTGATTGGTAAAATATGCACACTGGCCATTAGAGGTATGTCTAGGTATTACCCAACTGTATGCCCCTAATCGGTAAAGTACATTCAATGGCCAAGGTCCAGTAGACAATGGGTAAAGTATGTCTGTAAAGGGTATGTCCATGTATTACCCAAATTTACCCCCCCCCCCAATTACTAGTACACATGTTGGCCATAGAGAGTATGTCCCAGTATTACCCATTTGGTAAAGTCTATTCAATGGCCATGGACCAATAGACATTGGGTAAAGTAGGGCATGTACCCAATTTTACGTCCTCTCCCCAATTAGTAAAGCACGTACAATGGTCGTTAAGGGCAAGTCCAAGAATTTCCCAAACCTATCCAGCTCCCCATCAGTGAAGTATAAGAAATGGCCTTAAAGGGTATGTCCAGGCAATACCCAGATTTACCTCCCATTGGCAGAGTAGGCGTAATGGCCTTAGAGAGTATGTCCCCAAATGTAGCGCCCCCTTTGATGAGTAAAGGGGGGGGTCTCCAGGCATTTACCAAATTTAACCCCCCCCAGTTGGTTAAGTATAAACAATTCCTGTAAACGAATGTCCAGGCGTTACTCAAATTTGCCCCCAACCCCTGACCCTCCGTGGCATCCCAGCATTACTTTATTTTACTTTTTTCCCACCCGGTATTACTTTGTGTGACATCATCTCTGGCAGGGCGCTGACAAGGGGTGGGCAGGAAGGGGTGGCTGCCCTGGGCGCAATGGTTTATTGCAGAGATGGGGGTGCCCTGTGCCAGTTGATTCTGTTATAAGGCTGACAGGGGTAGTGACAGCGACACCACCGCTAGCCCTAAGGGGAGGCGGGTGCAGTTTGGCATCTTTGCCCTGGGCGCTGGATGACCTTGTCCCGACACTGATCACTGGCCTTGTGGAATCCATTGGGGGGGGATGGGGCGGGGGGCATTAGTTCATAAAGTTATGTTGGACCCTAATGTGGTTTTCCAGCCTGCCCATTACTTCCACAATATTGTTTTCCTGGCATCATTGACACTAAAACCTGCCCCCTTGGCGCTCCAATTATTGAGGCCAACATCAATAAAAACATAACTAAGCAGCAGCAATGGCGCTCCGCGGGTGCCAGTTCCCATCTTCACCCGACCCCCCGATATCTGCCAGTTGGGGGTTCTCTGCACTCCGAACACGCGGACGCACAATATTTCGGGAGATGCTTCCATATTTTTGTCTCCGCCGCTTTACTTGAAGCGATTTTCCCCAAGAACCGCCGCGCCCGGTACTTATATAAAGAACAAATAGACATTGCGCTCTTCCTGGAAAGGCACGGATGCCCCGGCTCTCTGCTTGGCAGCGAGGCCCGAAGAATGGCGCCAGCTGCTCCATCTTTCGGCAGAGGAGCCCCGGGTGCAGTTCGGGGGACCGCTTCCAAATTCTGCATCCCTCCTGGCGTTCTTTCCAATGCATTTAGATCTCATTACTGATCTGGTACTTGGACGGCGTGCACCCAGTTCACGCTCCATAAATAAATAGCAGATAATGGCGCAGCGCGTGGCGGGGCGTCTGTTTATGGAGCGGGATGGAGATATTATTAACTGTAAAGGAAGAAAAAAAAAAAAGAAACAATTATGTAACAAGAATCTTGCAGCTGATTATCCTCACAGTAAAAGGAGATTTCCTTCCATTGCTCCAACAAACCTTCTATGTACAGGGTGGGCCATTTATATGGATACACCTTAATAAAATGGGAATGGTTGGTGATATTAACTTCCTGTTTGTGGCACATTAGTATATGTGAGGGGGGAAACTTTTCAAGATGGGTGGCGACCATGGCGGCCATTTTGAAGTCGGCCATTTTGAACCCAACTTAATAGGAAGAGGGTCATGTGACACATCAAACTTATTGGGAATTTCACAAGAAAAACAATGGTGTGCTTGGTTTTAATGTAACTTTATTCTTTCATGAGTTATGTACAAGTTTCTGACCACTTATAAAATGTGTTCAATGTGCTGCCCATTGTGTTGGATTGTCAATGCAACCCTCTTCTCCCACTCTTCACACACTGATAGCAACACCGCAGGAGAAATGCTAGCACAGGCTTCCAGTATCCGTAGTTTCAGGTGCTGCACATCTCGTATCTTCACAGCATAGACAATTGCCTTCAGATGACTCCAAAGATAAAAGTCTAAGGGGGTCAGATCGGGAGACCTTGGGGGCCATTCTACTGGCCCACGACGACCAATGCACTTTCCAGGAAACTGTTCATCTAGGAATGCTCGGACCTGACACCCATAATGTGGTGGTGCACCGTCTTGCTGGAACTATGATGTCAGTGATAGGGAATTGCTGGCCTTCACGTCGGCTTTGGAGGAATGGCGGTACCTCCTGGGAGGAGCAGCTCACCCGGTATTGGTTTTTACTGACCATAAAAACCATAAAAAAAACATATGCTGTGAAGATACGAGATGTGCAGCACCTGAAACTACGGATACTGGAAGCTGTGCTAGCATTTCTCCTGCGGTGTTGCCATCAGTGTGTGAAGAGTGGGAGAAGAGGGTTGCATTGACAATCTAACACAATGGGCAGCACATTGAACACATTTTATAAGTGGTCAGAAACTTGTAAATAACTCATGAAAGAATAAAGTTACGTTAAAACCAAGCACACCATTGTTTTTCTGGTGAAATTCTCAATAAGTTTGATGTGTCACATGACCCTCTTCCTATTGAAAAAACAAAAGTTCAAAATGGCCGCCATGGTCACCACCCATCTTGAAAAGTTTCCCCCCTCACATATACTAATGTGCCACAAACAGGAAGTTAATATCACCAACCATTCCCATTTTATTAAGGTGCATCCATATAAATGGCCCCCCTGTACTACAAGGAAACACAAATCTATTTGCATTAACCCAATCTTCATGAAGAATGCCCAGCGCTGCCTTCCAGCTCCTGAGTGCCAATAACAATAATCAACCGAGTCCTGCAGTTGCTTACATCTCTCTTAACTATGGGGTGGGGCCGGATGCAGCCCCTCTGATCTGGGGGTGCAGGAAAGAAGTCAGGGGGCTCTGTGTGTGAGTCACTGACAGTCCAACCCGTATTCCCTGTTCACCCAACGCGTTTCTGTACCGCGAGTCACCACCTGGACAGGCAGTGCAGAGGGGGTGCAGGAGTGTACAGGGAACAATAGTATGTAATAGGCTGTCCCCTTATATCAGGTGTCCCTATCAGAGGCCCCCTCCCATATTAGGGTCCCCATCAGAGTCCCACTTTATGTCCCCTTCAGAGTCCCCCCAAGATCAGGATCCCTCCTTACTTAAGATGCCCCTATCAGAGTCTACATCAAAGTCCCACCCCACATCGTAGTCCCCCCCCCATCAGAGCCCCACCTTACATTAGGCATCCTCATCACAGTGCCTCCTATAAATCAAGGTCTCCATCAGAGTCCTACCCCACATCAAAGTCCCCATCAGTCTCCCCATCAGAGTCCCCTCTTACATCAAGGTCCCTATGGGAATCCCCCTTACTACAGGGTCCCTATGCAAGCCCCCCTTATATCAGGGTTCCCCATCAGGCTGGCACTTTACATCAGGGTCCCCATCAGAGTCCCACCATATCAGGATCTCCTTCACATCAGGTGTCCCTAGCAAAGTCTCCGCCAAAGTCCCATCTTACATCAGGTGTCCCTATCACAGTTCCACCCCACATCCTAGTCCCCGTCAGAGTCCCACCTTACTTCAAGTATCCTCATCACAGTGCCCCCTTAATTCACGGTCCCCATCAGAGTCCTACCCCCCATCAAGGTCCCAATCAGAATTCCACCCCACATCAGGGTCCCCACCTTACATCAGGTGTCCCCTTCAGAGTCCCCCCCTACATCAGGATCCCTATGGGAATTCCCCTTACTTCAGGGCCCCTATGAGAGTCCCCCTTATACCAGGTGTCCCCATCAGGTTGGCACTTTACATCAAGGTCCCCATCAGAGTCCTTCCATATCAGAACCCCACTGTTCAGTTTGAAGAACCATTGGCTCATCTCTATCTAATATGTTTTTTTTTCCTATGATCATCAGCTCCACCTAGTGGCCATAATGTGGTATTTTCTGATTGAGATCAAGAAAGTATCACGTAATGGCCACTAGATGGAGCTGATTATCATAGGATATAAACATATTAGACCCATTACAGGGATTGTTCACTACAGCTGTGACACCCGTGTGTTCTGTGCATGCTGGCAGAGGTTGGTATCAGATAAAGATAATGCCAATGTGTGATAGCCAATGCACCAATGTGCTTATATATTTAGCCATTTCCATAGCGCTGTCTTCATATGGAACGCTTATAAAGAGATAAGGGATCTGAAGTAAGGGGGTCTTTGATGAGGGCTCTCCGAGGGTAGTGGAAGGTGGTGATTGTAGATCCGCTTCCTCTGCTGGATATATCATAGAAGTGTTTTATCCTGGAAGTTCCCGGGTCAGTTCCTGTGAATTCTGGATGTATGAAGAGTCTACGCCAATTATAGAGCCTGAATACCGCGACTTACCAGCGACTTCAACCTTCCGCTGACCCGGCATGCGGCGCACGGCTCCTCCACGCTGATATTTAATGACTTCTGTCACTCGGTGTTGGCGAGTTGTAATAACATTGAACCTCGATATATTATTAAGAGGATTCCATTTCTGTGGACGACGTCAATGTATTTAGCCTGCAGCTTCATACAGTGAGGGGGAAAAAGTATTCGATAGACTTGTGCATGGCTGAAAAATTTGTTAGTTTTTTTTTTTTCGTGTTTTAATTTTTTCGGAAATTCGGAAATAAGAAAGAACATTTGAAATAATAAATAACTATTAATTTATAGGTATTGGAATTTCCTTGAAAATTTGGCTGTTGGTGAACTTTATAAAATTCCATATTTAAGTTCACTGACAGACAAATTTTCAAGTAAATTCCAATGCCTATAATTTAATAGTTGTTTATTATTTCAAATGTTCTTTCTCATTTCTGAATTTCCAAATTTCCGAAATTCGGAAATAAGAAAGAACATTTGAAGTAATAACTTATTATTTCAAATGTTCTTTCTTATTTCCAAATTTTCAAAATTCTGAAGCAAGAAAGAACATTTGAAATAATATTAATAACTACCTATTAAATTATAGGTATTGGAATATCCTTGAAAATTTGCCTGTTAGTGAACTTAAATATGAAATGTATAAAATTTCATATTTAAGTTCACTGACAGACACATTTTCAAGTAAATTCCAATACCTATAATTTAATAGTTATTTATTATTTCAAGTGTTCTTTCTTATTTCAGAATTTCCAAATTTTCGAAGTCGGAAATTCAGAAATAAGAAAGAACATTTGAAGTAATGACTTATTATTTCAAATGTTCTCTCTTATTTCCTAATTTCCGAATTTCTGAAATTCAGAAATAAGAAAGAACATTTGAAATAATAATAAATACCTATTAAACTATAGGTATTGGAATTTCCTTAAAAATTTGGCTGTTAGTGAACTTAAATTAATTAATAGATATTTATTATTTGAAATGTTCTGTCTTATTTCAGAATTTCCAAATTTCCAAAATTCTGAAATAAGAAAGAACATTTAAAGTAATAACTTATTATTTCAAATGTTCTTTCTTATTTCCCAATTTCCGAATTTCTGAAATTCAGAAATAAGAAAGAACATTTGAAATAATAATAAATAACTATTAAATTATAGGTATTGGAATTTCCTTGAAAATTTGGCAGTTAGTGAACTTTAATATGAAATGTATCACTAACAGCCATATTTTCAAGGAAATTCCAATACCTATAATGTAATAGTTATTTATTAGTTAGTTATTATTTCAAATGCTCTTTGTTCTTTTAGAATTTTTGGATTTCTGAATTTGCGAATTTCGGATTTTTGGCTGTTCTGATTGCCGAATATCCGAATTACCGCAATTACCGTGAATTTCCAAATTACCTCAAATTTCAGAATTTTCAAACAGGAAAAAACGAAAATTCGGAAATGTGAAATTCGGAGTTCATCCAAATTGCCGAATTTTACAAAATTCGGTAAAAACTAAATTTGGAACTTAACGAATTGCACAAGCCTAGTATTCGATCCCCTGCTGATTTCGTACGTTTGCCCACCGACAAAGAAATGATCGGTCTATAATTTTAATGGTCATACATATCCAGAAAAACGCATTTCAAAAACGTTATAAATTGATTTGCATTTTGATGAGTGAAATAAATATTTGATCCCCTGTCAATCAGCAAGATTTCTGGCCCCCAGGTGTTTTCTATGCAGGTAATGAGCTGAGATGAGGAGTTTTCTCTTAAAGGGAGTGCTCCTAATCTCAGCTTGTTACCTGTATAGAAGACTCCTCTCCACAGAAGCAACCAATCAGATTCTATTTTCTCCACCATGGCCAAGGAGGTCAGGGAGAAGATTGTAGACCTACACAAGGCTGGAATGGACTACATGACCATCGCCAACCTGCAAGCTCCCCCTCCTCAATAAATAACATGTACAGCCCGTCTGAAGTCTGCTAATGAACATCTGAATGATTCAGTATTGTGGTCAGATGCAGTGGCAGCTGGTGAAGTTTTAGGGTGGAAGGGTGCCAGGCCCCGCCCTTCCTTTTTGACCCCTCCTACTTCTCATAAGCCCCACCCTTATATAATATACCCACTCAGTCCCCTGTTTTCCACATATTGTGTCAGGAGTACACAGCTCAGCATCATAGGTGGGGTATATATCAGCCAGTACATAGGTATTGCAGCCAGAACAGAGGTATTGCAGCCACAGCCAGTACACAGGTATTGCAGCCCAGTACACAGGTATTGCAGCCACAGCCAGTACACAGGTATTGCAGCCAGCCAGTATACAGGTATTGCAGCCATCCAGTACACAGGTATTGCAGCCAGCCAGTACACAGGTATTGCAGCCACAGCCAGTACACAGGTATTATAGCCACAGGCAGTAGGCAGGTATTGCAGCCCAGCACACAGGTATTGCAGCCAGCCCAGCACACAGGTATTGCAGACAGCCAGTACACAGGTATTGCAGCCAGCCCAGTACACAGGTATTGCAGCCAGCCCAGTACACATGTGTTGCAGCCAGCCAGTACACAAGTATTCCAACCAGCCAGTACACAGATATTGCAGCCAGCCCAGCACACAGGTATTACAGACCAGTACACAGGTATTACAGCCCAGCACACGGGTATTGCAGCCAGCCAGTACACAGGTATTGCAGCCCAGTACACAGGTATTACAGCCCAGTACACAGGTATTGCAGCCCAGGACACAGGTATTGCAGTCAGCCCAGCACATATATATTGCAGCCAGCCAGTACACAGGTATTACAGACCTGCACACAGGTATTACAGCCCAGTACACAGGTATTGCAGCCAGCCCAGCACACAGCTATTGCAGCCAGCCCAGCACACAGGTATTACAACCAGGCCAGTACACAGGTATTACAGCCCAGCACACAGGTATTACAGCCCAGCACACAGGTATTACAGCCAGTACACAGGTATTTCAGCCCAGTACACAGGTATTACAGCCCAGCACACAGGTATTACAGACCAGTACACAGGTATTACAGCCCAGCAAACAGGTATTACAGACCAGTACACAGGTATTGCAGCTCAGTACACAGGTATTACAGCCAGCCAGTACACAGGTATTACAGCCAGTACACATGTATTACAGCCCAGCACGCAGGTATTACAGCCCAGTACGCAGGCATTGCAGCCCAGCACACAGGTATTACAGCCAGCCAGTGCACAGGTATTGCAGCCAGCCAGTACACAGGTATTACAGACCACTACACAGGTATTACAGCCCAGCAAACAGGTATTACAGACCAGTACACAGGTATTGCAGCTCAGTACACAGGTATTACAGCCAGCCAGTACACAGGTATTACAGCCAGTACACATGTATTACAGCCCAGCACGCAGGTATTACAGCCCAGTACGCAGGCATTGCAGCCCAGCACACAGGTATTACAGCCAGCCAGTGCACAGGTATTGCAGCCAGCCAGTACACAGGTATTACAGACCACTACACAGGTATTACAGCCCAGCAAACAGGTATTACAGACCAGTACACAGGTATTGCAGCTCAGTACACAGGTATTACAGCCAGCCAGTACACAGGTATTACAGCCAGTACACATGTATTACAGCCCAGCACGCAGGTATTACAGCCCAGTACGCAGGCATTGCAGCCCAGCACACAGGTATTACAGCCAGCCAGTGCACAGGTATTGCAGCCAGCCAGTACACAGGTATTACAGACCACTACACAGGTATTACAGCCTAGTACACAGGTATTACAGCGCAGCACACAGGTATTACAGCCCAGTACACAGGTATTACAGCCAGTACACAGGTATTACAGCCCAGTACGCATGTATTACACCCCAGCACACAGTTATTGCAGCCAGCCAGTAAACAATTATTACAGCCCAGTACACAAGTATTACAGACCAGTAACACAGGTATTACAGCCCAGTATACAGGTATTACAGACCAGCACACAGGTATTACAGCCCAGTACACAGGTATTACAGCCAGCCAGTACACAGGTATTACAGCCAGCCAGTACACGGGTACTACAGCCAGCCAGTAGACAGGTAGTACAGCCAGCCAGTACACAGGTATTACAGCCAGCCAGTACACAGGTAGTACAGGCCAGTACACAGGTATTACAGTCAGCCAGTACACAGGCGGTAAAGCCAGCCAGTACACAGGTATTACAGCCAGCCAGTACACAGGTATTACAGCTAGCCAGTGCACAGGTATTACAGCCCAGTACACAGGTATTACAGCCCAGTACACAGGTATTGCAGCCAGTCCAGTACACAGGTATTACAGCCAGCCAGTACATAGCTATTACATCTAGCCAGTACACAGGTTTTAAAGCCAGCCAGTACAGCGGTATTACAGACCAGCACACAGGTATTACAGCCAGCCAGTACACAAATATTACAATCAGCCAGTACACAGGTATTACAGCCTAGTACACAGGTATTACATCCCAGTACACAGGTATTACAGCCCAGTACACAGGTATTGCAGCCAGCCAGTACACAGATATTACAGACCAGCACACAAGTATTACAGCCCAGCACACAGGTATTACAGACCAGTAAACAGGTATTGCAGCCCAGTACACAGGTATTACAGCCAGCCAGTGCACAGATAATACAACCCAGTACACACGTATTGCAGCCCAGCACACAGGTATTACAGCCAGCCAGTGCACAGGTATTACAGCCAGCCAGTACACAGGTATTACAGCCCAGTACACAGGTATTACAGCCAGCCAGTACACAGGTATTACAGCCCAGTACACAGGTATTACATCCCAATACACAGGTATTACAGTCAGCCAGTACACAGGTATTACAGCCAGCCAGTACACAGGTATAACAGCCAGTACAGAGGTATAACAGCCAGTCAGTACACAGGTATTACAGCCCAGTACACAGGTATTACAGCCAGCCAGTACACAGGTATTACAGCCCAGTACACAGGTATTACAGCCAGTCAGTGCACAGGTGTTACATCCCAGTACACAGGTATTACAGCCAGCCAGTACACAGGTATTACAGACCTGCACACAGGTATTACAGCCAGCCAGTACACAGGTATTACAGCCAGCCAGTACACAGGTATTACAGACCAGTACACAGGTATTACATCCCAGTACACAGGTATTACAGCCAGCCAGTACACAGGTATTACAGCCCAGTACACAGGTATTACATCCCAGTACACAGGTATTACAGCCCAGTACACCTGTATTACAGACCAGTACACAGGTAATACAGCCAGCCAGTACACAGGTATTACAGCCAGCCAGTACACAAGTATTACAGCCCAGTACACAGGTATTACAGCCAGTCAGTACACCGGTATTACAGCCCAGTACACAGGTATTAAATCCCAGTACACAGGTATTACAGTCAGCCAGTACACACGTATTACAGACCAGTACACATTTATTACAGCCAGCCAGTACACAGGTATTACAGACCAGCACACAGGTATTACAGCCAGCCAGTACACAAGTATTACAGTCAGCCAGTACACATGTATTACAGACCAGTACACAGGTATTACAGCCCAGTACACCTGTATTACAGACCAGTACACAGGTATTACAGCCAGCCAGTACACAGGTATTACAGCCAGCCAGTACACAAGTATTACAGCCCAGTACACAGCTATTACAGCCAGTCAGTACACCGGTATTACAGCCCAGTACACAGGTATTACAGCCAGTCAGTACACAGGTATTACAACCAGCCAGTACACAGGTATTACAGCCCAGTACACAGGTATTACATCCCAGTACACAGGTATTACAGTCAGCCAGTATACATGTATTACAGACCAGTACACATGTATTACAGCCAGCCAGTACACAGGTATTACATCCCAGTGCACAGGTATTACAGTCAGCCAGTACACAGGTATTACAGACCAGTACACAGGTATTACAGCCAGCCAGTACACAAGTATTACAGTCAGCCAGTATACAGGTTTTACAGACCTGCACACAGGTATTACAGCCAGCCAGTACACAGGTATCACAGCCAGGCAGTACACAGGTATTACAGACCAATACCCAGGTATTACAGCCAGCCAGTACACAGGTATTACAGACCAGTACACAGGTATTACAGCCCAGCACACAGGCATTACAGCCAGTACACAGGTATTACAGCCCAGTACACAGATATTACAGCCCAGCACACAGGTATTACAGCCCAGTACACAGGTATTGCAACCCAGCACAGAGGTATTGCAGCCAGCCAGTACACAGGTATTACAGCCCAGTAACACAGGTATTACAGACCAGTACACAGGTATTACAGCCCAGTACACAGGTATTACAGATCAGCACACAGGTATTACAGCCCAATACACAGGTATTACAGTCAGTACACAGGTATTGCAGCCCCCAGTACACAGGTATTACAGCCCAGTACACAGGTATTACAGACCTGCACACAGGTATTACAGCCAGCCAGTACACAGGTATTACATACCAATACACAGGTATTACAGTCAGCCAGTACAAAGGTATTACAGCCAGCCAGTACACAGGTATTACAGCCCAGTACACAGGTATTACAGCCAGTCAGTACACAGGTATTACAGCCCAGTACACAGGTATTACAGCCAGCCAGTACACAGGTATTACAGCCAGTCAGTACACAGGTATTACATCCCAGTACACAGGTAATACAGCCAGCCAGTACACAGGTATTACAGCCAGTCAGTACACAGGTATTACATCCCAGTACACAGGTAATACAGCCAGCCAGTACACAGGTATTACAGACCTGCATGCAGGTATTACAGCCAGCCAGTGCACAGGTACTACAGCCAGCCAGTACAAAGGTATTACCAACCAGTACACAGGTATTACATCCCAGTACACAGGTATTACAGCCTAGTACACAGGTATTACATCCCAGTACACAGGTATTACAGACCAGTACACCTGTATTACAGACCAGTACACAGGTATTACAGCCAGCCAGTACACAGGTATTACAGCCCAGTACACAGGTATTACCACCAGTCAGTACACAGGTATTACAGCCCAGTACACAGATATTAAATCCCAGTGCACAGGTATTACAGCCAGCCAGTACACAGGTATTACAACCAGCCAGTACACAGGTATTACAGCCCAGTACATAGGTATTACATCCCAGTACACAGGTATTACAGACCAGTACACATGTATTACAGCCAGCCAGTACACAGGTATTACATCCCAGTACACAGGTATTACAGCCAGCCAGTACACAGGTATTACAGACCAGTACACAGGTATTACAGACCAGTACACAGGTATTACAGCCAGCCAGTACACAGGTATTACAGAGCAGTACACAGGTATTGCATCCCAGTACATAGGTATTACAGCCAGCCAATGCACAGGTATTGCAGACCTGTACACAGGTATTACATCCCAGTACACAGGTATTACAGCCCAGGACACCTGTATTACAGACCAGTACACAGGTATTACAGCCAGACAGTACACAGGTATTACAGCCCCGTACACAGGTATTATAGCCAGTCAGTACACAGGTATTACAGCCCAGTACACAGGTATTATATGCCAGTACACAGGTATTACAGCCAGCCAGTACACAGGTATTACAGCCCAGTACACAGGTATTACATCCCAGTACACAGGTATTACAGTCAGCCAGTACACATGTATTACAGACCAGTACATAGGTATTACAGCCAGCCAGTACACAGGTATTACAGCCAGCCAGTACACAGGTATTACAGACCAGTACACAGGTATTACATCCCAGTACACAGGTATTACAGTCAGCCAGTACACAGGTATTACAGACCAGTACACAGGTATTACAGCCAGCCAGTACACAGGTATTACAGTCAGCCAGTACACAGGTATTACAGACCAGTACACAGGTATTACAGACCAGTACACAGGTATTACAGTCAGTCAGTACACAGGTATTACAGCCCAGTACACAGGTATTACATCCCAGTACACAGGTATTACAGTCATCCAGTACACAGGTATTACAGTCAGCCAGTACACAGGTAATGCAGACCAGTACACAGGTATTACAGCCAGCAAGTACAAAGGTATTACAGACCATTACACAGGTATTACAGCCCAACACACAGGTATTATAGCCAGCCATTACACAGGTATTACAGCTCAGCACACAGGTATTACAGCCCACTGCCCAGCACACATTTACAGCCCAGTACACAGCAGTACCTCAGGGAACTCGTGCAGCCACTCTCTCTCTCCCTCGGTCGGCGACTCTGCCGGAATCATATGCGTGCATGCAGTCCCAGCATGTCTGCCAGTCCCGCCCCCGGACAGTGACTCAAGCCAGAGCCAATCAGTGTAGATGTACTTTAATGGCTGACCAATGGGCTTTGGGAATTGCTGTCAGCTGACATATACCGGCGGCCCTTATTTTTTTATGAGAAATCAGCGGGGGGATCGGCACACTAGCACCCTCTATGGAGGAGCCACCGCTAGATGAGACCAGAATCAAGCTCTTTGGCATCAACTCAACTCACCGTGTTTGGAGGAGGAGGAATGCTGCCTATGACCCCGAGAACTCCATCCCCACCGTCATACATGGAGGGGGAAACATTGTGCTTTGGGGGTGTTTTTCTGATAAGGGGACAACTTCACCGCATCAAAGGGATGACTGATGGGGCCCATGGACCATCAAATCTTGGGAGAGAACCTCCTTCCCTCAGCCAGGGCATTGGAAATGGGTCGTGGATGGGCATTCCTGCATGACAATGACTCAAAGCACACGGCCAAGGTAACAAAGGAGAGGCTCAGGAAGAAGCACATTAAGGTCCTGGAGTGGTCTAGCCACAGACCTTAACCCCATAGAAAATATGTGAAGGGAGCTGAAGGTTGGAGTTACCAAACGTCGGCCTGGAAACCTTCATGACTTGGAGATCTGCAAAGAGGACAAAATCCCTCCTGAGATGTCTGCAAACCTGGTGGCCGACTACAAGAAACGTCTGACCTCTGTGATCGCCAACAAGGGTTTCCCCACCGACTACTAAGGGGTTAAATATTTATTTCACTCATTAAAATGCAAATCGATTTATAACTTTTGTGAAATGCGTTTCTCTGGATAGTTTTGTTATTCCATCTCTCGCTGTTATAATAAACCGACCATTAAAATTACAGACCGATGGTTTCTTTGTCAGCGGGCAGAACTACAAAATCAAATTCTTTTCCCACTCACTGAAGGCTCATCCTAGGATACACAGAGCTCCTCAATGGGTCAAAGTTTCCTATAATGAATAGTAGATGATATTTGATCTCATATATTTAATTATATAGCTCCGGCCTATACCACAGTGCTGTACAGAGAACCCTGAGCCAGTCACATCAGACCCCGCCCCTGAGGAACTCCAATGCCCCTATCACAATCACACTAACATTTTTATTATTTTTTTACCATTAATATTCTCGCATGTCAGGCTGATGGAAGCCGAGTTGCCATAATGAGTTTTGCTCCCTGGTCACCATGTCTATAACAACATCAATCACACCCCCCCCTATATCTCTAAGGCCACGACTGCACATCTCAATAACGCTTCAGCCGGTTTAGCCGCGTCGAGCGTGAGACAACCCAACACAGATGAAATCCTGGCAAAATATAATAATTGCAAGATTCTAATTCAACTGTCCATCACCTGTCAGCTCCACCAACAATGGCGTACAAGCAAGTTGATTATTTTTATTGCTTATATAGCGCAGGAATATTACAAAGCGCATCGACCGAGAGTATTGACCCATTTACATCAGTCCTTTCCCCTGAGGAGCGGACACTACACACTACACTTCACAAGTACTGTATATGTTAAGACACTAAAAAAAGTACATTATATGCCAAATACTTTATGTATGAAAAATATCCATTGTAAAATAAACACAAAACATGGCTGGGTGAGGGATGTGGTCACTGTCATCCAACAGGGAAGCTCTGGACAGGGCATGCGACCACAGTCATCTATCAGGGAAGGTCTGGACAGGGCATGTGGCCACTGTCATCCAACAGGAAGGTCTGGACAGGGCATGTGGCCACTGTCATCCAACAGGGAAGCTCTGGACAGGGCATGTGCCCTCTGTCATCCAACAGGGTAGGTCTGGACGGGGCATGTGGCCACTGTCATCCAACAGGACGGTCTGGACAGGGCACGTGGCCACTGTCATCCAACTGGGAAGGCATGGACAGGGCATGTGGCCACTGTCATCCAACAGGGAAGTTTTGGACAGGGCATGTGGCCATTGTCATCCAACAGGGAAGGTCTAGACAGGGCATGTGGCCACTGTAATCCAACTGGGAAGGCATGGACAGGGCATGTGGCCACTGTCATCCAACAGGAAGGTCTGGACAGGGCATGTGGCCACTGTCCTCAAACAGGGAAGATCTGGACAGGGCATGTGGCCACTGTCATCCAACAGGGAAGCTCTGGACAGGGCATGTGCCCTCTGTCATCCAACAGGGTAGGTCTGGACGGGGCATGTGGCCACTGTCATCCAACTGGGAAGGCATGGACAGGGCATGTGGCCACTGTCATCCAACAGGGAAGGTCTAGACAGGGCATGTGGCCACTGTCATCCAACAGGGAAGGTCTAGACAGGGCATGTGGCCACTGTCATCCAACAGGGAAGGTCTAGACAGGGCATGTGGCCACTGTAATCCAACGGGGAAGGCGTGGACAGGGCATGTGGTCACTGTCATCCATCAGGGAAGGTCTGGACAGGGCATGTGGCCACTGCCATCCCACAGGGAAGGTCTGGACAGGACCTGTGGTCACTGTCATCCAACAGGGAAGGTCTAGACAGGGCATGTGGCCACTGTCATCCAGCAGGGAAGGTCTAGACAGGGCATGTGGCCACTGTCATCCAACTGGGAAGGCATGAACAGGACATGTGGCCACTGTCATCCATCAGGGAAGGTCTGGACAGGGCATGTGGCCACTGTCATCCAACTGGAAAGGCATGGACAGGACCTGTGGTCACTGTCATCCAAAAGGGAAGGTCTGGATCAGGCATGTGGCCACAGTCATCTAACAGGGAAGGTCTGGAGAGGGCATGTAGTCACTGCCGTCCAACAAGGAAGGTCTGGACAGGGCATGTGGCCACTGTCATCCAGCAGGGAAGGTCTGGACAGGGCATGTGGTCACTGTCATCCAACAAGGAAGACCTGAACAGGGCATGTGGCCACTGTCATCCAATAGGGAAGGTCAGGAGAGGGCATGTGGCCACAGTCACCTAACAGGGAAGGTCTAGACAGGTCATGTGGCCACCCCCTTTTAACAGGGAAGGGCAGAGGACCAGGCCGCTGTCATTCAACAGAGCAGGACTTGATGGGAGAGGGACTACTGTCATCTAAAACAGCAAGGCCGGGCAAGGGACTTGGACCCTGTCATTCAACATAGCAAGGCTGGATGGGGGACATGGCCACTGTCATCTAACAGAGAAGGTCTGGACAGGGGACGTGGCCATCTCCTTCTAACAGGGGAGGGCAGGAAACAATGGCACAGGACATTGTTCCTGTCATTGAACAGATCAGGGCTTGGTGGGGGCGTGGCCACTGTCATCCAAATGAGCAATGCTGGGTGGGGGATGTAGCTGCTATAGTTTATCAGACCAGGGCTAGGTGGGTGATGTGACCTCCAGCAAAGCAGGGATGGACTCAGAATGTGGCCACTGTCAATCAACAGAGCAGGGCTAGACGATGGACCAACCCCTTTCATTCAACAGAGCAGGTATGGGTGGGGGCCATGGCCATTGTCCTTAAACAGGGCAGGGGGGGTGAGGCCACTGTCACTCAACAGAGCAGGTTTGAAAAGGGGAATGTGGCTGATGTCACTCAACAGAGCAGGGCTGAACTGGATGGCCTGCCTGACAGAGCAGGTCTGGGGGGGAGACATGGCTACAAAACTGACTACAGGAGCACAGGCATGCCGTGCATACAGATGGCACCCTGTACTTCCCAGCAGCAAGCCCAAGGATATAGTAAATAAAACAGGCTACATTAAACATGAACTATATCTAAGCACCAACACATGTATGGAATCAAAATTTTTAGGGTGACTTTGGAGTAACACTTTAAGCAGAACTGAGTGAAAGACATGGCCACCATCATTCAGCAGATCGGAGCTGGGTGGGAATGTGGCCCCCATCATTTAAAATATCAGAGCTGGATGGGGATGGGGGATTTTGCCACCATCATTCAACAGAGCAGGGCTGAGTGGTTGATGTGGCCACCATCATTTAACAGAGCAGGGCTGGGCGGGTGATGTGGCCACCATCATTCAACAAAGCAGGGCTGGGTGAGGGATGTGGCCACCATCATTCAACAGAGCAGGGCTGGGTGGGGGATGTGGCCACCATCATTCAACAGAGCAGGGCTGGGTGAGGGATGTGGCCACCATCATTCAACAGAGCAGGACTGGCTGGGGGATGTGGCCACCATCATTCAACAGAGCAGGGCTGGGTGAGGGATGTGGCCACCATCATTCAACAGAGCAGGGCTTGGTGGGGGATGTGGCCACCATCATTCAACAGAGCAGGGCTGGGTGAGGGATGTGGCCACCATCATTCAACAGAGCAGGGCTGGGTGGGGGATGTGGCCACCATCATTCAACAGAGCAGGGCTGGGTGAGGGATGTGGCCACCATCATTCAACAGAGCAGGGCTGGATGAGGGATGTGGCCACCATCATTCAACAGAGCAGGGCTGGGTGAGGGATGTGGCCACCATCATTCAACAGAGCAGGGCTGGGTGGGGGATGTGGCCACCATCATTCAACAGAGCAGGGCTGGATGAGGGATGTGGCCACCATCATTCAACAGAGCAGGGCTGGGTGGGGGGTGTGGCCACCATCATTCAACAGAGCAGGGCTTGGTGAGGGATGTGGCCACCATCATTCAACAGAGCAGGGCTGGGTGGGGGATGTGACCACCATCATTCAACAGAGCAGGGCTTGGTGGGGGATGTGTCCGCCATCATTCATCAGAGCAGGGCTGGGTGGGGGGATGTGGCCACCATCATTCAACAGAGCAGGGCTTGGTGGGGGATGTGTCCGCCATCATTCAACAGAGCAGGACTGGGTGGTGGACCCATTGCAACAGGGCACCAACACATGTATGGAGGAAACAAATGTAATACCCCCAACACAGAGAGAATGTAGGCACTCTAAGCACACAGTGACCCTTCTGGGAACTGGAACCAGGAGCTCAGTACAGCAAATCTCCAGTGCTCCACACAGAGCCGCCATGTTATCTGCAGTGACGATGGAATTACAACCCATTTGCTGGTTCCTTAATTGAAAATCCATTAGGGCTCCAGAAATCCTCCGTGCCTCCCTCACTCGGCGCCCACACCAGCCTTCAGAATGAAATGAATTTTTCCCTTCCTCCAGGTAATTGCCCAAACGTTCGTCATCTTGATCCCTGACCTTAGCGATCCCCCCGTTCACCTGGGTCTGGCAGCCGGGGGCTGTGTTTTCTGTATTCTTGGACGATTAATTGTAGCCATAGAAACAAAATTGGTTCTCCATTGTGCCGGCTAACGCAAGGAGAGTGCGCTTTCACTCCTCCGAACCCGTGGAGAGCTTGATTGGCAGCGCTGCGCAATTATTACTGCAAAGTATTCCGCAAAGTGTTTGTGCGTTTGTTTTCTTTGTTGTGCCGGGACGCTGCGTTGTTATCACCGCCGCCGCCTGAAATATCCGTGACTTTAGCGGCATTGAGGCGCTATTATCCTGGTGTATGAGGTGTTATCAATGCATGGTGCTCCTTACTGGCTGAAGAGGTCCACATAGAACCACGACATGGAAACATTCTCTTAGTATGACTGTAGCGGGTATCGGGGGCCAACACTTAACGTCCAGCTGTCATGACAGCAACATGTGGACCACCATAGCTGAAAGTGTATGCAAAGCCAAAACCATGGATGGTGACCCAAAGAGAAAATAATCCACCCTTAGACACCAGAAAAGAAGTTTCTATTGGAAGATTAGGGTTGAAAAGCAGAGGCTTAGGGTTAGTATTTGTTAGGGTTAGTATTGGGATTAATAAAGGCTTAATGTTAGGGTTAGTATTGGGATTAATAAAGGCTTAATGTTAGGGTTAGTATTAGTGTTGGTGTTGATATACAGAAGGTTATGGTTAGGATTGATGTTGATAAGCAAAGGCATAGAGTTCTTCTTTGTTAGGGTTAGAACTGGAGATGACAAACAAAGAGTTGGTGTTGGTATTAGAATTAGTGTTGGTGTTGATATACAAAAGGGTTAGGGTTAGCGTTAGGCTTATTATTACTGGTGATGATAAGAAAAAAACGTAGGGTTAGGGTTAGAATTGGGGTTGACAAACAAAGGGTTAGGGTTAGAATTGGGGCTGACAAAGGGTTAGGGTTAGAATTGGGGATGACAAAGGGTTAGGGTTAGAATTGGGGTTGACAAACAAAGGGTCAAGGTTAGAATTGGGGTTGACAAGCAAAGGGTTAGGGTTAGAATTGGGGTTGACAAAGGGTTAATGTTAGAATTGGGGTTGAAAAAGGGTTAGGGTTAGAATTGGGGTTGACAAACAAAGGTTTAGGATTAGAATTGGAGTTTGACAAACACAGGGTTAGGGTTAAAATTGGGGTTGATAAACAAAGGGTTAGGGTTAGAATTGGGGTTGACAAACAAAGGGTTAAGGTTATAATTGGGGTTGACAAAGGGTTAGGGTTAGAATTGGGGTTGATAAACAAAGGGTTAGGGTTAGAATTGGGGTTGACAAACAAAGGGTTAGGGTTAGAATTGGGGTTAATAAACAAAGGGTCAGGGTTAGAATTGGGGTTGACAAATGGTTAGGGTTAGAATTGGAGTTAGGGTTAGTGTTGGGGTAAGCATTCGGATTAGTGTTGGGGTGGGCATTAGGGTGAGTGATAGGGTGAGCATTAGGGTTAGTGTTGGAGTGAGCATTAGGATTAGTCTTGGGTAAGCATTCGGATTAGTGTTGGGGTGGGCATTAGGGTGAGTGATAGGGTGAGCATTAGGGTTGGTGTTGGGGTGAGCATTAGGGTTAGTGTTGGGGTGGGCATTAGGGTAAGTGATAGCGTGAGCATTAGGGTTAGTGTTGGGGTGGGCATTAGGGTAAGTGATAGGGTGAGCATTAGGGTTAGTGTTGGGATGAGCATTAGGGTTAGTGTTGGGTGAGCATTAGGGTTAGGGATGGGGTGAGCATTAGGGTTCATGTTGTGGTGAGCATTAGGGTTGGTGTTAGAATGAGCATTAGGGTGAGCATTAGGGTTAGTGTTGGGGTGAGCATTAGGGTGAGTGTTAGGGTGAGTATTAGGGTTAGTGCTGGAGTGAGCATTAGGGTTAGTGATGGGGTGAGCATTAGGCTGAGTATTAGGGTTAGTGTTGGGGTGAGCATTAGGGTTGGTGTTAGAGTGAGCATTAGGGTGAGCATTAGGGTTATTGTTGGGGTGAGCATTAGGGTTAGTGTTGGGGTGAGCATTAGGGTGAGTGTTAAGGTGAGCACTAGGGTTAGTGATGGGGTGAGCATCAGGGTGAGTGTTAGGGTGAGTATTAGGGTTAGTGATGGGGTGAGCATTAGGGTGAGTGTTGGGGTTAATGTTGGGGTGAGCATTAGGGTTGGTGTTAGGGTGAGCATTAGGATTGGTGTTAGGGTGAGCATTAGGATTAGTGTTGAGGTGAGCATTAAGGTTACTGTTGGGGTGAACATTAGGGTTAGTGATGGGCTGAGCATTAGGATTAGTTTGGAGGTGAGTATTAGGATTAGTGTTAATGTTAATATACAAAGGGTTAGAGTTAGTGGTGGGGTGAGCATTACAGTTAGCATTGATGTTGATATACAAAGGGTTAGTATTAGTGTTAGGCTGAGCATTAAGATTAATGTCAGAGGTGATAAACAAGGGGCTAGAGTTGCCTTTCTCAACCTTTTTGCCTTAGGACCTTTGAAATAATTTCTCGGGGAACCCCTTCCAAAACATTTATTTATTTATTACCCCTTCTAAAGAATTTATTGGGGATCAGTAGGAAGAATCTCACTTACAGTGATGATCAGAACGCCACTTCTAGAGATAGATAAAAGGATCATTGGTTTCATGCCTTTGATTCTGCTAAGTGGCGCTGACCCTGGAACCCATCACACGGGAGGTCAGGCAACCACAGCCCAGGGAACCTCTAGCCTCCTTTGAAGGAACCCTGGTTGAGAATGGCTGGTTTAGTGTTGGAGTGAGGATAATGGTTAGGATTGGTAAAAGAAGCCATTTATTACTATAGCATCCATAATATAATTTGTTAAAAGACAAAGCCATTTCCCATTCCCATAAGTAGTCCCCGTGAGGAAATTTAAGGTTCATTTTAGCCACATTTCAGTAGAGGGGAAATCTGTAATCTCGCTGTAAAGTCTTTTTTCAGAATAATCACTCCGGTCATTTCTAGTAATGAGCAAATCTGTCCTCCTCACCGACCACATCTAAATTATAAGGCAGATTTCATATTTAATAATAAAAGGAAAATGGAAACCGTTGAGCGTCGTTGACGTATCCATGATCGTTGTCCTCCATCTATGTAGCCAATGGCCGATGATCTATAGGACAAGTGGTGGCAATGAAGGAGTTACTTAATACATTGTTTCTTTTTATGTCTTTACTGGAAACGTCTTTACACCCGGCCTCCGTTATCATGGCTCTGTCATCTCATCGCCGATAGGCGCACATCTGAAGCTCGATGTGCTAAAAACAGAGATTCCTCCCGAAGATATTGTGACTGATGAGAGACGACAGACCCATATTAATGTTAAACCACAATGAAGAATGGAAGTGTGAAGGAGACGTCAGCGAAAGACGGAGAAAGCCTTTCGCATAATGGAATGATCTTTGCCTACTGGACCTCGGGGCATTGCCTGCAGATGTTACAGAGAAACTTCTGTGATCCCACCAGTCATAGCCGGAATAAAAGGAGAAATGACTTCTATCGTACATTTCATGTGCTCAGCCATGGATCTCCTTCTCATCCGCGGAACTTTCTCTGTCCATCCCACATTTACTTTATGTTTTGTCTATATCCAATATTTTCTTCCCTCTTTCTCCCCCTCCCCCCACTGTACTGTGTCTCTGTATTGAGGCAGCCATCTTGGTAGAGGAGCAGAGATGCCCCCTGATGATTGGTGGGGTAATGATAGAGGTGGGGGAAGCCCAGGTCCACAGACTGGATGAGGCAGATGCAGGGAGATCCTTGCAGTGCAGGTCCTCAGGTGCAGCTTCCTCTCCAGCAAGGAGAACATTGATCAGTGCTGACATCACCAAACCTGATGAGACTAGAAGTCAGGGGCAACCAGTGCCTTGGATGATCTCACACTGCAGATACGCAGCCATGAGGGTGCAGAACAAGAGGGCCTAGGCACAGGAAGATTACTTTTTGGGAGGAATTCCAGAGAAAAAGTACATTTTTAGAATACTGCAGGTTGGCACAATCAACATTCTAAATTTTTCCCCATGAAAGTAAATCTTCACTTATTAAATTCATATTTTATCTCCCTTTCTCCATTACTTTTTCTGTCTACCCCTCCCCCCCACTCTCGTTACCTTGAATTGTCCCTCTCTTCCCTTCCCCTCTTTCTCTGTATCCCAAATAACTTCCAATATGAAGGGGATAGAAGGTGAGTCCCGGAATGTTGTTGGGTAAGGAATAGTATAAAGGGGGATAGTGGAAGAGGCCAGGTGGGGATTTACATATCCAGAATTTCTCATGTTCCTCTCAGTCTGTGACGTGCTGTAATATATTTCTGGGATGAGGATGAGTTCTTAGGGCCCCATAGCAGGAGGTGGATTTCATCCTCCAGGTCCCTCTGATTATCCCCCTGGTCCATTTCACTCTCCCTGGGCCTGTAGGTCGGTCTGTGACATTCTTTTTGGATCTCCATTTTGCTCATTGTCCGGCATGCTCTATGTTTTAGGGGCTCCAGGTATGGAGCCGCTTTGTAGCCTCTCTGTAGTGACCGGTAGGCAGTTTATTTCATTTCTCCATTTGCTGACATATTTTAATTTGGAATTCATCTTTATGTTCTTAATTTGTGATTTTACCAGGCTGCATTTTTGGATGGATGAGGTGCTTATGAGTGGTTTTTAATCACAAGGTCTGGAGTGGTCCATGGTGGTCAGTAAGACGTCATAGTGGAGTGAGGTGGGGCGGAGCTCTCTTCTTTTTAATTCTTCTTCTCTCTTGTGCTTCTTGTTTTATCTCCCTCTCTCCTCCCTCCGTTATTTCCTCTCCCTCTCCTCTCCCTTTCCTCTCCTCTCCTCTCCTCTCCTCTCCCTCCCCTCTCCCTCTCCCTCTCCTCTCCTCTCCTCTCCCTCACTCCTCCCTCCTTCCCTTCCTCTCCTCTCATTTTTGGTGAGTATTCGTGGAGTAGGTAGGTTTTTACGTCGGACCATTTTAGTGTTTAATTCTTGTATTTCTACTTAAGGTTTAATTTTATACAGTCGTTTACCTCTTTACTTTATTTGACGGATGGCCAGTGATGTCTCTCCGATGTTTCGCCGAG
>BLSH010055035.1:65092-75805 GCA_018402905.1 Glandirana rugosa | reverse complement strand
CCTCCCTCCATCCTCTCCTCTCCTCCCTCCATCCTCTCCCTCGCTCCCTCTCTCCCCTCCTCATCTTCCTCCAGCGATGTCTATATGAGCGGCTTGTTCTGTGCCGGTTTGGTCACAATAAGTCATCTCTACAAAAACAGCTCTTACAAGGGTCGGAACCTTCATTCTTTTACAGTTCTTTTAACTCCGCCGTTCGTAGAAAAATTGTTTCCAAGCCCATTACAGAAAAGCAAATAGCAATCCCTTTTTTATGTTTGGTGTCACTTGCAGCATTGTCGCAGGGACGGGGTTTTCGAATCGCTGATGCTCTGCATAATATAACAAATGCCACGTTCTCCTCTCACATATATTATCTGAAGTTGTAGAACTCGCAGTCATCTTTGCTGAATTGGAGGTGTATTTGTAGAGGTAGGTCCCTGGCAATCCTGCCCCATTGCCCACCATTATCCATCCTTTTCATCACATTTATAAAGTTTCCTGACAGCAGGTGAATGCCAGAGAATGCAAATGAGGGGTTTAAGCCAAAATCTCCATTTGCAGGACATTAAATGAGCAATTATTAGCAAGCGGGAGTGGCCAGCCTTCCCCTGGGATCAATGGTGATCCATTGGCGAAATTAATGTTGTGCCATCCAAAACTGACTATGGTTAAATGCGTTTAAAGATGGTAAATGGAACATTTATCATTATGGATGTGAATTTCCCATCAAATAAGAAACACAGATGTGGGCTGGATGGCAGCAAACGTGACTAATATGATGGGATCTCTCACAGAACAGTGGCCATGTCAAGGTCTGGGGTCCGGATCAGAGACCAGTAGCTACAGCAGTAGAGAGGCTCCCGCCGACCAGCTGGATAAGTGAACAAGCAGGTCACCCTGGTGGATGACGCTAACTCACCCCAGTTGTGGGGTCGGAGTACTAGCTGGTGTTCCCCAGAGCTCCTGATGGTGGGGATAGGTTTTGCTACGTGTTAGTACCTGGTCACGGTCCTTAGAATCGTCCCACCAGGATGTGAACAGGCCAGGGTTCAGTAGTAGATATAGCAGGTTGGGGTCAAGCAGAAGCTTAATCAAGAAACAAGCCAATGGTCATTAACGAGTGGTTGCAGGTTGGGATCAAGCAAAAGCGTAGTCAAGAAACAAGCCAATGGTCATTAACAAGTGGTTGCAGGTTGGGATCAAGCAAAAGCATAGTCAATAATCAAGTCAGTGGTCATTAACAAGTGGTTGCAGGTTGGGATCAAGCAAAAGCGTAGTCAAGAAACAAGCCAATGGTCATTAACAAGTGGTTGCAGGTAGGGATTAAGCAGAAGCATAATCAAGAAACAAGCCAATGGTCATTAACAAGTGGATGCAGGTTGGGATCAAGCAAAAGCATAGTCAATAATCAAGTCAATGGTCATTAACATGTGGTTGCAGGTTGGGATCAAGCAGAAGCATAATCAAGAAACAAGCCAATGGTCATTAACAAGTGATTGCAGGTTGGGATCAAGCAGAAGCGTAGTCAAGGAACAAGATAAATGTCAGTAATCAGTGGTATTGGAGATATGAACAGCAGCAGGAGAGACAAGAGTGAGATATTGGCCAGAGAGAGCACAATAATCTGAGAAACAGGCAATGAAAAAGCATGGCTAAAATAGGAAGTTCATGGTACGTGTTAGTACCAGGTCATGGAACTCAGAATCGCCCCACCAGGAGGTGAACAGGCCAGGGTCCAGTAGTAGATATAGCAGGTTGGGGTCAAGCAGAAGCATAATCAAGGAACAAGTCAATGGTCATTAACAAGTGGTTGCAGGATGGGATCAAGTAGAAATATAATCAAGGAACAAGCCAAAGGTCATTAACAAATGGTTGCAGGTTGGGGTCAAGCAGAAGCATAATCAAGGAACAAGCCAATGGTCATTAACAAGTGGTTGCAGGATGGGATCAAGTAGAAATATAATCAAGGAACAAGCCAAAGGTCATTAACAAATGGTTGCAGGTTGGGATCAAGTAGAAGCGTAGTCAAGGAACAAGATAAATGTCAGTAACGAGTGGTAGTGGAGATATGGACAGCAGCAGGAGAGACAAGAGTGAGATACTGGCTGGAGAGAGCACAATAATCTGAGAAACAAGCAATGCAAAGGCATGGCTAAAATAGGAAGTTCATGGTACGTGTTAGTACCAGGTCACGGTCCTCAGAATCGCCCCACCAGGAGGTGAACAGGCCAGGGTCCAGTAGTAGATATAGCAGGCTGGGGTCAAACAGAAGCATAATCAAGGAACAAGCCAATGGTCATTAACAAGTGGTTACAGGTTGGGATCAAGCAGAAGCATAGTCAAGAAACAAGCCAATGGTCATTAACAAGTGGTTGCAGGTAGGGATCAAGCAAAAGCGTAGTCAAGAAACAAGCCAATGGTCATTAACAAGTGGTTGCAGGTTGGGATCAAACAAAAGCATAGTCAAGAAACAAGCCAATGGTCATTAACAAGTGATTGCAGGTTGGGATCAAGCAGAAGTGTAGTCAAGGAACAAGATAAATGTCAGTAATCAGTGGTAGTGGAGATATGAACAGCAGCAGGAGAGACAAGAGTGAGATACTGGCTGGAGAGAGCACAATAATCTGAGAAACAGGCAATGAAAAAGCATGGCTAAAATAGGAAGTTCATGGTACGTGTTAGTACCAGGTCACGGTCCTCAGAATCGCCCCACCAGGAGGTGAACAGCCCAGGGTCCAGGAGTAGATATAGCAGGTTGGGGTCAAGCAGAAGCATAATCAAGGAACAAGCCAAAGGTCATTAACAAATGGTTGCAGGTTGGGATCAAGTAGAAGCGTAGTCAAGGAACAAGATAAATGTCAGTAACGAGTGGTAGTGGAGATATGGACAGCAGCAGGAGAGACAAGAGTGAGATACTGGCTGGAGAGAGCACAATAATCTGGGAAACAGGCAATGCAAAGGCATGGCTGAAATAGGAAGTTCATGGTACGTGTTAGTATCAGGTCACAGTCCTCAGAATTGCCCCACCAGGAGGTGAACAGGCCAGGGTCCAGTAGTAGATATAGCAGGCTGGGGTCAAACAGAAGCATAGTCAAGAAACAAGCCAATGGTCACTAACAAGTGGTTGCAGGTTGGGATCAAGCAAAAGCATAGTCAAGAAACAAGCCAATGGTCATAAACAAATGGTTGCAGGTTGGGATCAAGAAGAAGCGTAGTCAAGGAACAAGATAAATGTCAGTAACGAGTGGTAGTGGAGATACGGACAGCAGCAGGAGAGACAAGAGTGAGATACTGGCTGGAGAGGGCACAATAATCTGAGAAACAGGCAACGCAAAGGCATGGCTAAAAGAGGAAGTTCATGGGAGAAGCAAAGGGGCCAAGGTTCAAGCTAAAAGAGGAAGTTCATGGGAGAAGCAAAGGGGCCAAGGTTCAAGTCAAAAGTGTCCAAGGTATTGTCCAGGGAGCTGTCCGCATCCCAGGTGGCTCAGCAAGAAAAGATACTGTCAGCCACAGCAGAGGTCACAGGTTCAGATCCAGGTCCTGACAGGTTAATGGATATGTTGTGCAAGAGTGACTGTTATAGCTCCAAAAAATCTTGTGTTGCCAAGCAATAGAGGCGATAAACAAAATACAGCAATGTAAAGCCGAATTATTTCCAAGTGTGGCACTCCTCCTTCCTGGGCAGAGTAGAATGACCACCAAAGTAGTGTGGCCGGCTAGCATCTAACTTCTCAGGATGAAGTCCTTGGGCTATTGTAAGAAGGAAGTTGGGCATCGAGCCCTTTAGATATTTCTATTTGCTCGATAAACACTGGAGAGAGGGTTAAGGACCACAGGATACTGAAAAATAGCAAAGTATCCCGAGTAGAAGAATTGTAGTGGCAGTCTGATGATTGTAATTGGCCCTTTAATAGCAGCCCCATTATAATAATTGTCCCTTTAAGAGCATCCAAGTGGATTACAGTGATGAGAGCAATCACTATCTGTTGTTAATAGTCAAATGGTCTCCCTCTTACTCTAAGTGGGTGTCAGGTCCTTAACCCCAGGAGCACTCACAGGTACGTCTAATGTTGATCAAAGGGGTCTCCATTCACTGTCCTCTGGCAGCAGCTTCTCCAGAACGTTCCTCAACATAGCAAACCTTTCCCAAGGGGCCCCAGACAGGAGGTCATCCTCATGCTCTGTTCCGTCGGATTATATTGCACCCTCCATCAAGGCAGCTTAGATTTCTTAGGCCTTGAGCACAGGCCTGCTGGCTGGGGCAAAGCCCTAGAAGGCCAAGACCGTTCTTCACAGTGGCATGTCCATCAGGCAGAGGTCCAGTAGAGAAGACGAAAGACCTTTCTGGAAGTTTTCACCAGATATTTATCATCTTCCCTCAGACCACACCACTCGCCACAATCCTTCAGTGATTGGCTGAGACAGATTAATATTCATAACTTACATATAGTCACCCCTCACACAAAATATAGCACCCCTTTACTCTTAGGAAGCGGTGGAGGACCACCAGGTGGCCCGATGGGCTAGCATTTCACTTACGGGTGGAGTTCCTGACTCTTTGTGGGGTGGAAAAAAATTGGGTGCAGGGGCAAGGTCCCTAGACTTACCACTGGAGACAACTCAACAGCAGTGGGCAGAAATAATCAATGTCTTACCAAACACAGAAAGTATAACCAAGGCTCGGGCTACAGCCTAGCTGCAAAGCACCCTCAATTTAGCTGTAGACAGCTTAAGGCAGGGCCCCTACAAATGCTTTATAACAATGCATCCTAGATATTTACAATTGTTTTCCGAGTTTGCCCTCAAAGCGAAGCGGTGGATCTGAGATGGCGTTTGTATTTTTTATTCTGCAAAGTCTGTAGAAGGTGTCGATCTTTCTTCTCGCAGTCTTGCATGGTTGAACTCAGATTGTTCCTCTAACATGCCATAGACTCAATCTTCGGTCCCCCGATGGCGCGGACAGCGTCCCGGGCAGCGTTCTCCCATTAAACGCGCTCTGTTTTTCTGGTGTAATTGGAGTGACATGATAATTGTGGAGAGAACAAAAACACGAGGGACCGTGTGTGATGTGAAGAACTCGTTACTTGGGACAATAAAAAGCTGAGACAGATGGACTGGGTCTGATCATACGGCTGTCCGCTGCAATCACGGGGCCCGCCAGAGACGGACCGGGGCCATTTCTGAATGTCAGACGCTCTTTCTTTACAGAGGGAAAGCTCGGGGATGATGGAGGACAAAGGCAGACAGATCTCGCAGGCAGCTGCCAGGTCAGATGAATGAGCCGATTCATGATTTGCCGCTGATCGTGAGGATTTAGAAATGGCCTAAAGTGGACCTCGCCGTAGCTTAACATTAATAAATATCTAAAATGTTGCCATTTGCAGCAGCAATACCATTAAAAAAAACCTCCATCTTGTACCATTATAAAACTTACCTTAAGTTCCAGTCAATGACTTTGTCTAGACTGAGATGATGTCACTAACATGACCTATTATGGCCTAACAAGGCCATGTGGCCCAATATGACATTGAGCTATTGAGGCATTGACCTAGTATGGCCATGTGGCCCAATATGACATTGACCTAATATGGCATTGACCTAGTATGGCCATGTGGCCTAATATGACATTGACCTAATATGACATTGACCTAGTATGGCCATGTGGCCCCAAATGACATAGACCTAATATGGCATTGACCTAGTATGGCCATATGGCCCAATATGACATTGACCTAATATGACATTGACCTACTATGGCCATGTGGCCCAAAATGACATAGACCTAATATGGCATTGACCTAGTTGGCCTTTTGACCTAGTATGGCCATGTGGTCCAATATGACCTTGACCTAATCTGACATAGACCTAGTATTGCCAAGTGGCCTAATATGACATTGAGCTAATATGGCCATGTGGCCGAATGTAACGTTTACCTAATATGGCCATATGGCTTAATACGGTCACCTAATATGGCCATGTGGTCCAATATGACATTGACCTAGTATGGCCATGTGCCCTATCATGATATTGACCTAAAATGATCATGTAGCCTACTATGACATTGACCTAATACGGCCACCTAATATGGCCATGTGACCTATTATGACTTTGACCTAGTTTGGCCACGTGGCCTAATTTGAGATTGACTTAATATAGCCATATGACCCAATATGACATTGACCTTATATGACCATGAGACCTAATATGACATTGACCTAGTGTGGCCATGTGGCCATATATAACAATAACCTAATATGGCCATGAGGCCCAATATGGCCACCTAATATGACCATGTAACCTAATATGACATTGACCTAGTATGGCCCATGTGGCCATATCAGGTCAATGATGTCACAAGCATCCAGGCCCTACAGTGGAAGATGTAAACATCCCTTGTAATAGAAATAAAAAATGACAGGTCCTCTTTATGGAGAGATCTGGGGTCTATAAGGCTACAGATCTCTCTTCTGCCTTTGAAAGCAAAAGATACAAAAAAAGTACCCTTTTGCTTAAAAAAATAATTGTTTACTTCCTCCCTAGACCGAAAATGTTTACTTCCTCCTTGGACCGGAAGTGATGTCATGACGTACCTCTGGTCCCCCTAGATCATAGAGGTGATCAGAGGCGATCTGGTCTCTGGTAACCTCTATGGCCAGCCGAGTGAACCGTTGTATTGTTTCCCGGGCTCGCCGGCAAGAACGGTAAACCCGAGAAACACCGGCGAGCGGTGGGGGGGGGGGGGGGGAGAGGACCCCTCCCGCTGCTTCTGAAAGCATTCCAGCAGCTAATTGGCCTGCCCTACCAACCTGCTCCAATTTACACACCTACCCTCAAGAAATAAATCGTTGATAGAATTAAACATATAATCATTAGTACTTTCCATTAAATTGATTTTAAACAATAAGAAAACATTCCATAAATCAAAGACGAATAAACACAAAGGGCACAGTACAGGTGGAGCCAGGAGGGCACAATACTAGAATCAGGAGGGCACGGTAGAGGTTCTGGGACGCTGCCTTAACAAAAAGCTTGACTGTCCCGGCAAATCCGGGACAGTTGGCAGGTATGGGGTAATGGAAGATTATCTTGGGGGCCCCCCATGCACCTGGGGCCCCTGGGCAGTGCCCGTGCATTAAGACAGTCCTGCCATAAAGCACAAGCATTGTAGGAAGCAGAACCTGAGCACGGAACGAGCAAACATGGTGGCCTACAAGCCAAACGATGCAAAGAAACTCAATTCTGGGGATCTGAGGGTGCCAGGAAGGATCTTGGGGCTCTGTCTGGGGTCGGGCCCCGTAGGTTGCGCCTAATTTGTTCCTCTAATTCCTCGCTGTTTGCTGAAAGTCTTTGTGAATTACAATCCGAATTTTCCATCCATTTTTCTCAGCGCATGCACGGCGCAGTCACAAAATCCCTAGCGATAGAGCGGCTCTACCTTCACCGCCTGGCAGCGCGTCACCTCTCCCCCGCAACAGCGATTAATCATATTAATTAAATATCCGTGTTATTCTGGTGAACCGCAGATTATGCCGGAGCGCTTTGCATGTAAAACAAAGATGATTATGCTGATTTCCACTTTATAGAAGTTGATTTATTTATTTATTTTTCGCTGCAGAGTTTTGCTGGCGGGAAAAGCTGAAAATTCGCCACGGAAAAAAAAAATTCTATTCCTTCCGATTTTTACGTTCTTCTTTTTTTTTTTTTTTTAAAGAGGACCTCTCGGTTTTAGGAAAAAATTGAACCATTGGATAATTTAAAGCTCTACTGAACTATCAGGCCCCATTGGCACTTGGCGCGGCGGGAAGACGCGTTCCCACTCGCAATGATGGGTGGAGATTTTTACGCAATTCCGCTGCCCTGTGCGCATTTCTCGCCCAAAATGACGCCCCTGCTCCTTTTCGGGCGACAATTTTCACGCTTTTTTTAAATACGGTTTTCGGTGCGATTGCGGCACAATTCTGTTGCGCGACAGTTGCAGCAAAGTCGCGCCACGTTTGGGGTGCCATTTGGAATGAATGGCACCCAAATGTTTTGCAGCGATGGCCACGCTATTTCGAACTCCGCCCGCGATTTCGAAGCTGCAAGTATGAATGGGGCCTTAGTTGAAATTAGTTGAATACTGTGTTTCCCCGAAAATAAGACCTACCCCAAAAATAAGACCTACCCCGAAAATAAGACCTACCCTGATTTCCGGGAAGGACCGCAATATGAGCCCTACCCCAAAAATAAGACCTATACTGAAAATAAGACCTACCCAGTTTTCTGGGAAGGACCGCAATATAAGCCCTACCCTGAAAATAAGACCTACCCTGAATTTCCGGGAAGGACCACAATATAAGCCCTACCCCGAAAATAAGACCTACCATGAATTTCCGGGAAGGACCGCAATATAAGTCCTACACCGAAAATAAGACCTACCCCGAAAATAAGACCTACCCCAAATTCCGGGAAGGACCGCAATATAAGCCCTACCCTGAAAATAAGACTTACCCTGAATTTCTGGGAAGGACCGCAATATAAGCCCTGCCCCGAAAATAAGACCTACCCTGAATTTCCGGGAAGGACCGCAATATAAGGCCTAACATAAAAATAAGACCTACATCGAAAATAAGACCTACCCCATATTCCAGGAAGTACCGCAATATAAGCCCTACCCTCAAAATAATACCTACACTATAAAATAAGACCCACCCGATTTCCGGGAAGGACCGCAATATAAGCCCTACCCCAAAAATAAGCCCTAGCATAAAGGGAAGAGAGCTCAGGTAAGTCACGCAAGCGCAGAGCAATGCTATAAGAAGGTATTTGACTGAATTATATTACAGAAACGCACACCTTTTACATTATACACTACTGTAATAGAGAGCAGTCTAGCATTTTACAACCACTTTTGCTATGATTCACACTGGGGATTCCTGACAGGCAGGGAGAGAAGACAGCACATTAAATGGCAAGCCCTACCCCGAAAATAAGCCCTAGTGTGTCTTTTGGCTGCCAAAATTAATATAAGACCCGGGCTTATTTTCGGGGAAACGCGGTATATTCCAGATGCATGAAAACAAAAAGGGTGCAAAGGCGCACAGTTTAAATTCTTTAGAAAGCAGCCACAGCCTGAGTAGAGAAGCCTGTCTCCTCCCCCTTTTAGATTTTGAACGCCATTTTTTTTGGAAGGTAATTTGCTCATTTTAGGTGAAAGTTCAGTTGGGCTTTAACCTAGGGTGGCCACCTGTTCAGGATTCACCTGGACAGTCCGGGTGTTGAATCTTGTGTCCAGGCGGACTGAAACCAGGTTACATTATTCAGAGCGAGCTGTGGCTCCCTAAGTAACCAAGATAGCCACACACAAATCTGCTGCCATCCCGGAGCCGCGAGGGCGTGTCTAGGGGCAGGTTCAGCATCACTAGGGGGCAGGGCAATGACGTCTGCAATTAGGCCACACCCACTGTTCACTGCGGCACGCTCTGCGCACCGCATTACTACTCTCCTACCACTCACCCTTTTATATTTTGGGGACCATCTGTGGTGTGGTCACCTGGATGGGAGCTTCATATTGCCCCAGGAGACTCCCGAGATGTTCTGAAGGCCCTGGCTGGATTTAGAGCCATAAGAGTCGCTGACCTTCCATGATAGAAGGTCCGTGCACTTTGATGCGCGACCATTTCCCCTATGGTGGAAGGGATCTCACAGCTGCAGGTGGGGGATGGTCCAGATACTATTATAGAACCTTATTTTCACTTTTGCGACTGTTTTTCCTTCATTGGTGTTTGACTCAACACTTTTCAGCTCAACTCCTTGTAGGAATCATTATAAATATCTGATGTGAACATCTAACGCGTTTCGGCTTCTGTGGGTCCTTCCTCATCAGGGCTTCCTATCTTCATTGTGGTGTATATAGCTACCAAAGGAAGGGGGGGGGGGACAAGACTAGCCACCCTACACAAGGCAATAAAGCAGGGGCGTGGGAGGGGCACAGCAAGCTCCACCCACTACAGGCTACAGGAGGGGCAAAGACAAGGTCAGTCCCCCTGCACAAGGAGAGAGAACAGAGCTGTGGGAGGGGCACAGCAGGCTCCACCCACTACAGGAGGGGGTGGAGACAAGATCAGTCCCCCTGCACAAGGAGAGAGAGCAGAACTGTGGGGGGGGCAGCAGGCTCCACCCACTACAGGAGGGGGTGGAGACAAGACCAGTCCCCCTGCACAAGGAGAGAGGGAACAGAGCTGTGGGAGGGGCACAGCAGGCTCCACCCACTACAGGAGGGGGTGGAGACAAGATCAGTCCCCCTGCACAAGGAGAGAGAGCAGAACGGTGGGGGGCAGCAAGCTCCACCCACTACAGGAGGGGGTGGAGACAAGACCGGTACCCCGTTACTTGGAGATAGAGCATTACTGTGGGAGGGGTCAACAGGCTCCACCCACTGCAGGAGGAGGGGCAGAGACACGACCAGTCCCCCTGCACATGGAGAGAGAGAGAGCAGAGCTGTAGGAGGGGCTCAGCAGGCTCCACCCACTACAGGAGGGGGTGGAGACCAGACCAGTCCCCCTGCACAAGGAGAGAGGGCAGCAGTGGGCGGTCTTTATTACAGGAAGTCTCACTCTGGATCACTGCACAGATAGTGTTGAGCGAACCCGGACTGTAACGTTCGGGTCCGTACCGAACTTTCGGGTGTCCGTGGCACGGACCCGGACCCGGACATTTCAAAAATCGTTCGGGTTCGGCCCAAGCGAGTTGTGA
>BLSH010055035.1:34591-44696 GCA_018402905.1 Glandirana rugosa | reverse complement strand
ACAACTCCATCCGAGGAGCTGAAAGCACATTGAGAGACGTAAATAAGCGCTGTGCTACATGCTGAGAGATTGGAAAAGTTGTTTATTTTTTAAAAATAGAATTTTTCGGATTGTGTTACATAAGAAGCGTGACTACGCATTCTATATGTTCTGTGCCACTGCTCCGCCTCCTGATCCGCCTCCTGCCCGCCTCCTGATCTGCCTCCTGCTCCACCCCCTGATCTGCCTCCTGCCCCAACTCTTGATCCGCCTCCTGCCCCGCCTCCTGACCTGCCTCCTGCTCCGCCCCCTGATCTGCCTCCTGCTCCGCCTTCTGCTTGTCCTCCTGCTCCGCCTCCTGGTCTGCCTCCTGCTCTACCTCCTGCTCCGCCCCCTGATCTGCCTCCTGCTCCGCCCCTTGATCTGCCTCCTGCTCCGCCCCCTGATCTGCCTCCTGCTCCGCCTTCTGCTTGTCCTCCTGCTCTGCCTCCTGGTCTGCCTCCTGCTCTACCTCCTGCTCCGCCCCCTTATCTGCCTCCTGCTCCGCCTTCTGGTCTGCCTCCTGCTCTACCTCCTGCTCCGCCCCCTGATCTGCCTCCTGCTCCGCCTTCTGCTCCGATCTCCAAGTAACAGATCCATCTGTGAACTGGTAAAAGGATCCTTTGGAGCCCTTAGCACGTCACTTCAGCATCGCAGGGCACAAGAGTCATCTAGAGCGAAGGGATTGCGAAGTAGCGCAAAGAGTTCAAGGGTCAGGAGTAAGTAACTCACAGAGTACAGGGGTCAAGAATATGTAACGGACAGAGTTCAGAGGTCAGGATTACGTAACGCATAGAGTTCTGGGCTCAAGATTAAGTAAGTAACAGAGTTCAGGGGTCCAGACTACGTGATGCAGAGATCAGGGATCAGGATTAAGTAACACACAGATTTCAAGGGTCAGTATTACATAACACACAGGGGTCAGGATTTAGTAACACAGAGTTCAGAGGTCAGGAGGAAGTAACTAACAGAGTTCAAGGGTCAGGATTACGTAATGCACAGAGTTCAGGGGTCAAGAGTAGGAAACTAACGGAGTTAAGGGGTCAGGATTACGTAATGCACAGAGTTCAGGGGTCAAGAGTAGGAAACTAATGGAGTTAAGGGGTCAGGATTACGTAATGCATAGAGTTCAGGGGTCAAGAGTAGGAAACTAACAGAGTTCAGGGGTCAGGATTACGTAATGCACAGAGTCCAGGGGTCAGGAGTAGGAAACTAACAGAGTTCAGGAGTCAGAATTAAATCATAAACAGAGTTCAGGAGTCAAGAATACATGATGCACAGAGATTAGGGGTCAGGATTAAGTAACACACAGAGTTCAGGGGTCAGGATTTAGTAACACAGAATTCAGAGGTCAAGATTAAGTAACAAACAGAGTCCAGGGGTCAGGAGTAGGAAACTAACAGAGTTCAGGGGTCAGAATTAAATCACAAACAGAGTTCAGGGGTCAGGAGTAAGTAGCAGAGTTCAGGAGCCAAGATTATGTGAGTAGCAGAGTTCAGGGGTCAGTTATACAAAACATACAGAGTTCAGGGGTCAGGATTAAGTAATACACAGAGTTCAGGGGTCAGGATTAAGTAACACACAGAGTTCAGGGGTCAGGATTAAGTAACACACAGAGTTCAGGGGTCAGGATTAAGTACTACACAGGGTTCAGGGGTCAGGATTAAGTAAAACACAGAGTTCAGGGGTCAGGATTAAGTAAAACACAGAGTTCAGGGGTCAGGATTAAGTAATGCATGGAGTTCAGAGCTTAGGAGTAAGTAACACACAAAATTGAGGGGTCAGGATTAAGTACTACACAGGGTTCAGGGGTCAGGATTAAGTAAAACACAGAGTTCAGGGGTCAGGATTAAGTAAAACACAGAGTTCAGGGGTCAGGATTAAGTAACTAACAGAGTTCAGGGGTCAGGATTAAGTAACTAACAGAGTTCAGGGGTCAGGATTAAGTAATACACAGAGTTCAGGGGTCAGGATTAAGTAATACACAGAGTTCAGGGGTCAGGATTAAGTAACTAACAGAGTTCAGGGGTCAGGATTAAGTAATACACAGAGTTCAGGGGTCAGGATTAAGTAAAACACAGAGTTCAGGGGTCAGGATTAAGTAAAACACAGAGTTCAGGGGTCAGGATTAAGTAACTAACAGAGTTCAGGGGTCAGGATTAAGTAACTAACAGAGTTCAGGGGTCAGGATTAAGTAATACACAGAGTTCAGGGGTCAGGATTAAGTAATACACAGAGTTCAGGGGTCAGGATTAAGTAATACACAGAGTTCAGGGGTCAGGATTAAGTAATGCATGGAGTTTAGGGGTCAGAATTAAGTAACACACAAAATTGAGGGGTCAGGATTACGTAACAGACCAAGACCCGTAATGAAAAGCGCCTTGGACTATTGCTCAGAAAACCTACAATAGACGTGCATTCTCTTCATGGGTGGAGGTTTTCTTGCAGATGAGATCTCTGAGAAGATTCCATGATGAAATGTTGCCGAGTCTCCTTATAGCGGTGGATCAAGCGTGGCATCTGGGACTCCAAAGGGGGCATCTTTTCTCTCTGCAGCTGACACATGACAGACATGCGAGACGCCCGTCAAAAGTGAAATGTCAATGCGTAATCTGCAGGACGTGTTGACATAACAGGCGGATTTTCATGGATGAGGCATCATTCACATGGCACTGAGTGGCACTGAGTGTAACAGACACGCGGGCCATGCCAGTTTCCTTCGAGTGCAGAAGCAAGTTGACTCATGGCATTTGTCTCATTCACCTTTGTCATAACATTCAGAATTGATTTATTTTATCATTAGAAGGACTTGCTGTTTAATCTTTTGAATTTGCCCAATCACATCCTGGAAGCAACTTTTTTTTTTTTTTTATTCAAGCAAGTGGTAAGCTGTATAGCTAAACTTATGTGGATCCCCCTCTAAATGTTCCGGTGTCTCCAATGAAGGGTCCTGGTAATACCCCATCATACAAAGACAATGTAGACAATTGTGCTCTTCCAACCTTGTGGTAACAGTTTGGTGAAGACCCTTTTCTGTTGCACCATGACTGTGCCCCCCCCCCCCCCGTGTACGAAGCCAGCACCATAAAGACATGGATGACCAGTTTGGTGGGGAGGAACTCAAGTGTCCTGCACAGAGCCCTGACCTCATCCCTACTGATCACCTTTGGGATGAATTGAAATGCTGACTAAGAGCCAGGTCCTCTCGTCCAACATCAGTACCTGACATCACAAATGGACACAAATTCCCGCAGACACTCCAAAGTCTTGTGGAAAGCCTTCCGAAGAGTGGAGGATGGTATAGACACAAAGGAGGGCATGTCCATATTAGTGGTCATGGAGCAATGTCATAATAATGACCATGGTTTTTGGAATGTCTAGCTCCGTAAAGACATGGTTTGACCGGTTTGGTAAGGAGGGCCTTGAGTGTCTTGCACCTCAACCCTATTGAACACCTTTAGGATCAATTGGAATTTGGATGGTGAGCCAGGTCTTCTCCATCATCAGTACCTGACCTCACAAATGGGCACAAATTCCCACAGACACCCTCCAAAATCTTGTCGGATGGCCATCCCAGAGGAGTGGAGGATTACATCACCACAAAGAGGGGGAACAACCCCCCCCCAACATATTAATGGCCATGGTTTTAGATTGGGGTGTCCAGCAAGCTCATATAGGTGTGATGATGACCAGGTGTCTACAAACCTTTGGCTATATAGTGTAACTAAGTAAGGTAGGTTGGTTGGTCTTCCTTTACTGTACTTGAGTAGAAGTTACCACAAACACACTATAAAATCTTATGGAAAGCCTTCTCTGAAGAGTGGAGGATGTTTTAGCCACAGTGAATGGGGAAAATCCATATTAATGACCATGGGGGTTGGGGGGCAACTCTGTATTAAGGACCATGGTAGTGTGTGTGAGGGGGGAGGGTAACTCTATATTAATGGCCATGGTTTTGGAATGTGATGTCCAGCAAGGGTTGTCATATAGGTGTGAGGGTCGAGTGTCCATAACTGTTGTTCATAGAGTGTGCTTCTGTAATAGAATCATATTGCGTAATGCTGATATATGACCTATTGCTTCATATGACGTGAGTATAGTTGATTGGGTCAATCAGTTTATTGATTGGGAGGGAGCAACTCCATATAAATGTCCATGGGTGTTGTGTGGAAACTCTATATTAAGGATCATGGAATTGGGGGAGGCAACTCCGTATTAATGACCATGGGGGTTGGTTGGCAACTTTATATTAGGAACCATGGAAGTGGGTGGAGGGCAAATCTGTATTAATTTGCCATGGGGTATGGGTGGCAACTCTATATTAAGGACCATGGAAGTTTGGGGGGCAACTCCATATTAATGGCCATGGGGGTTGGGTAGCAACTATATATTAAGGACCATGGAAGTGCTGGGGGGGAGCAACTTCATATAAATGGCCATGGAGGTTGTGTGGTAACTCTATATTAAGGGCCATGACAATGAGGGGGGGGGGGGGCAACTCCGTGATAATATCCATGGGGGTTGGGTGGCAACTCTATATTAAGGTCCATGGAAGTGTGGGTGGAAAACTCTTTATTAATGGTCAAGGTTTTGGAATGTGATGTCCAGCAAGCTCACATAGGTGTGAGGGTCAGGTGCCCATATCTGATGTCCATAGAATGTACTTCTGTACTCTGAATCGTATTGCGTAATGCTGATATATGTCCTATTGCTTCATATGACGTATGTTTAGTTGATTGGGTCCATGAGTTTTATTGATTGGGTCCAAGTGGGGCGGGGCAACTCCATATTAAGGGTCATGGGGGTTGGGTGTCAGTTCTATATTAAGGACCATGGACGTTAGGGGGAAGGGGGTCAACAGCCCCTCTTCCATCCGGGGCTGCGTGCGCGCGGGAGCCGCCAGTCATGGCACAATCACAGTGAAGAAACGGCACAGAGGCTGTTTCTTCACTGCACATGTGCCGAAATGACGTTGGCACATTTAGTACAGTGCATATCTCCTGAACCGTGCAGGTTTGGGAGATATGCAGGGCACCTACAGGTAAGCCTTATTATAGGCGTACCTATAGGTTACGTTACAGTGGTTGTCACAGGTTGACAACCACTTTAAGGACCATGGAAGTGTGGGGGAGGGGGTATAAATCCATATTAATGGCCATGGAGGTTGGGTGGCAACTCTATATTAAGGACCATGGAAGTGTAGGGGGGCAACTCTATTAATGGCCATAGGGGTTGGGTAGCAACTCTCTATTAAAGATCATGGAAGTGTGGGTGGGCAACTTTTTATAAATGGTCATGAGGGTTGAGTGGCAACTCTATATTAAGGACCATGAAGTGGGTGGGCAACTTCATATTAATGGTCATTTATTTGGAATGTGATGTCCACCAAGCTCATATAGGTGTGAGGGTCAGGAGCCCATATCTGATGTCCATAGAATGTACTTCTGTACTCCGAATCGTATTGGGTAATGCTGATATATGACCTATTGCTTCATACGACGTACGTTTAGTTGATTGGGTCCATGAGTTTTATTGATTGGGTCCATTGGGACCTTGGAATTTGGGTGGGGCAACTCCATATTAATGGCCTGGGGGGTTGGGCATCAATTCTATATTAAGGACCATGGAAGTGGGGGGGAGGGGGGCAACTCCGTATTAATGGCCATGGGGGTTAGGTGGCAACTTTATATTAAGGACCATGGAATTGGGGAGGCAACTCTGCATTAATGGCCATGGAAATTGCGTGGCAACTCTATATTAGGACCATGAAAGTGTGTGGGCAACTCCATATTAATGGTCATGGTTTTGGAATGTGATGTCCAGCAAGCTCACATAGGTGTGAGGGTCAGGTGTCCATATCTGTTGTCCATAGAATTTACTTCTGTACTCTGAATCGTATTGGGTAATGCTGATATATGTCCTATTGCTTCATACGATGTACGTTTAGTTGATTGGGTCCATGAGTTTTATTGATTGGGTCCATTGGGACCATGGAATTGGGGGAGGCAACTCTGTATTAATGGCCATGGGGATTGGGTGGCAACTTTATATTAACCACTTCTGGACCACCCACCGCCATTATACGCCCGTACTTTGCAGTTGAATACCGTTGCTATGGTAGCTTCTATAACCCCGGTATTTTTTTAAACGGCGGTCGGCCGGCTTTCAGATAAAAGTGGTCTCTGTGGCCACCACTTTCCCGTCGTCTCCGCCACTTACCGGACCCGCCGGTAGCAGCGGAGGTCGATCGGGTCCGCTCCTTGCAATGCCTGTGAGCCAAGTGAGCTGAAGATGCCACCCACTCGGCTCCATAGCATTGCAGGGTGGAAGCGACGTCAAACGTCACTTCCACCCAAAACTCCTAAAGGAGACTTTTTTTTTTCAAGTGTCATTTTTTTTATTGCGTTTTAGTGTAAATATGAGATGTGGGGGGAGGGGAGGTCTATTTGACCCCCAGATCTCACATTTAAGAGGTCCTGTCGTGCTTTTTTCTATTACAAGGAATGTTTACATTTCTTGTAATAGGAATAAGAGTGATCAATTTTTTTTTTTAAAGGACAGTATAAAAATAAAAAATAAAAAGTAAAATAAATAAGAAAAATAAAAAAATTTAAAGCGTCCCGTCCTGCCGAGCTCGCGCACAGAAGCTAACGCATACGTAAGTCGTGCCCGCATATCAAAACGGTGTTCAAACCACACATGTGAGGTATCGCCACGATCGTTAGAGCGAGAGCAATAATTCTAGCACTGGAGCTCCTCTGGAACTCAAAACTGCTAACCTGTAGGAATTGTTAAACATTGCCGATGGAGATTTTTAAGTGCTAAAGTTTGTTGCCATTCCATGAGCGGGCGCAATTTTAAAGCCTGACATGTTGGGTATCAATTTACTCGGCATAACATTATCTTTCACAATATGGAAAAAAAATGGGGCTAACTTTACTGATGTCTTATTTTTTAAGTCAAAAAAGTGCATTTTTTCCCCCAAAAAATCGCGATTGTAAGACCGCTGCGCAAATACAATGTGACATAAAGTATTGCAACGACCGCCATTTTATTCTCTAGGGTGTTAGAAAAATATATATAAATAATGTTTGGTGATTCTAAGTAATTTTCTAGCAAAAAAAAAAAACTGATTTTAACTTGTAAACACCAAGTGTACAAAATAAGCCCGGTCCTTAAGTGGTAAAGGACGATGGGAGTGTGAGGGGCAACTCTGTATTAATGGCCATGGGGGTTGCCTGGCAACTCTATATTAAGGACCATGGAAGTTTGGGGGTAGAACTCTGTATTAATGGCCATGGGGTTTGGCTGGCAACTCTATATTAAGGACCATGGAAGTTTGGGGGTACAACTCCATATTAATGGCCATGAAGATTGGCTGGCAACTCTATATTAAGGACCATGGAAGTTTGGGGGTACAACTCCGTATTAATGGCCATGGGGGTTGGCTGGAAACTCTATATTAAGGACCATGGAAGTTTGGGGGTAGAACTCCATATTAATGGCCATGGGGGTTGGCTGGCAACTCTATATTAAGGACCATGGAAGTTTGGGGGTACAACTCTGTATTAATGGTCATGAAGGTTGGCTGGCAACTCTATATTAAGGACCATGGCAGTTTGGGGGTACAACTCCGTATTAATGGCCATGGGGGTTGGCTGGCAACTCTATATTAAGGACCATGGTAGTTTGGTGGTACAACTCCATATTAATGGCCATGGGGGTTGGCTGGCAACTCTATATTAAGGACCATGGAAGTTTGGGGGTACAACTCCATATTAATGGTCATGAAGGTTGGCTGGCAACTCTATATTAAGGACCATGGAAGTTTGGGGGTACAACTCTGTATTAATGGCCATGGGGTTGGCTGGAAACTCTATATTAAGGACCATGGTAGTTTGGGGGTACAACTCCATATTAATGGCCATGGGGGTTGGCTGGAAACTCTATATTAAGGACCATGGAAGTTTGGGGGTAGAACTCTGTATTAATGGCCATGGGATTGGCTGGCAACTCTATATTAAGGATCATAGAAGTTTGGGGGTACAACTCCGTATTAATGGCCATGGGTCTTGTGTGGCAACTCTATATTAAGGACCATGGAAGTTTGTGGGTACAACTCCATATTAATGGCCATGGGGGTTGGCTGGAAACTCTATATTAAGGACCATGGAAGTTTGGGGGTAGAACTTTGTATTAATGGCCATGGGATTGGCTGGCAACTCTATATTAAGGATCATAGAAGTTTGGGGGTACAACTCCATATTAATGGCCATGGGTGTTGTGTGGCAACTCTATATTAAGGACCATGGAAGTTTGGGGGTACAACTCCGTATTAATGGCCATGGGTCTTGTGTGGCAACTCTATATTAAGGACCATGGAAGTTTGGGGGTACAATTTCGTATTAATGGTCATGGAGGTTGTGTGGCAACTCTATATAAAGGACCATGGAAGTTTGGGGGTACAACTCCGTATTAATGCCCATGGAGGTTGGCTGGCAACTCTATATTAAGGACCATGGAAGTTTGGGGGTACAACTCCGTATTAATGGCCATGGGGGGTTGTGTGGAAACTCTATATTAAGGACCATGGAGGTGGGTGGGCAACTCCATAGTAATGGCCATGGTTTTGGAATGAGATGTCCAGCAAGCTCATCTAGGTGTGAGGGTCAGGTGTCCATAACTGTTGTCCATAGGGGGTTACTTCTCTACTCCGAATCGTATTGCGATTTGGTAATGCTGTCCTATTGCTTCATGCGACGCAAGTTTTATTGATTGGGTCCACTTTAAGAAAATGTTCACAAATTCACCCAAATGTATTAGGAAAACAGGTTTATGTAATGTTGAAGGCTACGTAACGGAGATAAATATATCAAATGTTATGCAGACGGCATAATAGAAGAGGAATCTGATCTATATACTGCATAATTTTGTAGATTGGTGAATGGCACTTTGACAGAAAGATATTATTGAGGCAGATGGATCCAGATAAATGTTTTTAAAAAAAAAATGCCTGAATTTAAAAAGCCCAAATTGCCTGGAAGTTCTCGATTTGATTCTAATATTTGCATTCAACATAATTTGCTACTAGAGGTTTAAAGGGAAACTGTAAAGTTGTTTGACCCGTTGGTTTTAGCTGCTTTTTATGTGGATTAAAGTCTCTTAATCCACAGTGACTGTATGTAATCCTCGTGCTGCTAGCATTGGTAAATAGATAGGAAAGGAGATTGTATTTTTTGTTATGTATTCTTTTTTTACATTTCTTCAGTGTTTTCCTGGATTCTGGCCGAGGCCAAAATGGTGTCATACTTCAAATATCAAATCAAATCACTTCTCCCCCCTAGCATTTCTGGCCACGGCCATCTTGAGTAAGGGCAGATGGATTCCAGGAAGTAAATGGTTCATTAATCATCTGCCCTTACTCAAGATGGCCACGGCCAGAAATGCTGGGTGGGAGGGGGCAGTAATTTGATTTGATATTTGATGAATCAAATTTGTCGCTTGACAGAGCCAGCAGCAATGACCTGTTTAGCTGTCTGTAAGGGTGGCATGCTTCTTACTGACCACCAATGACCCCTGAGACCTGGAAACTATATCAGGGTCTTTCTGGGGTTACAAGGTTGAGATAGGCAGGTATAGCCCAGGGGCGTACCTACATGGGTTGCAAGGGTCACAATTGCGACCTGTCTCCATGCTCCAGGGGCTCTGTTCAGCCCCCCTGTACACCTGGATTGAAGGAGCGGTGGGGCGGTTGCATACAGAGGAACCAATCCCCTTCATTTTCCTCTTGCAGCCACCGAATGCCTGTTCCTCTGAATGCAGCCACCCCCTCCTATCAGCTTCTTTCTGCTGCCCGCCTGTGTGCTCTCCTGCCCCACTGTCCTCTCTCCTGGCCCCCCTGTGCTCTCTATCCTGCCCTCCGTGCTCTTTCCCGGCCCCCCTGTGCTCTTTTCCAGCCCCCTGTGCTTTTTTCTGCCCCCCGTGCTCCTTTCCAACCCCCCTGCCAGCGTTAACACTGGGAACGTTGGGTACATCCATGCGGGGACCCGATATGGACGGATAGAGTTGGAACATTGGGGTCTTTCTG
>BLSH010055029.1:67790-78895 GCA_018402905.1 Glandirana rugosa | reverse complement strand
TAATCACCTGTTCTCTTGTCTTCCTGGACCATTCTCTTGACCTCACCATGTTTGTAACCACACCAGTAAATGTCTAGGAGGAGCTGAGTATCACAGTCATTTTAAAGCTGCCTAATTGGTGCTTATTAGGCTTTATTGCTGCTCCCTGATATCCACAGGTGTTTTCAATGCCTGATTGAAAACACTTCATTGAACCTCTGTTCTTCAGAGTGGTAGTCTTTAAGGGGTTGAATAATTATGTCAATGAAGAATTCACAAAAGAAACATTTACTACTGTATTACAAAACTAATTGATGTCATTTTAGTTGCATATGGTTCTTTAAGAAGTCCTTGTAGGATTTCATTCAGAATACAATTACAAATGTACACTAAATTCCCTAAAACCATTTACAGCATTGGGGGTTGAATCATTTTGAACACAACTGTACAAAAGCTGAGGAAGCCATGTCATCTTGATCAAATTACATCTGCCTGCTATTGTCAGCGGCAGATGACTCCATACCTTACCCTTCTCCTTAAATTTCCTAATGAGTTCCACTAAATTATCTTTAATGTCCTGATTTGGGTTCTTAGCTATATATACTCCAAGGTATTTAAACTTATCCACTATCTGCAGCTTCAGATGGTCCATGTTACCCCTAGGACTCTCTGTATCGATTGGCAAAAGGCTGGATTTTTCCCAATTTATTTGCAGCCCTGAAATTCTGCCAAATTCATCTGTCATATCCAGTACCGCTTCCAGAGAAGATTGCGTATCTCCCAGGAACAGCAACAATCTCCGAAATCCACTTATCTTCGTTGAGGTTCTTATAGCTATAGCTAGTGGTTCCATCGCTAAGGAAAAAAGCAGGGGTGATAAAGGACACCCCTGCCTCGTTCCTCGCGTTAGTGGAAATACCTCCGATACTTCATTATTTATTTTTACTTTAGCTCTTGGACTTCCGTATAGCAATTTTAACCAACTCACATATTCTAGGCCAAATCCAAAGCTGGCCAACACATGCCATAAATAGTGCCATTCCAGAGTATCAAACGCTTTAGTTATGTCCAGAGCCAACATGGCCCTTGATCCGACATTGAGCCTTGGGATCTGCATATTTAAATATGCCTGCCTAATATTCACGTTTGTAGCCCGTCCGGGCATAAATCCTGACTGATCGGAGTGGGTGTACCTTGCTATTACCCCCCTCAGTCTACAGGCCAACACCCCCGCCAGGATTTTGACATCCGCCCCTAGAAGCGATATTGGCCTGTAGGAAGTCAGTCACAGCCGATCCTTTCCATCTTTAGAGAACTATAATTGCGGATTCCAGCATAGATTCTGGTAATTTACCTTCCCCTCTCGCGTTATTAAATACCTTCAAGAGCAACTGGGTCAGTGCTTCCCCATAAGTTTTATACATTTCCGATGGCAAACCATCCGGCCCCGGTGCCTTTTGGTTCGACATTCGTTTTATGGTCTCCTGCACCTCCTGTACCGTTATTGGGGCTTCCAACCTCTCTCTATCCTCCTCCGAGAGGCGTGGTATCTCAATTTTCTGAAAAAAATCCCACATCTCCCCTTCTACATTTTGCTTCTGCCCTCTATAGAGTGTCTCATAAAACTTTTTAAATTCCCCTCTGATTTCTTGGTTCTGCGTTGTTATTTTCCCCTCTACTGTTTTTATTGCAGTTATTGTTGTTGTCAGATCATTGCTCTTTGTCAGTATTGCCAACAAGTGCCCCACACTTTCCCCCTCCTCAAAATATTTTTTTTGCTGAAACATCCTCCTGTTCTCTGCTTTTGCTAGAAGTACCTGTTTATATTTTTCCTGTTCCTCCATCCAGTCAGTTCGTCTTGCCTCAGACAGGTCTTTTATAAATTGTTTCTCCGCCTCTAGAACTCTATTCATAGCCTCCCTCTCCTTTTCCCTAAACTGCCTCTTTATTTTTGCCACCTTCTGTATCATTATCCCCCTCAGAAAGGCCTTAAGGGAGTCCCACACTATATTTAACGGTACAGAGCTTCCATTTCGATCTATATATTCCCTAAGCTCCTTTAGAATTTCCTCCTTATCCCCAATTAATTCTAACCAAAATGGGTTTAGCTTCCACCCCCTCCTTTTACAAGTCTCCCTCAGTTTTACGCCCACCACCAATGGAGAGTGGTCTGAGATACCTCTGGACATATAGCTGATGCTACCAATATGTTCCTGCATCAGCGCATTCCCCAGTGCCATGTCTATCCTAGACAGGGTACTGTGAGTCTTTGAAAAGCATGAGTATTGTTGTTCAAGTGGCTTTTTTCCCGCCATAGGTCTTTTAAATCCAGCTCCTTTAGTATATTTATAAATATATTACCTTGCCCCCGTTCACTCTGCCTACTTGGGTATCTATCCATTTTTTCACATAGGACTACATTCCCCCATCACCAGGACCGGTATCCCTGGCTTATTTGAAATAAATGTTATTAAGCTGTACAATATTTCTGGCTTAAAAGGAGGCGGAATATACACATTAGCTATTATAACTTCTTTATCCTCAATACTGCAATGGAGAAAAATGTAACGTCCCTTACTGTCTATCTTTACTGTTTTTCCGGAGAACAGAACCCCCGATCTTATCAGTATGCTCACTCCCCTGGAATATGATGTATACGTTGAGTGGTATTGTACCTGGAAACCCTTATGGTTCAGATACTTTGTTGTTTCTTTAGTTAGATGAGTTTCTTGCAGACAAACCACCCCAGCTTCATATATCTTAATTCCAGAGAAGATTGCTCCTCTTTTCCTCCTGTCTCCCAATCCTCTAATGTTCCACGAACATACATTTGTCCTTTCAGCCTGCATATACACCCCTAAGTGTTTTGTGCCACCTAATAATTTTAAACCTCCCCTTCCTATATTTCTTTAATCGCGTGTTCTTTCTCCATTTTCCTTTCCTTTGTAGTGCACATTCTCTCACTCCCCACATTACACTCAGTTTACTCCCATACAACGGTCTCCCTCCCTTCCTCTCCTCCTCCCCTCCAAGGGGAGGCTCATGGGGAGGCCAGGCCAGAGACTGATTCCTTTCTAACTTACTTTCTTGGCCCTCTTTGGGCCCACCTATAGGGCTATTATAGTGACCGAAATTTCCTTGATACACACAATTCAAATTACCCTCTCTTCTAAACCCATCCCTCCTCCCTACCCACCCCCTCCCCTTCTTTGTAGAAAAAAAACAGGTATCCAACAAACACCCTCGTGGCTCCCTGCCTCCATTCCCCTATATTCTATAAATTATGGCTTGCTTGACATTTGTTCACTAGAGGATCTCCCATTCCTATCATCCCATTTCTGTGTTTCTTCCATCCGGCCGAGACTTCCCGCCATTTTTCCCCAACCAATGTAGAGCTTCCTCTGCTGTACTGAAAAAAATTGTGTCTCCGCCAGTCATTATTCGTAGTTTTGCTGGGTATAACATTGCGTATGTGATTTTTAACTCTTGAAACCTTTTCTTAACCTCCGTAAACCTTGCCCTCTTCCTTTGTACCTCTGGTGAGTAGTCTGGGTATATTGAGACCCTTGTACCATTGTATGTTATATTACCCTTCTCCCTTGCCATACGCAAGATTGTTTCTTTGTCCTTAAAAGATAATATTTTGATCAAAAAGGATCTAGGGTAACCCCCTGGGGGTGGGCCCTAAATGGGACTCTATGCGCTCTTTCTATAGCAAAAAACGGTGAGAACGCTTCTCGCCCAAAGTTCTCCAGTAACCAGCTCTCAATAAAACCCACCGAATTGGATCCTTCACATTTCTCGGGAAGCCCTACTATTCTTAGATTATTTCTTCTCAACCTATTTTCCATATCCTCCATCTTTCCTAGGAGTGGGTCTATTTTCTTCTCCATTATCTGCATTTCTTTCTTAAGTGGATTAAGATCGTCTTCTAACTGACTTATCCTTCCCTCCATCTCCGTAGTTCTTTCCCGCATTTTCTGTGCATGATGTCTTATCAGGCAGATTTCTTCCTTTAAACTTTGCAATTGTTCATTCATCCCCAACATCATAGTTTTACAAGAGTTAATTGCCTCCAATGCTTCCCTCATTGTTGGTTCCACTGCTGGTTTTATTACTCCTACCACCTCTGGTTCTGCTTTCTGATCCACCTTTATCCCCGCCCCTGGCTCTTCCGATTTGTTGTCCCTCCTTTTGGGTTCTTGGACTGTGTGGCAGGTACCTGGCCCCCCTTTGCTGGTGAGTGGGCATACTTTTCTAATTTAGCGGCTGCTTGGCTCATCTTTTCTTTGCTTTTTTCCTTTGCCGTATTTTGTGTACCATCCTGCGATGTTGTCTCTTCACCTTTCTTTTTTGGCATCATAGCAAGGTCTTATCCCCCCCCCTGGGTATGCCTCCTGCTTAATTCAACCCTGACCGAAGAGAGGGAATAGCGTTTTTGTCCCAACAAATATTATGCACCTTAGTACCCCCTATCCCTTTTATTGCCACAGTAAGTCCTACTCCTTTTTACACTGTACTGCAGGGTTTGAAAGAGAAGAAAAAAAAAAACAAAAACCGGCAACAAAGGCAAGTTTTTTGAAAATGTCCTGTTCCTGGCTCAGGGGGATTTTCCTTCCATATATCCTAATTTGCACATGGTTATGTATAAATACAGTTTATACTTGTGCCCCACATGCCTGATGTTGCAGCAACACCAACCCCTTACAAAAAAAAAGAGAACGGAGGGGCCTACCAATACCCCTGCGCTGGGGAAAAAAAAAAGAAAAAAAGGAGGCCAATCTGGATCATGTATCACTAACAATGCTTCTTCACACAGTCAATGTATTAAAAACAAATAATATGGTTTTCTCTCACCACTCCTCGGCGTGATTTGCGTGCGTCTTCTGTTGCCCGCTGTGGTGGTCTCTTGGCCTCTGTTATATTAGTATACTGACCGCTTGTTCCTGGGCTTTGTCGGAAGGCTGGGAGAGACCGAATCACCTGGTTGCGGTCGCTCACACCACACCGCTCCCATGGTTTAGCTGTGTGCTCTCACCGCACTTTTCCCTGCCTTTCCTTGTGCCCGATTCTGACCACCTCTTCTTCAGTGGGCGCATATTCCTCCATCGATCCTCCGTTTCGCTTCCTGAACAGCGTTCGGTCTCCTGGGGGTGCTCTCACCACCCTGCCTGACGCCGCACCACTGTCCGTGAATGCTCACCTCGCCTCTGGGGACACCCCCACCGCACGGTCCTCACTCTCCGCTTTAGGTCTGGGCCATCAGCCGGGCTCTGTACTGCTTCGGTATTGAAGCTGGTTGGTCCTCTTCGCCGGGCTCTCACCCCAGCTTCCACAGCTTCAGTGGCCGAAAAGTCTTTCCTTTCTCCCGTACATGCAGCCTTTACTAACCCGGCTTCCCAGGATCTTCCGGAGTGGAAGCAGGAGTGCAGCCACGCTCACACTCGAATCCTGTTCCGGTCACCGCCCACCTTCCCTCCCTAGATAGGGTTTTTTAATGAGATTTGGGATGGCTGCCCTGTTGCTAGGTAGATTACACTTCTATTTCTTATCTAATCTATCTATTCTAGCAATTAGCAACAGCAGCACAGCTAGAGAGAAATTCCAAAGATTTTTTTTTTCTTTGGAGTTTCTCTCTAGCTGTGCTGCTGTTGGTTAATAATTATAGTTCATTTTTATTTTTATTTCTTACTTTTTTTTTGGTGGGGCGCTGCCCCAGGAGACCTTATGGGTGAGCCTCCACTGGATTTGACCCCCTTGGCTTAACCAGGCATGAAAAAGACCTACTTGTCAACAAACCAACTATATCAAGATGTACAATAGTCAGGTGAAGGTGTTTGCACCAGCTCGTCATAGTGGAGGGGTGAGGGGAGAGGAGAGAGAGCTGAGAGAGAGGGAGAAAGAAGGAGAGATACAGAATCGTGTGCATTGCACCTCGGTAATCCGGGGTGGAGGGATTCAAAAACAGGTAGAATACATCTCTAACAAGAAGATAAAAATATTGAACTATCAGTGCAGATAGAGGAAACAAAAAAGCTAACAAAGAGGCAACATTTGAAACCATTTGGGATCTCAGCATAGGGAAGCGCTGGTAGGGTTTAACATTTTTTCACCTGCGATGTTGGCGGTACCCGAAATGAATCAGGTATTGTTAGGGTGGCGTTTTTCATCCAAGATATGTTGTTGGAAGGTAGGTTTAGGTGGAGAAGGTAGAGTTAGAGGTGACAGGCCCCAATTTTGCAGCTGTTTTAAGCCTTGCTTGAGGTGATAGATGGTCACAGATTTTCCTTGGTATGTGACAATAAGCTTGGTAGGGAATCCCCATTTGTAAATAATGTGGTGCTCCCTTAGGATAGATGTCACCGGTGAGAGATCCTTGCGTAGTTGCGCTGTAGCTGCTGAGATATTGTTGTAAAGAGCAAGGGATGCATATGGACCTGGGAAGGCTGCTATATTCCTGGCAGAGGCAATGATGTGATCCTTAGCTTGGAAGAAATGTAGCCTCGCCAACACATCATGTGGTTTGTCTGCCGGTATGTGTGATGGTTTAAAGATCCTGTGCACTCTATCAATTGTCAGGTCCATTGATGAGAGGGAGGGGACCAGTGCTTCAAAGAATTGCTGCAGATATAGGGGGAGCTCCCCTGGAGTAACGGTTTTGGGAATGCCTCTAATATTGAGGTTATTCATACGTGAGCGGTCCTCTAAGTCAGCCAGCTTCGCTGTGATGCATTGTAGTTGATCCGCTTGATGTTGGTGTGCATCCACCAATTCATTGTATGCGGTGGTGTAGTTTCTCATTTGCTGTTCGATCGTGTCCGTTCGATCGCCGAGGTCATCTATCTGGTGTTGCATTTGAGCGACGGCTTGCTTGATGTCTTTTCTGAGGTCCTTCCTCAGGTCCTTTTGTAGTGAAAGGAGCATGTGCTTAAGAACGTTCTCGGACACAGGATTGTCGGTGGTCAGGGGTGAAGCGAGCATTTCCGAGCGTTCGGGCGATTCTGAACGTTCTTGGTCAGAGTCAGAAAGTTTGTTCGCGGCAGAATCGCGGGTCTGGCGGAAAGTCAGGTGCTTTTTGCTTACCGGACCCTGATGAGATGGCGAGGCATGAGGGGATGACGCGGCTCTCTTAGCGTTTTCTCGGGGTCTGTTCCCCTGCGGTGCAGTGCAGTCCATGTCATCTGCAGGCTCTCCAGAGGAGGTAGGGTGTGGGCGGAAACCACAGAAATATCTTCCCCCCCACAGCAGTCCTGAGTTTAATAAGTAAATACTACCGATAAACAGTTTAACCCCACAGCGGTTTTGCTATTAAGCACGATCCACACCGCGATCCATCACATTCCACACTGGATAGAAGTGAACGCTACCTTTTGTTTTTGTTTTATTCTTTCACTGTTGTCTTGTTCAATAACACAACTTTGTTTTAACAGTTGAAGTCCGTCCAACGTGAATATACTTTAACAGCAAAAGTCGTTAAAGGTATTGTACTCTTCTGGCAGGAATCGCCCATAAACGCTACACCAAGGAGCCTACTTGAACTTCCCAACAGTAAGTCTAACCATGCATCTACCACTGAATACACATCACATAATGCCACTGAACATGTTATCATTGAATGCTCATGGCCTCATCCACCCGGCGAAGAGACTATCTCTCTGGCAAACAGCTCAGGAGAAAAAATGTGATATACTATGTTTCCAAGAAACACACTTTTTGGAAACTGCACATCCCAAATGCACCCATAAAAACTTCCCACATATTATCTCATCACAGATCAATTACTGCCTGTGTATCCCTGAGAACTCTCTGTGATTTACATGCCAGCTCAGAGTTCTTATCCTACTGCTGAGCTTTGGAAGGGACCTGTTCAGCCTTATCCATTATCTATGGATGCAGACTAATCACTGCCTGTGTATTGCTGGGAGCTCCCTGTCATGTATGCTCAGAGATCTTACAGACACCGCTCTGTTTGGATCTGATTGTCCCTCTGAGCTTCTCATTCCCTCAAGCTGTAGTCACCCATGATGATCTATCCAGGCAGGAAATATGCTGCTCCCTCTCCTCTCCTCCATTGAGCGATCCCTCATGTCTTCCTCCTCTGCTCTGTACAGGATGGTGGGTGGGGGAAGGGTCCCTGGTGGAGAGGGGAAACTCTGCTGGAGGTAGAGACTAAGAGTCGGAGTGCGACTTGTGGAGGGGGGGACATGGCTGGGCAGCTGGCCAGAATGTGTAACTGCAGGCAGAAAAGATCTTGGCTCCCCCCAGGCAGAGACCAAATGGACTAGGCAGTTTAAGGTCTGTAGTTTCAGATGCCCCAGAAAGCTCCTATTCTCAGAATGGAATGTTGGAAAGCAGCCATTGAGGGTGGAGAATTCATTTTACTGTGTTCTAGATAGGGTTTTTTAATGAGATTTGGGACGGCTGCCCTGTTGCAAAGTAGATTACACTTCTATTTCTTATCTAATCTATCTATTCTAGCAATTAGCAACAGCAGCACAGCTAGAGAGAAATTCCAAAATTTTTTTTTTCTTTGGCGTTTCTCTCTAGCCGTGCTGCTGTTGGTTAATAATTATAGTTAATTTTTATTTTTATTTCTTACTTATTTTTTTGGTGGGGCGCTGCCCCAGGAGACCTTATGGGCGAGCCTCCACTGGATTTGACCTCCCTTGGCTTAACCAGGCATGAAAAAGACCTACTTATCAACAAACCAACTATATCAAGATGTACAATAGTCAGGTGAAGGTGTTTGCACCAGCTCGTCATAGTGGAGGGGTGAGGGGAGAGGAGAGAGAGCTGAGAGAGAGGGAGAAAGAAGGAGAGATACAAAATTGTGTGCATTGCACACCGGTAAACCGGGGTGGAGGGATTCAAAAACAGGTAGAATACATCTCTAACAAGAAGATAAAAATATTGAACTATCAGTGCAGATAGAGGAAACAAAAAAGGTAACAAAGAGGCAACATTTGAAACCATTTGGGATCTCAGCATAGGGAAGCGATGGTAGGGTTTAACATTTTTTCACCAGCGATGTTGGCGGTACGCGAAATGAATCAGGTATTGTTAGGGTGGCGTTTTTCATCCAAGATATGTTGTGGGAAGGTAGGTTTAGGTGGAGAAGGTAGAGTCAGAGTTGACAGGCCCCAATTTTGCAGCTGTTTTAAGCCTTGCTTGAGGTGATAGATGGTCACAGATTTTCCTTGGTATGTGACAATAAGCTTGGTAGGGAATCCCCATTTGTAAATAATGTGGTGCTCCCTTAGGATAGATGTCACCGGTGAGAGATCCTTGCGTAGTTGCGCTGTAGCTGCTGAGATATTGTTGTAAAGAGCAAGGGATGCATATGGATCTGGGAAGGCTGCTATATTCCTGGCAGAGGCAATGATGTGATCCTTAGCTTGGAAGAAATGTAACCTCGCCAACACATCATGTGGTTTGTCTGCCGGTATGTGTGACGGTTTAAAGATCCTGTGCACTCTATCAATTGTCAGGTCCATTGATGAGAGGGAGGGGACCAGTGCTTTAAAGAATTGCTGCAGATATAGGGGGAGCTCCCCTGGAGTAACCGTTTCGGGAATGCCTCTAATTTTGAGTTTATGCCTATGTGAGCAGTCCTCTAAGTCAGCCAGCTTCGCTGTGATGCGTTGTAGTTGATCCGCTTGATGTTGGTGTGCATCCACCAATTCATTGTATGCGGTGGTGTAGTTGCTCATTTGCTGTTCGATCGTGTCTGTTCGATCGCCGAGGACATCTATCTGGTGTTGCATTTGAGCGATGGCTTGGTTGATGTCTTTTCTGAGGTCCTTCCACAGGTCCTTTTGTAGTGAAAGGAGCATTTGCTTAAGAACGTTCATCGGACACAGGATTGGCGGTGGTCAGGAGTGAAGCGAGCGTTTCCAAGCGTTCGGGCGATTCCGAACGTTCTTGTCAGAGTCAGAAAGTTAGTTTGCGGCAGAATCGCGGGTCTGGCGGAAAGTCAGGTGCTTTTTGCTTACCGGACCCTGATGAGATCATGAGGCACGGGGGGATGACGCGGCTTTCTTAGCGCTGTCTCTGGGTCTATTCCCCTGCGGTGCAGTGCAGTCCATGTCATCTGCAGGCTCTCCAGAGGAGGTAGTGTGTGAGGCTGGGGGAGCCGATCTACTTGAGGCCCCGGCTCCATCTTGTCTGCATGTGTGGCGGGCCTCACTGAAGAATTCAATGAACTTCCTCGGCTCCGATGGCAGGGATTTCTTCCCTGTCATGATTTAGGGGCTCTATGGATGCCAAGTAGGTATATTGGATTTGTGTAACACAGATGTAGCAGGTCCTATGTTGAAGAATCTTCCCTGTGCTGGGAGAGAGGAACATCTAAGCAGCCATCTCAGTGTGCGGCCAAGCTCCACCCCCAGTATGAGATGATTTTAGAACGATAATCTGTCCCTCACAGCACCGACAGGAACCTGTCCCTACTGCAGTATGAGATGATTTTAGAACGATAATCTGTCCCTTACAGCACCGCCAGGAACCTGTCCCTACTCCAGTATGAGATGATTTTAGAACAATAATCTGTCCCTCACAGCACCGACAAGAACCTGTACCTACTGCAGTATGAGATGATTTTAGAATGATAATCTGTCCCTCACAGCACTGACAGGAACCTCTCCCTACACCAGTATGAGATGATTTTAGAACAATAATCTGTCCTGCACAGCACCGACAGGAACCTGTCCCTACTGCAGTATTAGATGATTTTAGAACGATAATCTGTCCCTCACAGCACCGCCAGGAACCTGTCCCTACTGCAGTATGAGATAATTTTAGAACGCTAATCACGTCATCCCTGTCCAAGGACCGCCACGACACTCCCTGTCTAATAGCAAGATTTTAGTAGATTATGACGTCATCCCTGTCCAAGGACAGCCACGACACGTCCTGTCTAATAACAAGATTTTAGTAGAGTATGACCACATCCCTCTCCAAGGACAGTCACGACACTCCCTGTCTAATAGTAAGATTTTAGTAGAGTATGACGTCATCCATGTCCAAGAACAGCCACGACACTCCCTGTCTAATAACAAGATTTTAGTAGAGTATGACCTCATCCCTGTCCAAGGACCGCCACGACATTCCCTGTCTAATAGCAAGAT
>BLSH010055029.1:24125-39240 GCA_018402905.1 Glandirana rugosa | reverse complement strand
ATATTCAGTGATTGGCACCATAGCTTGTAGACTCTATAACTTTCACAAAGACCAAATAATATACACTAATTTGTTTTTTTTTTACCAAAGATAGGTAGCAGTATAAATTTTGGCCAAAATTTATGAAGAAAAATTACTAATTTGCAAAATTTTATAACAGAAACAAAGAAAAATTCATTTTTTTACAAAATTTTCGGTCTTTTTTTAATTATAGCGCAAAAAATAAAAAACCCAGCGATGATTAAATACCACCAAAATAAAGCTCTATTTGTGTGAAAAAAAGGACGCAAATTTCATATGGGTACCGTGTTGCATGACTGAGTAATTGTCATTCAAAGTGTGAGAGAGCTGAAAGCTGAAAATTGGTCTGGTTGTTAAGGGGGTTTAAGTGCCCAGTGGTCAAGTGGTTAATATATGTACTAATGAAAGACGTGGCGCTTACTCATTTCCCATAATAAAACAAAATATTTGGTTAGTGATTGATTAGTCACACTCTTGAATAATTGATTCAAATAAATAGCAATAATAATATAACTTATAAATATATATGAGAAAAATCCAATGTGGTTAATAACAAAATAATCCCTTTCTTAGAAGAAGATTAAATAGTCCATCCACCAAGTGAGAAAAGGTGTCCTCCACACAATGAATCTTCTAACATGATTTAGTACTCCCCCCTCATTCGCGTGTACGCTATATGCACTCACCAGAAATATTAAAAATATGCGCCTTTCTCTTTAAATCCTATGCGGAACAAATCCTCCTTTGCAGACTAGTACTACATGAACCATGATGTGCAGGACTTCCACCAAATCCTTACTGCTGGATTCAGACAATTCGTACTCATAGAAAAACAAATGGACAGTCTCATAGCGCAACTTGATTTATTAGGATAAAATGAACATAACATAAAATTGCCAACTCACGTTTTAAAGTGCTGAGTGCCAGCACCAGCATGAACAGCCTTCAAAGATAAACGCATATTTTTAATATTTCTGGTGAGTGCATATAGTGTACACACAAATGAGGGTGGAGCACTAAATCGTGTTTGAAGATTCATTGTGTTCATTGTGGGGAGGACACCTTTTCTCACTTGGTGGATGTACTATTTAATTTTCTTCTAAGAAAAGGATTATTTTGTTATTAACCACATTGGACTTTTTCTCATATATATTTGTAATTTATATTATTATTGCTATTTATTTGAATCAATTATTCAAGAGTGTGACTAATCAATCACTAGCCAAATATTTTGTTTTATTATGGGAAATGAGTAAGCACCACGTCTTTCATTAGTACATATATTAAACTATTTGTAGAGAAGTTATCTTTTTTAAAGAAAGACGGCAGCAAAACTCCTTATCATTTATTCACTAATCTTTATACTCTATACATTTTTATCACACACAGCATTATTGGCTAATATCAGTGGCGCCAAACCTTGTTCTATTGTCATTCTTCCACTTCATTCAGCTTCCTGATATCGTTACAGAACCGGATAGTGCCATCGGGCTTTGGGACCAGTACTATAGGGCTCGACCAGGTGCTGTGGGACTCTTCTATCATGTCTAACCCCAACATGGTTTTTATTTCTCTCATGACCGCCTCTCGTCTAGCCTCGGTATTTAGTAGGGTTTTACATTTACAGATCCCTGGTTCCATGATTATTTCATGTTGTAGTACAGTGGTCAGTCTTGGTATGGAAGAGAAAAAGTCTCTATTTTTACTGACAAATTCCTTAACATCATTTTGCTGCGTCAGTGACAAGGACTCGGTTATGGGGACATCCGGGGTTGGGGGTAACCTGTCCTCTTGGGGAGTGGGCACCGCCAATAAACTCTCTCTGTCCTTCCTTGGTTTTAAGAGATTAACATGTTAATTTGTTCTGGTTTCCTTTTCCCAGGCTGGTAAACCTCGTACTTTACTTCCACTTACTCAAAGGAACCCTGCCACTTTGCCAGGAATTTACTTTCAACCATGGGGACTAGCACCAGCACTCTGTCTCTGGGGTTGAAAGTTCGGGTTTTGGCGCCAATAAACTCTCTCTGTCCTTCCTTGGTTTTAAGAGATTAACATGTTAATTTGTTCTGGTTTCCTTTTCCCAGGCTGGTAAACCTCGTACTTTACTTCCACTTACTCAAAGGAACCCTGCCACTTTGCCAGGAATTTACTTTCAACCATGGGGACTAGCACCAGCACTCTGTCTCTGGGGTTGAAAGTTCGGGTTTTGGCACCCCGATTGTAAACCCTTCTCAGGGCTTCCTGGGCTTGCTCCATATGATCTCATACAAGGGGCAGGACAGCTGTGATTTGATCCTGCGTCAAGGTGATGCTTCTATATGGGGGTGGCCTCTCCTTCCCAAGTCTCTTCTGTGACATCTAGCAGCCCCCTGGGATGTCTACCATACAAGAGTTCAAAAGGCGTAGACGCCTGCAGAACCTCTCGTATGGCAAACATGAGGTACGGCAGCAAAAAATCACAATTTTGCCCACCTTTATCCACCACTTTTTTTTAGCATACTCTTGAGGGTCTTGTTGAACCTTTCCACCAGACCGTCAGTTTGGGGGTGGTAAACAGAGGTACAAAGATGGGAGATTTTGTACAACTTGCACAATTCTCTGGTCAATGTGGACATGAATGGGGTACCCTGATCCGTCAAGATTTCTTTAGAGATCCCCACCCGACTAAACACCTGGACCAGCTCCTTGACGATAGTCTTAGCGGAGGTATTCCACAAGGGTATGGCCTCAGGATAGCGGATCTCATAGTCCAGGATCACCAGGATGTGCTGGTGTCCCCGGGAAGATTTTACTACTGATCCCTTGGTAATCCATGCCAATTGCCAAATGCTCAAATGACACTTCAATTATGGGAAGTGGGACAAGGGGACTTGCTTCTCCATGCAACTTGAACATGATGCTGTATATTCGACCTGAGAGAAAGGCATCTAAGCATTGCATAGGTTCATCATTCAGGGGGCAATTGCCAGCAATATGGCCCAATGCATGGCATCTGTAGCACTGTATGTGTTCTATACCCAGTCCTCTCAAGGGCCCCCAAGACCTTCCTGGCTTCTTTGGCTGGTCTCCAGGTATAGAACCCCCAATCTCTTTAGCCGTATCAGTCTTATCAAATTCCCCAAGCCCCTGAACCCTGGAACAGTCTTACCATGTCCGCTGGGCATTCTTTTACCTCTAGACACATTGGAGTGGGGTGCAGATGGGCGCAACAAGTATTCAGCAGCCATGCATCTCTCGACAAGGTCCACCAGTTAGCTTGCAGTTTTGGGGTCCCCATGGCTGACCCATTTCCTCAAAGCAGCAGGGAGCGCCTGTAGATAGCGGTCCATGACCACATGCTCCACAATCTGGGGACCTGGTAAAGTCTCTGGCTGTAGCCATTTCCTGGTAAGGTGAACTAGGGTGAAAATCTGTGAACGGGGTGGCTTGTCGGTGCTTTAGGTCCACTGATGCACACGTTGGGCCTGGACTGCCATGGTGACCCCCATGCATGCAAATATCTCTGCCTTTAGAGTCTCATAGTCCTGGGCCTTATCTGTTTCCAGTTCGCGGGTCAAGAATGGTGCTAACAGTCCCGTCCACTGTTCTTTTGGCCAACCTTCACAAAGAGCGACTCTTTCAAAGGTTGTGAGGTATGCCTCCACATCATCTGCAAGTGTAATCTTCTGCATGTGGTAAGAAGCACGCACCAACTTTGGTTCCACTATAATGGAAGGTGCAGGCCCCCTTTTTAACTCCAGCAGGGCCTCTGCAAACTGTCGATTCATCTCCTGTTGAGCCACTTGTTGTGCTGCAATAGCCTGGCCACTCTCCTCTCGCTGAGCTTCAGGGGCCTCTGCGACCAGGAGGTAGATTTCCTGCAGAGCTGCGTGTTGTGCTGCAGTGACCTGGCGACTCTCCTCTCACTGAGCTACAATGGCCTGGTGACTCTCCTCTCGCTGAGCTGCAGCTGGCAAAACCTGGGTCGGACTCTCGCTAGTCGCCTCAAAATGATTGCATGCGAGGTGACAAGTATCCCCCGTCCATTAGGGCACCTTGCATAACGTCACGATATATAAAGTGACATTATGAAAGGTGAGATGATTGATGGATGTTATGTTTCACCTTGCATATGTTCATTTGCAGAGAACTAAGGTGGAATCCGGTCCAGGTTTTACCAGCCACCTTGACAAGGTTGTTTCTACTAATACTAATATACTAATGCAAGATGCTAATGAAAGATAGAATCACGGCTGTCATGCTGCTTGTTATGGAGCAAGCCCAGGAGACCCAGAGGAGGGTTTATAATCGGGGTGACAAGACCCGAACCTTCAACCCTGGTGATAGTGCTGGTACTAGTCCCCACAGTTGAGAGTAAATTCTTACCAAAGTGGCAAGATCCCTTTGAAATTGTGGAAAGAGTAGGAGAAGTAAACTACAAAGTTTACCAGCCAGGAAAAAGGAAACCAAAGCAAATATATCATGTTAATCTGTTGAAACCTTGGAAGGACAGAGAGACTTTACTGGCACCACCTAGTGCATCAATCTAGTGCATTATCCCAAAACCAAATTTTAATATAAAAACACGATAAGTATATTCACAGGTTTACAATAGAATAAAAGCTCATCACTAGGTACAGCAGCACAATTCCTTGCATGGTATGAATGTGACATTCAGTACATAATCTATCGTATTGTAAGACAGGAGGTGCAGATCCAATAGGCTAACGCATTTCAAGGTTCGACCTCTTCCTCAGAGCCTTCCTCAGTCCCAACACTCCAAAAGGACATGTTCCCTGGGACACCGGAGGTACCCACAACTGAAACCTTGTCAGTGGCCCAACAGAAGGACATTAAAGAGTTTGTGAGTGACTTTTTCTCTCACTTGCCCGGACTGACCACATTTATACAGCAAGTCATAATTATGGAACCAGGCATTCAAGTAAATGTAAAGCCCTATAGGATACCTGAAGCAAGGTGAACAACAGTTGCTAAGGAAATATAGAACATCTTAGAGTTCGATGTGATAGAGGAGTCTCACAGTGGCTCGTCAAGTCCCATAGTGTTGGTCCAAAAACCAGATGGAACTTTAAGGTTTTTTAATGATTTCAGGAAGTTGAAAAGCGTTTCCAAATTCAATGTGTACCCAATGCCTTGGGTCAACGGGCATGTTGACTGATTGGGTGGTGTCCAGTATATCACTACTTTAGATCTGACTAAAGGTTATTGGCAGATATCCCTAACAGAATCTGCAAAAGAGAAAACAGTGCTTTCTACCTCCGCGGGGTCTTTTCAGTATAAGCAGAGGCCTTTTGGTTTGCAATGCGCTCCTGCATCATTCCAGAGAATGATGAATAAGACATTAACACCATTTGACCAATATGCAGCCACCTATTTGGACGATGTAGTCATCCACAACCCAGATTGGGAATCTCATTTGCCCCAGGTGCAAGCAGTAGTAGATTCCCTTAATGCAGGGCTTACGAACAACCCCAAAAAGTGTGCCATAGGCTTGGAGGAGGCCAATTACCTTGACTACATTATTGGTCGAGGGCTGATCAAGCCTCGGATCAATAAGATTGAGGCGGTTCAAAAGATATAAATAAAAAGCAAGTTTGTGCATTTCTGGGGATCACAGGAAACTGCAGGCATTTTATACCCAATTTTGCCACCATTGTAACCCCACTGACAGATCTGACAAAGGGTAAAAGGTTGGTCATGATTAAGTGGAATCCTAAGGCAGAGAAGCCATTTCATATGTTGAAGCAAGCTCTTTGTGTTCAACCTGTGCTTGTGACCCCAGAGTTCACAAAGGAGCTTGTGGTACAGACAGATGCCTCTGATGTAGGACCGGTGTGGTACTGTCCCAAATCAGAGACAGTGAGGCGCACCCAGTGGTTTACCTGAGCTGAACAGACATGAGAAAAATTATGCCATTGCTGTGAAGGAATGTTTAGCTATCAAATGGGCCTTAGATGCCCTGAAGAATTATCTCTTGGGGAGACCATTAAAACTAGTCACTGATCATGCACCTCTCAAATGGATGTGTGATAACAAGGAGAAAAACAGTCATGTGACAAGGTGGTTCCTTGCTCTTCAAGCATTTAAGTTTACAGTGGAGCATAGAGCTTGGAAACTTCAGAATAATGTTGATGCCTTTCCTCGTGTTCATTGTCTGGTTGGGACAGTTGCTCAGTCACAAGGGCTTGAGCAAAGGGTGGATATGTGACATTATGAAAGGTTCTGATTGATTGATATTATGTTTCACCTCACATGCATTCATTTGTAGAGAAATAAGGTGGAATCTGGTCTGGGTTTTACCAGCCACCTTGACAAGGTTGGTTGTGGACAAAATTTTGTGGGCCACTTGTGTCCACCAACAGGTGGTATAAATTAAGCAGGACTGGAGCAAAGAATTGCTTTTGGCCTGGGACTCAGGAAGCCAGAACCCTGAGACAGATTCTTATGTGAAGTCTGCTTTTGCGAGAGAAAAAGGTTTGCATTATCTTTGTTTTGTTGGTGACTGGGAGAAGCTCTTCACCCAGGCCCAGACTGGCCATAGGGCACATTGGGCGTTTGCCCGGTGGGCCACGGCCCCTGGGCTGCATGCCCTAGGAAGAACAGCCTCTTGATGACTGTGCAACACAGCAGGAGGTAAGCAGTGGACGGCCGCTCTGGACAGGGCTAACAGAGACCGCGGCCACCACTCGCCTTCCGCTATATGGCCACTCCTAAAGCAGGGCCGGCACCAGCAAACTTACGTGGTGCAGAAGAGTGTGGGAGAGAAGGTTCCTGTGACAGGAAGCGCCTGCAGGGGACAGACACTTTGCAAGCTGGGCACACTGGAGGTATAGCTGCACTGCACTCAAGGGCAATGGCAGCCTCTCTCCCAACACCGGTCGTGATGCTGACGGCTGCACAGGGAGAAAGGTGAGCACTGTGAATACACTAAATGGTTCCAGTGTGTTACATCCAAAGTCCTGCTCTGTAGTGGTGGGGAAAGGGAGTGGGCTGATGCTGTCTCTTTACTGGTGTGGGGCTGTCTCTTTGCTGGTCTGGGGCTGTGTCTTTACTGGTGTGGGGCTGTCTCTTTACTGGTGTGGGGCTGTCTCTTTACTGGTGAGGGGCTGTCTCTTTACTGGTCTGGGGCTGTCTCTTTATTAGTGTGTGGCTGTCCCTTTACTGGTCTGGGGCTGTCTTTTTATTGGTGTGGGGCTGTCTTTTTATTGGTGTGGGGCTGTCTCTTTACTGGTGTGGGGCTGTGTCTTTACTGGTCTTTGGCTGTCTCTTTACTGGTGTGGGGCTGTCTCTTTACTGTTGTGGGGCTGTCTCTTTACTGGTGTGGGGCTGTCTCTTTGCTGGTCTGGGGCTGTCTTTTTACTGGTCTGGGGCTGTCTCTTTACTGGTGTGGGGCTGCCTCTTTGCTGATCTGGGGCTGTCTCTTTACTGGTCTGGGGCTGTCTCTTTGCTGGACTGAGTCTGAGGCTGTCTCTTTACTGGTCTGGGGCTGTCTCTTTACTGGTCTGGGGCTGTCTCTATGCTGGACTGAGGCTTTCTCATTATTGGTCTGGGGCTGTCTCTATGCTGGACTGAGGCTGTCTCTTTACTGGTCTGGGGCTGTCTCTTCTCTGGACAGAGACTGTCTCTTTTCTGGACTGAGGCTGTCTCTTTGCTGGACTGAGACTGTCTCTTTGCTGGGCTGAGACTGTCTCTTTGCTGGACTGAGGCTGTCTCTTTGCTGGTCTGGGCTGTCTCTTTGCTGGACTGAGTTGATCTCTTGGCCGGATGGGGATGTCTTTCAGAATAAATAGCAAACACACCCCCTCACCAACCCTCAACCCCCCTCCCCCCTGCAACGAACACTCACGCCTCCATCACTTTTAGTTAGGTGTGAAAAGATTTAGTTAATTACGTAATCCACATATTAACTCTGCTACTGCCTGCATCCATGACCAGAAACATTATTTCTTCAACATTTCTTGTTATAAACATTGCATATGCATTATATAGTCCCCTGAAATACTGTCTAATTGATTTTAATTAGATAGGAAGTTTTGTTAGCATACTAGTAACGGTTACCTTTAGCTAAAACAATTTTGCTTCTCCTTAATCTAATAAGGCAATCAGTAGTATGAATTGTATTTATTTTAATACCATTTGGAATTGCTGATAACTGAAAAAATCTTGCTGACCTAAGCTGGCATACAAAGCCTGATCTATTCTAATATATGATTTTAATGTTTCTCATTTTCAAACAGAGCCAAGTCACATCTATCATGTTCTGTCACATTTAAGTTTCCTAATTTGCTGCCTTTAACTTTTTGTCATATTCAGCAAATAGATGCGTTCTAAAACTCACTTTCTCACATTATTGTACTTTAGTAAGGGAAGTATTCCAGGAAATTGACACTTTATTGCATATGAGATTTTTTTTTTTACAGATATATATTACTTTTTAGTAAACAGAAAAAAGTGCACAATCCTATTTACAAAATAAACTCAAGATACAGGAATTATATATTTTAATGATCATTTAATGATGTTGTATTCAAGCTAATCCATGATACAAATCAATTAGTTCGGATGCAGATCAAGGCATACTTTAGAGGTTTACCTTACAGTTATTAATTCAGAAATTATGTATTTTCATTGCCTGTGGTGTGATGATAATACAACCAATATAGATATTAACTAGAGTTGAGCGAACACCTGGATGTTCGGGTTCGGCGGGTTTGGCGGAACTCTCTGGAAACATTCGGGTTCGGTACCGAACGTTATCCGAACTTTACCCCGGACCCCGAACCCCATTGAAGTCAATGGGGACTCTAACTTTTCGGCACCAAAATGACTGTAAAAAAGTCCTGGAAAGTGCTAGAGGGCTGCAAAAATGGGAGATGTTATTAGATCTGCAATCTGTCCCTCAAAGCAGTAGTAATCTCTACCTAGTCCAGTATCAGATCGTTCTGTAATGCAGGATGAGAGATCATTCTGTAATGCAGGATGAGAGATCGTTCTGTAATCAGATCATTCTGTAATGCGGGATGAGAGATCGTTCTGTAATCAGATCTTTCTGTAATGCAGGATGAGATGTTATAGATCTACAATCTGTCCCTCAAAGCAGTAGTAGTAATCTCTACCTAGTAATCATCACTGCAATCTGTCCCTCACAATCTGTCCCTCATAGCGCTGGCAGCATCCTCTCCCTACACTAACCTGAGAGCATGTGACATGCAGCACTGTGACTCCAGCCTCATATAGTCACATGATGCACTGGCCAATCACAGCCATGACATTAGTAGGCATGGCTGTGATGGCTTCTAGGGAAAACCAGTGAAATGCTTGTTAATTGGCTGCCCTGCAGCTATTCAACATGCGTGATAAAATACCAGAACCCGAACATTTTTCTCAAACGTTCGGGTTCGGATTTGGAACACAGACACCCGAAAGTTCAGTACGAACCCGAACTTTATAGTTCGGGTTCGCTCAACTCTAATATTAACCACTTCCTTACTGGGCACTTAAACCCCCTCCTGCCCAGACCAATTTTCAGTTTTCAGTGCTGTCACTATTTGAATGACAATTGCGCGGTCGTGTGACGTTGTACCCAAACAAAATTGACGTCCTTTTTTCCCACAAATAGAGCTCTCTTTTGGAGGTATTTTATCACCTCTGCAATTTTTATTTTTTTGCGCTATAAACAAAAAAAAGTGACAATTTTGAAAAAAGAACAATTTTTACTTTTGCTATAATACATATCCAAAAAAAAAAAAAAAAAATGATTCCTCAGTTTAGGCCGACATATATTCTTCTACATATTTTTGGTAAAAGAAAAAACGCAATAAGCGTTTTTTGATTGGGTTGTGCAAACGTTATAGCGCCTACAAAATGGAAATTGGTTTATGGCGTTTTAATTATTTATTTTTTTTTACTGGTAATGGCGGCGATCTGAGATTTTTATCCGGACTGCGATATTGTGGCGGACATGTCTAACATTTTTTACACTTTTTTTGGACCACTGACATTTATACAGCGATCAGGTCTAAAAATAGAAACGTATTACTGTATAAATGTCATTGACAGGGAAGGGGTTAACACTAAGGGGGCGATCAAGAGGTTAAATGTGTTCCCTGTATGTGTTCTGACTGTGTGGGGGGTGGGGCTAACAGGGACATAATTGATCTAACTGATCCCGATCACAAGGATCAGTAAATCTGTCATGCCCCCCTCACAGAGCGAGGAACTGGCATGTTTACATTGGCGGTTCCCCGTTCTGGCTCTCTGTGAAGAGATTGCGGGTCTCTGGCTAACAATGACCTGTGGGCACGCTCACGCAGCGCGCAGCGGTAGCTGCGAGAGTGAGCCCTGGAGCATGGAAATGGGAGGATGTCTATTGATGTCCTCCCGGACAATTCAGATCCGCGCTGTAGCCGTCAATTGGTTATAGCGCGGATCTGAAGTAGATAAAGTGTTAGAGCGGAGCATTCCTTACATTTAAAAGGCCCATTTTTTTCTTTAAAAGGGTTCTTGTTGGTTGTAACATACATAAAAAAATGCCCAAAAAATGTATAGATGAGATATGCAGGTAAATACAGTGGGGATCGAAAGTTTGGGCACCCCAAGTAAAAATATGTATTAATGTGCATAAAGAAGCCAAGGAAAGATGGAAAATCTCCAAAAGGCATCAAATTTCAGATTAGACATTCTTATAATATGTCAACGAAAGTTAGATTTTATTTCCATCATTGACACTTTCAAAATTACAAAAAAAAAAGGCGTCTTCAAAAGTTTGGGCACCCTGCAGAATTTATAGCATGCACTGCCCCTTTGCAAGGCTGAGACCTTCCAGTGTCATGGATTGTTCTCAATCATCGTCTGGGAAGACCAGGTGATGTCAATCTCAAAGGTTTTAAATGCCCAGATCATCTGACCTTGCAAACCCAACAATCAGCACCATGGGATCTTCTAAGCAGTTTTCTAGAAACCTGAAACTGAAAATAGTTGACGCTCACAAAGCTGGAGAAGGCTATAAGAAGATAGCAAAGCGTATTCAGATCTCAATATACTCTGTTCGGAATGTAATTAAGAAATGGCAGTCATCAGGAACAGTGGAAGTTAAAGCAAGATCTGGAAGACCAAGAAAAATATCAGACAGAACAGCTTGCAGGATTGTGAGGAAAAACAATTCAAAACCCACGTTTGACTGCACGATCCCTCCAGAAAGATCTGGCAGACACTGGAGTTGTGGTACACTATTCCACTATAAAGAGATACTTGTACAAATATGGTCATCATGGAAGAGTCATCAGAAGAAAACCTCTTCTATGTCCTCACCACAAAAATCAGCGTTTTAACTTTTTTTTTTTTTTAACCATATTTTATTGAGATTTTCAGCAGTATATTAAGATAAAGTTAACGATAAAATATGAGGGTTACAGAGTATAGTCAACACAATAATAACTGGACATGACCATTTATACGATAAAGGCACATCTGATGAACATAAGGGGGGGGTAACAGATGAGAGGAGGGAATTTCTCATTCACTTAGACTAAGTTGTACAGTGAAAGATGTCTGTAGGAGGACTTATTGGTGGTTAAACCTTATAGGAGGGCTGGTCTGTAGAAGTGCAAAACTTAGTACTGCAGGTATCCAAGGTGGAACATCAGGGGTCGATCAAGAGTCAGAGGAGATTGGGGCAGATGGCCCCCGTAACTTGAGCTTCCCTAGGGAATTGGAAATGTCTGCTTTAAGGTACCATTCGGATAGTGCAAAGGGTGTCATGAATTGATCAATCTCTGGCTTGCTAAAGGAGTACTCTATGAATTTCCTCCATCTTGTGAAGAACTTTTTGGTGGGCCTGAAGTTCAGGTTGATTGTATCTTGCTTTTCCAGGGCAAGTAGTGTGATCAAGCCTTGTTTAAATTGACAGAGACCGGGAGGGCGATGACTGGATCCAGGACCTCATGATGGCTCTTCTGGCAGTGAGTAGGCATAGATGGCCCCATTGTGATAAGGGTAGAGATAACTTGTCCAGAAGGTTTAGTGATGTCGGGTCTCCACTGAATAGGCAGAGAAGAGGATCTTTTGGGGGGGTTTGGCAGCTGAATTCTTCAAGGTATGTTAACACTTTGTCCCAGAAGGGGGAGATTTGCGTACAGGACCAGAGCCTGTGGTACAGAGAGGGTTTGGGCTCAAAACACCATGGGCAGGTGCCCTGGGTGTGAGTTCCAGTGGTAAAGAGTAAGGGGAGGTAGGCTCTGTGAGCAATCTTGAATTGGGTTTCTCTCCAAGTCTCGGCCACCACCAGCGAGCATACTTTCTTGTAGCCTGCCAAGATCTGTGCAGGAGCTTCGGGGTTGTCTAGTACTGAACTCCAGGGAAGAAAGGGGGTAATTGAGTACTTTGATGCTTGGCGTTGTATGAGATTCCGATAGATATAAGAGATGGAGTATTGCTTATTGGAAATGAGTGAGTCAATGAACGAGGGCATGCAGGGATTGTGGTGCTCGCCCTGACAGGACTGGAGGAATGATTTTAGTTGCAGGTAGGAAAAGAAATGAGAATTCGGTAGGGAGAATTCTTCCTTGAGGTCAGGAAATAGTTTTAAGGAACTCTGGCCTGATTTGTACAGTTGGGATACCATGGTTAGGCCTTTGTCCGCCCAGGTGAGAAAGACCTTTGAGTCAATTGAGGGTGAAAACATAGGGTTGCCTAGTATGGGCAATGTCTTGGATATTGTTGCTGGTAACTTCAGCAGTTTTCTAGTTTCCCTCTAGGTTATTATCGTGTCTCTTAAGATCAGGCTACCTTTCAGCTTTGTAGGGAGGGATGATATCTTGGCATGTAAAATGGATTTCGGCTGAAAAGGTAGGGTGAGTGATTCCTCTAAATTGAAGTTAGAGTAACAGGAGCTGCTGGAGATCCAGTCAAGGCCATATCTTAGCAGACAAGCAAGGTTGTAAAATCTCAAATTAGGGAGACCAGCCCCCCCCTCGTTCTTCGGGAGGCAGAGTTTCTGGAGAGCTATTCTGGGTCGTTTGCCTTTCCACAAGAAAGTAGTAGTAGCAGAGTAGAGTTTTTGCACGTCTTTGTGTTTAAGTAAGAGGGGTAGAGTTTGTAGAGGGTAAAGCAGTCTGGCAAATGAAACCATTTTGACTAGGTGACATCTCCCGAAGAGCGAAAGAGGGAGGGTCCCCCACCCATATATCTCTTTAGTGATTTTGGATATAAGTGGAGGGTAGTTTAGGGAGTAGAGTGAGGAGGGATCTCTACCAATGTGAATTTCCAAGTAGGTAAGATGATGCTTTGTAATCAAAAAGGGTGAGGACGATATCCATGACTCCGCTCTGCGGGGGTTAAGGGGTAATATTTCGCTTTTGTTGAGATTTATTCTCAAGCCAGAACATTCCCTGAACGTCTGAAGTGTGCTCGTCAGATACTGAAAGTCCTTAGGGGGATCGGAGGAAAATAGGAGAATGTCGTCTGCAAATAAAGCTGATCGACATCTTCTGTTTCCGATCATAATGCCGCTTATCCCTTGGGGTGAGTTGAGGTGTCTAGAAAGAGGCTCTATGGCTAAATTGAATAGCAGAGGGGACAGGGGACAACCTTGACGTGTGCCTTTAGCCAAAGGAAAGACAGGGGAGATAAAGTTGGGGGTAACTAGTTGGGCTGAGGGGGATGTGTACATCGACCGTATGAAATTCACAATAGGGCCAAAGAAGCCTAGCTTGTCCAAGACCATGAACAACCATTGTAGACTGATGTTATCAAAGGCCTTCTCTGCGTCTAGTGAAATTACAGCAACATCTTGCTCGGGATGTTGTTTGGCGTGTTCTAGGGTGAGTAGGACCTTTCTCATGTTTAGCGTGGCAGACCTACCTTGGACAAATCCTGATTGAGCTGGGTGAATAATTGTGGGGAGAATTTTAGTCAACCTAGAAGCAATAATTTTTGAGAGGATTTTGACATCAACATTTATAAGGGAGATGGGTCTATACGATCCGGGGGATAGTGGGTCTTTGTAATTTTTGGCTATGAGTTTAATATGGGCTAAAGAGCCTGTTGGCAAGTAAGGACCTCCCTCCCACATTGTATTGTACAGGTGTAGGAGCGTGTCTGAGGTGAAGTCGAGGGTGAGTTTGTAGAAATCAGAAGAGAGCCCCTCTGGACCAGGGGCTTTACCAGTGGCCATTGTTTTAATAGCATTTTGGACCTCCATCAGGGAGACAACCACATTCAGTGTATCTAATTGATCTCTCAAAACGCTAGGGAGTTGGAGTGACTCTAGCATAGTTTTAGCTTTGTCTGTGTCGATCGGGTCTTCAGAGTATAAGTCTGTATAAAAGCTTGTGAGAATGGCTTCTATCTCTGAGGGTTTGTCAGTGGCGTTACCTAGGGAATCTCGCAGTGCCATGGGTAGGGGTATAACGACCCGAGGACATTCGAGCTAGAAGTCTTCCTGATTTATTACCATATTTATGAACGAATAGAGAGGAGTGAAAGTGGTTTATGGATTCCTGTTGCGAGGACCAGTGGTCAAAAGCGTTCTTGGCTAGCTGCCCTAATGTTCTCAGGAGTTCGTGACGAGTTTAGCCTTTCATGAGCTTCTCTAAGTGACTTACTGGCCTGGTTGTAACTATTATGAGTAGAGTTGAGTGAACCTGGACTGTAACGTTCGGGTCCGTACCGAACTTTGGGGTGTCCGGGACCCGGACCCGGACTTTTCAAAAAAAGTCCGGGTTCGGGTCCGGGGTTCTGGTAATTTTAATGAAAAATCTTAAAAATTATGTAAAAAAGCCCAGGAAGGTCCTAGAGGTCTGCAAAAGGAAGGAAAATGTGGGTAAGGGTGGGACAAGTGCCCTACAAAGAAATGGGGACAGGGAAATAACTTTAAATATTTTTTAAAAAATAAAAACCTAAAAAATGCAGTTTGCAGATGTTTTCAGAACAGTGATATCATATCAGTGATATGATATCACTGTTCTGAAAACATCTGCAAACTGTGTGTGAAGAGCAAAACCATATGCATGCTCTTCTCTATGCTAAAAACTTTTCAGGCCCAGGCCCAGGGCCTGTGGGGTTTCAAGCCATGCCTGGGCTTGCAATGTCAGGT
>BLSH010054921.1:545901-556461 GCA_018402905.1 Glandirana rugosa | reverse complement strand
TGTTATTTTATGGGGCAATAGCAGTGATCCCTACTAACTTCATGTAACATGTCCAGGGCCGTCTTAATAGCATCATGGGCCCCTGGGCAAAGTAATACTCTGGGGCCCTTACCAGCCTGCCCCAATTTATACACCTACTCTCAAGAAGTAAAGTATGAATAGTTGATATAACTAAACATATATTTATTAGTACTTTCAATAAAAACTGATTTAAAGCAATAAGAGAACATGCCATAAATCAAAGACTAATATCAAAACAAGGGCACAATACTGGGGGGGGGGGACACAGTATGGGGGTCAGGAGAGCACAACACTGGGTTTAGGAGGGCACAGTACAGGTTCCGGTACGCTGCCCTGGACACAGTCATCCTTTGACAGCTTAGTAAAAAGAGTGACTGTCCTGGAAAATCTGGGACAGTTAGCAAGTATGATGTTATGCAAGATTATCATGGGCCCCCGTGCACCTGGGGCCCCTGGGGTGCCCATTCATTAAGATGGCCCTGAACATGTCCCTAGTCTGTCTGCCTTCTGCAGCATGTTTTTAATCTTCAACCAAACCTGCAGCACGTCCAAAGTCTCTCTCTCTCATTTCTTCTAGTATGAAGAATACCAATATCTAAGTTGACCATCACTGTCTATGTTGCAGTTGCTCTTTAGAATCATCTTACCGAATCCTCAATTTCTCCTCTTGCAGTACCACCGAGGATTTCTGACATCTCCGGAATAGATGATCTGGTTCATGGGAAGAGCTCCAATCTGTCCTGGATGGTTTCGGGATTCAAACCAAAAAACATTGAGATCCGTTGTTACCTAGAGAGACTTGATCAACGGCGAGAAATTGGTTCCTGGAAATATCCACTGCCACAAGCCCAGAACTATGATACTGTGGGTTACGTTCAGAGAGAAGACAGAACTGAGCTCCTTAAACAGAAAACTGCAATAGAACCTCTCACACCAAAGAGTTCATTTCATTCCTATAGTTGTCTTTGTTCCACAAGTATAACCCCAGACAAAAAGGATTATAAAAAGGCTGAACTCGTCATAGAAGTAAAACACGCTGCTCTGAAAACTCTTCTCACTAAACGCCAGAAACTGAAAATCAAAGGAGGTACGTTAAAGAAATATACAATTGTATAAAAATAAAAAAAACATAGTGACCTCAATAATTACTTTTATAAATGTACCAGGGCAGGTGATCATAGGAAACCCCTCCAACAAAGAAACAAAACACACAAACAGAACCACGTTGTGGAGTGGCGTGAAGAAGGGTTAGAACTCCTGACAAGGTTTTTTCTTTTACTCCCTGTGCCTTCTTGTCCCAAGAACAAATATCCCCAATCCACACCCCCCCCCCCTTTTTCTTTTCAGCATTTTATCCACCAATAACAATGGTTAGAATCAGGCTCAATTTTTTGAAAACCTATGAATATTTAAAGTTTTAACCAATTGTAGGCACTGGACATACTAGAAGCGCCTCAAAAAACATAGTGGAATGACACAAGGTGCATTCTGCCCTCTGCAACCCTTCAATCTCCACACTTGCTGAGTGAATACAGCAGCCGTTATAATAGACCATCTGAGACAGTGCTTAAAGGCAAATTTCATCCAAATGGGGAAATTCCACTTGTTTGCATCCCCCCCCTCCACTGCCACATTTTGCCACTTGTTGAGGGGGGGAGGGGGGTTGGGGTTGTACTTGGTTTTGACAGCTCGCCCCCCTCCTTCTCCCATAGTCTTTTGGGACTCATCCCAGGTCCCAGAAGACTACAGGACCAGAGGTGTAACTAAAACCTTCAGGGCTCCGTTGCAAGAAATTATGAAGGGTCCCCCTGGCCAGGGCCCTTCCCACTGATTCTGGGGCCCTTTACTCCCATCACGGGTCCCTTTATTACAGTCCCACTGAATAAACGAATAGTTGTGTACCATTCATTCATTCAATCAGAAATGGAAGTATAGTAAAAACAGTTTACTATGCTTCAGTTATGAGTGAACCAATTCATACCAATCACTGACTTGGACTGACTGTCCATTCAGAAAAGGAAGGAGCCGGTAAATGACAAATTTACCGACCCGTTCCCATCTCTCCATCATGACTCATCTTCTACAGCAGCTGGCAGGAGAGAGGAGGGGGGAAGACAGAAGCTCTGTGGGGGTGGGGGGGGCGGGGTGGGCAGGGAAGCACACAGGGACCCTGGGAACAGCAGAAGACAAGTAAACTGGATAGGAGGGGCGGCGGGGGGCAGCCAATCTCCTGCATTAGGAGGAAAATGGAGGAGATTGGTTCCTCTAAATGCCGCCCCCGCCATCCCTCCTATCCAGGGTTACAAGGAAGGTACACAGGCCCCCTGGAGCATGGGGCCCAGTTGCAATTGCAACCCCTGTAGTTACGCCCCTGCACAGGACCATTCACAAGGCCCAGCGCGGCTTGCGCATGTGCAGCAGGAAACTGGCTGTGAAGCTGTAAGACTTCACTTCCTGTTTCCCTTACAGTGGCGGCTGGTGAAGTTTTTGGATGGGGGGCGCCAGGCCCCGCCTTTCCTTTTTGACCCCTTCTACTTCTAATAAGCCCCACCTGTTATAGAATCCACCCACTCCGTCCCCTGTATTCCACATATTGTGTCAGGAGTACACAGCTCAGCATCACAGGACACAGAATACAGCTCAGCATAACAGGACACAGTATACAGCTCAGCATCACAGGACACAGTATACAGCTCAGCATCACAGGACACAGTATACAGCTTAGCATCACAGTACACAGTATACAGCCCCAGCATCACAAAACACAGTATACAGCTCAGCATCACAGGACAGAGTATAAAGCTCAGCATCACAGGACACAGTATACAGCCCCAGCATCACAGGACACAGTATACAGCCCCAGCATCACAGGGCACATATACAGCTCAGCAGCACAGGACACAGTATACAGTTCAGCATCACAGGACACAGTATACAGCTCAGCCTCACAGGACACAATATACAACTCAGTATCACAGGACACAGTATACAGCCCCAGCATCACAGGACACAGTATACAGCTCAGCATCACAGGACACAGTATACAGCTCCAGCATCACAGGGCACAGTATACAGCTCAGCATCACAGGGCACAGTATACAGTTACACAGGTAGAGGCAGTTATGCAGCCAGTGACACAGGTGGGGGCAGTTTGCAGCCAGTAACACAGGTGGGGGCAGTTATGTAGCCAGTGGCACAGATGGGGGCAGTTATGTAGCCAGTGACACAGGTGGGGGCAGTTTGCAGCCAGTGACACAGGTGGGGCAGTTTGCAGCCAGTGACACAGGTGGGGGCAGTTTGCAGGCAGGGACACAGGGGGGGTACACTGCAGAGATCCCCCTCCCCCGCACTTACCCCATCCAGCAGGCAGGATTGTTGCAGAGATTCAGCATGCGGAGAGCGCACTGAGTCTGCAGAGTTTGGCATACGGAGAGCAGCTGTCCCTCCTCGTCGGTCCCCGGGCGGTCATGGTCTCTGTGGGAGCGGAAGTCACCTCCGCTGCCACAGTGACCCGCCCCCGGCCACCGTATCCAATCACACTGAGCGGAGGCTCAGGGCAGCCAATCAAGCTATGCAGGGTGCGCCTGTTCAGCGCACCCTCATAGCTTTTAATGGCCGACCAATAGGCTCACTACTTGGCTGTCAGGTGTACCTAATAAAGTGGCCTGTGAGTGTATATTTCTTTGCTTTCATACACTTTAATCCATTTGAACAAGAGGGTAATTTGCCCCTTGTTAGGAACTGCTATGATAACCCCCGGCTATCATCTCTCCGTCAGTCTGTCTTAAGCTCGGACGTCCGGGAGAGAGAGAATTCACCCCCAAAGAGAAATAGACACATGCATGGTGAAATCAATCTCTGGTTTACTGGTATAAAAATGTGCAGTTTTATACATTTCATACGAAAGGGGAAGAACAATACATTTCTCATACACATTTCCCATGTAGAGATAGGACAACTGTCTTGTTAGCAGTTATCTATACATTATGTTCTTTCTTCAAGGCTGCACATTTTGTTCTTTCACACAACAAAGAGGATAACGGTTAGAATGTAATCACACAGATGGCACATTCTGCAAGATTGTACAGAATGTGATGTGTGCAGAAACAAAAGCCTTGTCAGCATAAACCATTTCACAATGTTTAAAGCAACATTTACCAAACAACATGGAGAGACTAAGGGTAATACGTTCCCTTCCCCTTACACCCCTGTATGTCACTAGTGCAGTTTTTCATTTTTTTCTTTTTTCTTTTTTTTTATCTTTGTTGGGCTACCAGAAAACAGAACATTTCTTACCAGATACTTACCGTAATTTTCCTTTCCTGATGGACTCCATGGCAGCCTACATGTGGGTTAACCCCGCCTCCTCTCCAATGCTATAGGACCCCTAATCCCATAAATGTGAGCTACCGGCTAGATACCGCGTTCCATAACTAGCCTACTCCTTACTCCATGGGTGGGGACTCCGTCTGCCATGGAGTCCATCAGGAAAGGAAAATTATGGTAAGTATCTGGTAAGAAATTTTCAGTTTTCCTGACAGACTCCATGGCAGCCTACGTGTGAGAAATAACTAGCCAGAACCACACGGGAGGGTATGCTTTACACACAAAGGATTTTAATTTGCACCATCAATTGACAAGACAGCACGACCAAAGTTCACAGAGGACAAGGAAGCTGGTTCGACACAATAATGTGACATGAACGTGTTGATGGAGGTCCATGAGGCTGCCCTGCAGATAACTTCCGGGGCCACATGCCGCGCGGCTGCCCAGGATGCCACCAGACCCCTGGTGGAATGGGCGGTCACTGCCTCCGGAGGAGGCCTGGACGATCCAAGCCGCTATCATCCTTGATGAGGCCCATTCTCCTCTGTTCTTCCCCGAGTACCGCAGAAAAAGATATTCCGAGCGCCTAAAGGCGGCCGTTACCCGGAGGTATTCCTTCAGGACCTCTCCTACATCTAGCGGGTGAACCCCTCTGGATCCTGCTGCCCTGAATGTGGGAAGGACAATCTCCTGGTTCTCATGGAATACCGACGTCACCTTCAGGTTTGTATTGAGCATGGGTACCAGCACTACCCTATCTGGAAAGAAGGACAAGAAGGGTTCTTTATGACCGAGGGAGCCAATTTCCGAGACCCGCTTGGCCGATGTGACCGCTACTAGAAAGGTGGTTTTCGAGGACAGCTCCTTTACTGAGGTTGGTTCGACTGCCGCCGAGAGTGAGTCCAGAACTAGAGGCAAGTCCCACTTGGGGAATCTTGGTCTCCTTTGAGGCCTTATTCTCGCTGCCCCCCTAAAGAACTGCCGGACCAAAGGATGAGCGGCCCACGTGGACCCAGAGAAGGCTGATAGTGCCGAGACTTGAACCCTCAGAGAACTAACCGCCAAGCCTTGGTCTAGGCCCGTTTGCAGGAACCCCAGGATTGCCTGAACATCCGGATCTATGGATGACCTCTGCGTGGCTGATGCGAACTGCACAAATTTGGCCCAAATCCTTCCATACACCCTGTTGGTACTTGACCTTCTTGAACTCATGAGGGTGGAGATAACGCCCGTCGAACAGCCTAGTGCTTCCAGCCTCCCCCTCTCAAGAACCAGACCGTCAGCTTCAGGACCGCTGGGCAGGGGTGTAGAACTGTCCCCTGAGAGAGTAGGTCCGGTCTGAGGGGGAGGGGCACCGGGTCCCGGGTGCTCAGTTGAGTCAACAGAGGAAACCATGGCCTGTTCGGCCAGTATGGGGCCACCATTACCACCTCTACTGCTTCCGCCCTGAGCCTCCGTAGGAACCTCATGATGAGCGGGCATGGGGGAAAGGCATATGCTTTGCTGAACTCCCATTTGTCCGTCAGAGCATCCGTCCCACAGGCCTGACTGCAGCGATTCCGGGTGTAGAATTTCTCTATTTTGAAATTGCAGGGGGAGGCCAACAGGTCCACCTCCGGCTGAAGCCCCAGCGACAAAATCCACTCGAACGTCTCATTGTGGAGAGACCACTCGGTATTGTCTAGCTAGACTCTCGAGAGGAAATCCGCCTGCGCACGAATACTGCCGAAATGACCATTAGGTGTCTCTGGGCCCATGACAGGATTGGCTCGACTTCTCTGAGTAGGGCAAGGCTCCGTGTTCCCCCCTGCCTCTTCACATAGGAGACTGCTGTTGTGTTGTCCATTCTGAGAAGGACCGCTTTCCCCCTCAGGAGGTGACCGAAGGCTTGGAGAGCCTGGAAGGCCGCTCGTAGCTCCAGAGTGTTTGAGCCCAGAGTGCGGGCGCAGGGCTACCACCTGCCTTGTGCCAGCTCCAACTCGTAGTGAGCCCCCCATCCCGTACCGCTGGCATCGGTGGTGACCACAGCCCATGAGACCGGGAAGATGGAGTGGCATGTAAGCAGATTTCTCTGTCTCAACCACCAGGGAAGGCTGGCCCTCATGGCCGAAGTTATGCGGATGAGCTGGTTGTTGTTGCCGGAGTCCCATTGGAGGAGGAACCCCGCCTGGAAGGGGCGTAGCCTCCAAAGGGCCCACTTCACCATTGGCGTTGTGGTAACCATGGTGCCAATGATCTCGAGGCAGTAAGAGGCCCTCAGGTATGGGGACAATAGGGCCCGTGACACCCTTTTCCTGATGATGGGGATTTTCTCTACCGGAAGGGAGATTGTGCCCTCCACCATGTCGAACTGGGCCCCCAGGTATATCAGACGCTGGGCCGGCTCCAGATGACTCTTCTCCAGATTCAGCAACCAGCCGAACTCGGACAGGGTGGAGACAACCTGGTCTCTGTGGACAAGCAGTTGCTCCCTCTCCTGCGAAAGGAGGAGTAGATCATCTAGATAATGATACAAACAAATCCCTTTTGTTCTGATCAAAGCTACTATGGCTAGGAGAACCTTGGAAAAGGTGCGAGGAGATGTTGAGAGACCTAAGGGGAGACAGGTAAACTGCAGATGTCTCGGCCCGACCGCAAACCGGAGGAACCTGCTGAACCATTCCTCCACAGGCACATGGAAGTAGGCATCTTTCAGGTCTATTGAGATCAGCCAATCGCCTGGTTGTACCGCTTGCTGGATTGTGGACAGCGTTTCCATTTTGAATTTTTCATATTCTATAAATTTGTTTAAATACGTTAAGTCTATCATCGGGCGCCAGGCGCCATTTCTCTTTTGCACGAGGAACAGGGGTGAGTAAACCCCCCTGAACCTCTCTGCCTCCGGAACAGGTAGGACAGCTCCCTGAACCACCAGAGAGTCTACGTAATCCAGGAGAACTTTTCTTCTTTCTTCTGCCCGCGGAAGCATTGTTGTGACAAATCTGTGCGGAGGGGTAGCGATGAAGGACCAGGAGTGCCCCTTCCACACCGTCTCGATGGTCCAGTGGTCCGAGATCGAGGCCGTCCAGACGTGCCGGAAAAGACGCAGACGCGCCCCTACCCGACCCGCCTGGACGGGCCCAATCTCAAAACGACTTAGTGGCCTCCTGAGTCCCGGACACCTGGCCCTTGGTAGACTTCGGCCCAGTCTGCCCTCTTCGCCAGTTCCTCCTGAAGTCTCTACCCGGCTTATACGAGCGAGCCTCCCTTGAATGCTCTGTACTCATTCTTCTGCGCTGTGGTCTCTTCTGACCGAATAGACGCCTATCCTGGGGGATGAAACCAGACTTCCCACCTGTGGCTCGAGCTATGGCACTGTCCAGCTTGTTACCGAACAGGGAAGACCCTTCAAAGGGGATTTTACACCAGGCCTGTTTAGACTCCGGGTCTGCACACCAGGGGCGTAACCACAACGCCCGCCTGGCCGTGACCGCGGACAGCATAGCCCGGGCCAGGAGGCGGATGAGGTCAATGGAGGCCTCCCCCAAAAAGACTGTTGCCAGCTTAAGTTCCTGGACAGCTGAACTTCCGATCCAGGGTTCCATTGCTTTGGATAACGCAGCGAGGGCCAGGACTGGCTTGCAGGCCGCCTCGGCCAGCCCGTAAACCCTCCTGAGGTCCTGGTCAATCTTCCTCTCGAGGCCATCCCTGAAGGATACCGCATCCTCAAGCGGGAGGGTAACATGCTTGACCAGCCGCATCAGGGCTGCGTCTACCAGAGGGGTGTTCTCTAGGTATTTCACATCCTTAGGCTTGAATGGATAAAGTTTCGCCGATTTACCAGACATAGACGACTTTCTGTCTGTCTTCCCCCACTCTTCCAGAATGATGTCTTTTAGTTCTCCCAAGAGCGGGAAGCTGGGGCGCTCCTTCCCCAGGTGCTTAAAAAATGTTCTCTGCTTTGCCGGCGGGGCGGAGGGATCCTCCCATTTAAGGGCCTCTTTGACTGCCTTTATCAGCGGGGATACCAGGGCAAAATCAAAGCCACCTGGAAAGTCATCCGCTTCCATCTCACTGTCCGAAGACCTGAGCGAGGAATCATAAGGCCGGAATGAGCCCAAATCCTCCGGGGCTTCGTCGGCCACTGAGTCTGACACAGTGGTGGATTGACTCCGCGTGTGCGACGCGCCCCATTCCTTTAGGGACTGCTGCACTACACGCTTCACCAGCGACTCCATCTGCTGGTTATCCGTATTCCTTTCCCCAACTGCCCGGGGTAACAGGGGTCGCACAGAGACTTGCCCTCCGGGACCCGCGCCCGACATCCCCAGCAGGCTCTTTGACCAGAGCGGCTGTCATGGCGGTGGGAGCGGTGCCTGGAGGAGCAATGGGAGCGTCTCCTCTGATGATGATCCCCAGACGGAGAGCTGCGTCTGGATCTGGAGGAAGAATGATGATGCGGCTTGGCAGGGGCTTGGTGGGCCATATACTGAGGACCGGACCTGGAAGGGCTGGGAGGAAGAGAAAAGAAAAGACACACGGGGCTTTAGTCAGAGTGCTTTGCCCGCTTGCCCCTAGTCCCACCCACCCTCCTGCCATCTCCAGCACATACCTTGTGCGAGGAGGCTGACCACAGGAGGGCGGTGATTTGTCCATCTCATCCGGTAGGAACAGACTTCAGGCTGTGGGAGGGAGGAGGTCATATTTTACCACAGAAGAACACTACACACACCGACATGTATGTACACACATATACATACACGCACAAAAAATAGCCCTTTCATTCTTTTTTTTCTTTTTTTTTTTTTGTCTGCCCCTTTAAGGGCACCCAGCCTGATAAGGCTAGCCTCCCACCGACCTGGCCTACCTTGATACTGTCACTCAGGGCGTGGGGAAGCTGTCGCTATACTGCCCACAGAGTCTTCCCAAAGACTCTGGGGCTTGACAGCTATTTAAATCCCCCGCCCTTCGTGACGTCACCCCCGCGCGCCTGCGGGCTAAGCTGAACTGCGCCTGCGCGGCCACCGGGTCCTGCGGTGCACCGCGCATGCGCGAACCAGGCCTTGGTTTTGTCCGAGGCCGGCGCATGCGCCCTCACTGCCGCGACCCGGAAACTCTGCACTCTGAAACGCAGAAGCGCTCCAGGTACCATAGGCCGCGCTGCCCCTGCACCGACCATCACCGGGGGGACTTGGGCACCACTAACAAAAACATCAGAGGCAAAAAGGAGAGAATTTAAAGGTACAGATAAAAACAACCGACTGCCATGGAGTGCGATAGCCGACCCCCTGCCGAGCGCCCTTCCCTGGGGCATCCACAGGCTGTCCCCACCACTGAACCTTCTTGAGCCTGAAGCCACTCACCCGCCCGTGGCTGGGTACTGGGCTGCACCGCGTCTGAAGGATGCCCGCTCTCTTGTTTGGACGCCGCTTGATATGTAAGTGTCCACTTCATACACTAAATCCAGGAGGAGGACAAAAAAGGAACGCGGTATCTAGCCGGTAGCTCACATTTATGGGATTAGGGGTCCTATAGCATTGGAGAGGAGGCGGGGTTAACCCACACATAGGCTGCCATGGAGTCTGTCAGGAGAATGTGTTTAAACCCAGCAGCAGAACTGAAAGGGAATGGCACTAAGTAGTCACAAGGTTTTTGTTTTTTTTTCAACTGAACTTTTGTTTCATTCATCTGCATATCAAAGGGATGCACATGCACAGTGCAAGACATTATCACAAAAAGCCTTGTTTGTCCTAAAAAATGGTGTGTATTACTTTGTTATCTTAGGTAATGGCAAACAGGGCCGGTGCAAGGATTTCTGACACCCTAGGCGAAACGTAATTTGGGCGCCCCCTTAGCGCCGCCCCTGACTCCGCCCCCTTTGCCTTGCCCGTGTAACATGTGTGACCTTTCCCCCGCCTCAGTCCCCGCCGCGATTCCCCCGCGGGTTTAATGCAAAGCGGATCCCACAGTCTTTAGGAACGTGGCCGGGACAAACGGTAATGGATTCTATTGTTTCATTATGTGTGGTAAAAAATCCTGTTTGTTCCGAAAAACACTATTACAGAACGTGACACGTACACGTAGGGAAACTATACGTCTACTTACTTTGTTTTCAAGTCAACTTTTTTTTTGTTTTTGGAACACTGATGAATCACGGTAAGGGAAAGTCAAGACGACGACCCAAATTTGTGTAAGAGGACTGTCTGAGGTACCGTCGGATACACACCCAATTGG
>BLSH010054921.1:517350-527786 GCA_018402905.1 Glandirana rugosa | reverse complement strand
ACCCCTCTCTCTAATTTTACCACCCCATCCCTCATATTACCACCCCCTCTCTCTAATTTTACCACCCTCATCCCTAATATTACTACCTCCTCTCTCTAATTTTACTACCCTCATCCCTCATATTACCACCCCCTCTCTCTAATTTTACCGCCCCATCCCTAATATTACTACAACCTCTCTCTAATTTTACCACCCCATCCCTAATATTATCACCCCCTCTTTCTAATTTTACCACCCTCATCCCTAATATTACCACCCCCTCTCTCTCATTTTACCACCCCCCTAGGGGAAATTTCTTAGAACTCCCAAATCTATTCCAGCAGTGCCTTAAAATACCTCCCAATTAAAGGCAATTAAGACTTCAACTCTCACAAACTGCAAGGAAATGCAAACAAAACAGAGCTCTATTTGCCTGGAAACATGCCTCTCAGATCACATATGCCGCACACTGGCCGCCAATCGGATTTAAACCTGCAATTTTCAAATGCCTCCATTTAAACCTTCAATGCAAGTTCATTGCCCTAAAAAGTGTATGGGGACCTGGGTCCTGCTCTAGGGGACATGTATCAATAGAAAAAAAAGTTTTTAAATTGATTGTTTTTTTCAGGAGCAGTGGTTTTAATAATGCTTAAAGTGAAAAAAAGGAAATATTCCTTTAAAGATCATGCTTGGGGGGTCCCCTTAGTATGGGTCTCTGTGATGTTTAGAACAGTGCCACCACAAAATGACATTTGTAAATTAAGAATGATCATTTAAAATCGTTTGTGGCTGTAATGTATTGCCGGTTCCCTGCAATATAGATAAAGATCATTGAAAAAGTGTTGTGTTGGGGGTCCCCCTGTTCATACTAGACCCTTCAGGTCTGGTGTGGCTTTTAAGGGGAACCCCGGCAAAAATTTTAAAAATAATTTGCGTAGGGGTTTCCCCCAAAGTCTGCACCAGGCCTTTCAGGTCTGGTATGGATTTTAAGGGGAACCCCACGCCAAATTTTTTAAAAATGGTGTTGGGGTCCCCCCAAAATCCAAACCAGACCATTATCTGAGCACGCAGCCCTGGCATGGCAGGAGGGAGTGGGGACAAGTGAGCGCCCCCACTCTGAACCTTACCAGGCCACATGCCCTCAACATGGGGTGCTTTTGTGTCTGGTTTGGATTTTGGGGGACCCCAACGCCATTTTTCTAAAAATTTGGCATGGGGTTCCCCTTGAAATCCATACCAGACCTAAGGGGCCTGGTATGGACTTTGAGGGGAACCCTACCTAAAATGTTTGGTTAATTTTGGCATGGAGTTCCCCTTAAAATTTATGTCAGACCCTTATCCGAGCATGCATGCACTGTATATAGTCTACACAGTTGTGTAGTGGATAGCACTTTCACCTGACAGCAAAAGGGTCGCTGGTTCAAATCCCAACCCCAACACTACCTGCCTGGAGTTTGCATGTTCTCCCTGTGCCTGCGTGGGATTCCTCCAGGTACTCTGGTTTCCTCCCACACTCCAAAGACATGCTGGTAGGTAAATTATATCCTGTCTAAATTGGCCCTAGTATATGTATGAATGTGAGTTAGGGACCTTAGATTGTAAGCTCCTTGAGGGTAGGAACTGATGTGAATGTACAAAATATATGTTAAGTGCTGCGTGAATTGACAGCGATATATACGTACCTGAAATAAATACATTGAATGCAGCATATTACATATATATATATATATATATATATATATATATATATATATATATACTGTACATATATATTCCTACACTGACTGTATATACTCTATCTACACTGTGTACTACACGCCACTGCCAACCTTTCGCTATCTCTGCAAATGTTTTCACTATATTTGGCCGCTGCGTAAGTGGCCTTATATAGTGTGGGCGTGGACTCAGACCTTTGGCCAATCATGGCTCTCACAGCAGAGCATGCTGTGATTGGCCAAAGCATGCAGGTCATGTGCATGCTTTGGCCAATCAGCGGGCGGCATTCCCCCGCAATTTCACTGCATTATGGGGCGCTCAAATTTCCCACGAACGCCCCATAATGTTTGGCGATTCGGCGAACCCCCAATGTTTGATTCAAACATACGTTTGACTCAAACCGGGGACCATCCCTATTGACCATGGATGTACATCGCTAGACACTTTTTTAACATTTTTGACATAAAAGATTGGACAAAAAATGTTTCCATTTTTAAAAACATTTTTACACTTTTTAAGTGAATGGGTACGATGTACCCAATACCCATTCAATAGAGGGGGGGCCAGGATCTGGTGGCCCCCTTGTTAATGGGGCCTTCCACATTCTGATCAGCCCCCCAACCGCAGACCCCAATAACCACCAGCCACAGTTGTCGGGAAGAGGTCCTTGTCCCCATCAAGCTCTGCGCCCCCCCACCCCAAAGCACACACCCCCCTCATGTTAAAGGCACGTGGCCTGGTTTGGTCCAGGAGGGGGGCCCTCGCTTGTCCCCCCATCCTGACCTCCAGGCTGCATGCTCAGAAAGGGTCTGGATTTTGGGGGGATCCTCAGCCATTTTGTAAAAAAAAATGGCGTGGGCTTCCCCTTAAAAGCCATCCCTGAGCCAAAGGGCTTGGTATGGATTGGGGGGGCAATACATTATAGCCGCAATCAAGTTAAAATTACATTTTTGATCAATGTGGGGGCTATATTTGGTGTGGGTGGGGTTCATTGATTTGTTTATTTGGCGTCACCACACAATTGCTTCCAGACCATGTGCACACAGCACTTCCTGTTTACAGCTACATTACACTTCCTGCTGATGTATATCTGTAAGGACTATGCAAATATAAATGAAAAGATGAGTTATTAGTGCTGGTTTACACTAGTGCGATGCGGAAACCCTGCAAATCCACTGCCGATTCCCGCATCGCACCTAACTTGCATGGCAGTTCACACTGCTATATGCAAACTGAGGGGGATGTCAATGCAACGTTAATTTCAGCTCGCATATCGCAGTAAACACCCATGCGATCAGATTCTGGTCCGGACACAATAATGGTCCTGTGTGAGTTTAGCCCGACTGTGATGCAATTTGAGCCATACTAGCTGTATGGCTGAAATCGCATCACTCAGACATCACATGTGATTTGCACTGCAGTGCGTTGCAAATCACATTCGATATCGCACATCACGCCAGTGTGAACCGGGCCTGAGAGTCAGTTCACACTGCACAGTTGTCGGAGATCACATGTGATTCACCCCGCACTGCAGTGCGATGTCTGTGTGATGAGATTTCAGCCATACAGAGAGTATGGCTGAAATCAACTCAGTCTGACCAAACTCGCACAGGACCTTTTTTGGTTCTGCATCAGAATAGGATTGCATGGGTGATTCCTGTCGGAGTTTGCAGTGTGATCTGCAAACTGATTTGGGGGTGTCAGCTTTCTATTGCCACTCCCAGCAGTTTGCATATGGCAGTGGGAACTGCCTGCAAGTCAAGTGCGTTACGGGAACCCTGTGAATCCACTGCAGGTTCCCGCATCGCACCCGACTTACAGGCAGTTCTCACTGCCATATGCAAACTGCTGGGAGCGTCAGTAGAAAGCTAATGACACCCCCAAATCAGTTTGCCGATCACACTGCGTACTGCAAATTCGGACAGAAATCAGATTGCATGGATGTGAACACCCATGTGATCCGATTCTGCTGCGTAACAAAAAAGGGCCCTGTGCAAATTTGGTCGGGATGCTATGCAAATTCAGACATACTTGCATAGCACAGATTGCATGTGATTTGTACTGCAGTGCGAACCACATCCGATCTCACCTGATCCACAACGCAACAGTGTGAACTGGCCCTAAGGAAGGTAATCCACTTCCCCAAAACCACCACCCCCAAAACTAATTTAAAAAGTAAGTTACAAAAGAGAACAACAACAAGCAAAATAAATTTCCTTTTATTTTGCCAGTAGAAACACAAGTATGTACAGATTTACTGGCATTAAAGTATTTACAGTATATATACATTTAGCAAAACAGTTAGCAATTGGGTTCTAAGGGCCCTGCTCATAGGAGCTTACAATCTAAAATTGAACTAAACCTTACAGTGGACACAGCTTTACTTTCACAGTGTATAACAGCCCACAAATTTCATAGAATGACCCACATCACATTATTAGCTGCAAAAATACACAAAGATACTTAACAGTCATTCTAACAAAGCATTACAACATATTATAAAATGCACATATTCAAACAATAACACCACACCCCCCACACATTCTACACACATACATTGGTGAGTATTTTTTTCTGAGAAGCAAACGGACAGCATGGTCAAATCAAGCCACTTTTGATGGTCAAAATGCTCAATAATTTCAGGAAACAAACAGCTCTAGTAAGGCATTTGTCATTAGCACAATATAATTCCTTAATCCACAAAACCACAGCAACAAACCTGGCCTCTCGTCGGCCAAACCAACCCGCCTACTGAAGTTCCTTATATAAGCTAGCACACTGACACACGCCCAATAGAAGTAAACGCCCACCATTATCTTTCAATCTGTCTTTTCCAATTGATTTCACCTGTGGGGCTGCAATACCTAATACTATTTGCTGTGTTAACCCTTGGCTATGTTCATCAGATTAGTAGAACTCCAGGATAAAATTCTAAGTCAGTGGTTCTCAACCCTGTCCTCAATTCCTCCATCATGTCATGTTTTCAGGCTTTCCATTATTTTGCACAGGTGATTTGATCAGTTTCACTGCCTTAGTAATTACCATAGCTGTTTCATCTCAGGCAAATCCTGAAAGCATGACTTGTTGGAGCTCCTTGAGGACTGCAGTTGAGAAACGCCCATCCAAGCAACAGTTTTCTAACCAGATGTACCTGTGCAGTGTAAACCCTACAATTTGAATTGTCTAAGACCTTGGCTGCAATAAGCTTCCAATTTAACGTCCCAAAATAACTTGCTTACATTACAGACTATTTGGACAAGAGACAAATAAAATGCCAGCCTGTCTTTGGATTGTGGTGAGAAACCCACACAGGGGAACATATAAACTTCAACACAAGCATTAGCATATCCGGGATGTGAACTAGCAACCTTTTGGGTGCCAGGTGGATTTGCTAGCCACTTAGCTAGTGAGCAGTGAGCACCTGTCTTGTCCATCACTGTGGTGTGAACCAGCCATGCTCAGTATCGCAAGTAATATACAATATATTGTCCTAAGTATTGGGAAATGTGCCTTTACACACACATTAACTATAATGGCAGCCCAGGGTTCAGTATAGAGGTGGGCCACCATTTGCAGCTATAACAGCTTCAACTCTTCTGGAAAGACTGTCCATAAGGTTTAGGGGTGTGTCTATGGGAATGTTTGGCCACTCTTCCAGAAGTGCATTTGTGAGGTCAAGCACTGATGTTGGATGAGAAGTCCTGGCTCGCAGTCTCTGCTCTAATTCAGCCAAAAGGTGTTCTATCAGGTTGAGGTCAGGACTCTGTGCAGGCCAGTCAAGTTCCTCCACACCAACCTCCCTCATCCATGTCTTTATGGACTTTGCTTTGTGCACTGGTGTGCAGTCATGTTTAAACAGGAAGGGGCCTGTCACGCACCTGATGGTGGAGTCTGACTTGTGCAGGCAACAACTACTCTTGCGCACCTGATTCTGGGACCCCTGGTAGAGCAAACAGGTGGTATGGGAGTGCAGGATGGCATAGTCACTGATGCTGGTGTGTGACATCCCAGAGCTGCTCGTGCAGATCAGAAGAGAGGTGGTACAGGCTGGGTCGGCAACTGGCTGGCTGTGCAGTACAAAGGAGCAGGCAGAAGAATGGTCAAGTCCAAGCAGAGTTCGTAATCAGGCTGGCAGCAGAAGTACAAGGGGTGAGGCGAGCGGATGGTCATGGTTAGCCAGGGGTCGGTGCAGGCAGATATCAGCAGGTCAGGTCAAGCCAGGTCTTTCAGGAAACAGGATCAATCAACAGGAACAGAGCTGGTGCTCACAGGTACACAGACGCTGTAGGCACGCACACACACACACAGGCACGCGCACACGCTAGGTGTGCCCGAGCACAGGCTTTCCAGGGGCCACAGTTGCTTCCTTACATTGCCCCCCCAAGGGGCAGCCTCCGGATGCCCAGCCTGGCAACCTTGGCAGGGTTGCTATCCTTGAACGCTTGGATATGTTCATCCACATGGATGTTGGCTTCGGGCTCTCCAGAGCTCTCCCCAGGGCCGTATCCTTTCCACTTCAGATAGTTCAAGATACTGGATACCGCTGCCCCTCTTCCTGCAGTCCAGTACAGACTCAACCTCAAATTCCTCTTCCCCATCAATCAAAACGGGTGCTGGAGGAGCAATTGCTCTGTTTGGGAATGGATCCGGGGTCACCGGCTTCAGCAAGGATGAGGGAAGATCGCGTTCATATGTCACCTGATTGATCCTTCTTTTTACAGGGAAGGGACTGATAAACCTCGGACTCAGCTTTTTGGACAGGCAAGCCAATCTTAAATTCCTTGTAGATAACAAGACTTGGTTGCCTGACTGGAGATCCAATTTGCCACGCTTCTTCTTGTCGTATATGACTTTACCCTGTTCTTGCTTTTTAGCAAGCGTTTCCTGCAGTAGTCTCCGGTTCGTGTCGAAGAATTTAGTGGTTTCGTGCACTGATGGTACCGCATTTTCAACTGTCAAGCTGGGAAGGACTGTAGGATGAAAGTCATAATTTGACCAAAAGGGTGATTGTTTAGTTGCAGAGTGAATGGAGTTATCGTAGGCAAATTCTGCCAATGGTAACAGTGTGACCCAATCATCTTCTGAGAATGATGAAAAACAACAGAGGTATTGTTCCAGGGTCTGGTTTGTCCTTTCGGTTTAGCCGTTGGTCTGAGGATGGTAGGCCGAGGAGAACGAAAGGTCAATTTTCAGGGCAGAACAGAGGGCTCTTCAGAACCGCTACATGAACTGGACTCTACGATCTGACACTATGTTATCAGGAATCCCCTGTAAATGGACAATCTCTTTAATAAAGATTTCTGCAGTTTCTACTGCAGTAGTGGTGCCCTTCATAGGGAGCAAATGTGTCATTTTGGGTAGTCGGTCAACCACTACAAAAATTGTGGTGTATCCACTGGCTGGGGGCAATTCAACAATAAAGTCCATGGATATTTTGAACCAAGGTCGTTCAGGTATTAGGAGTGGATTCAGCTTTTGTTTTGCTTGTCTTATTCCTGGCACAGACAGAACAAGAGCTAACATAAGCTTGACAGTCCTCTCCGACTAGTGGCCACCAGAAAGAACGAAGTACAAGTTCAGTGGTTTTCCGTGTGCCAAAGTGTCCGGCTAACTTGTGGTCATGACAATGTTTCAGAACAGCAGGGTGCTGTTCCTTTGGCACGAGAATTTGGTTACCATGCCACCATAGTCCATCTTTCCATGTCAGTCCTTGATTGGATAATCCTGAAGAGCAAGAGAAGGTTCTTCGGATCTGTGAGAGCAGATCATCTTGGGACAACAGGAAGTTCCTAGACTGGAGAATAGTGTCCAGAGAGGCAGGTGTTCCAGGCTCTGAAAACATCTGGGATAGGGCATCCGGCTTGACATTCTTCCACCCAGGCCTGTACATGATATGGAATTGGAACCTAGAGAAGAGTGCCCAGCGGGCTTGACGGGGTTTTAGTCTTTTGGCAGTCCTGAGGTACTCTAGGTTTTTATGATCTGTATAGATCAAAATGGGGTGCAGGGCCCCTTCTAGCAGGTAGCGCCACTCTTCAAGTGCTGACTTAATGGTGAGTAGCTCCCTGTCTACCACGTCATAATTCTTCTCTGGGGCCGAAAGCTTGCGGGAGAAGAATGAGATGGGCTAAAGTAAGGCTTTTGCGCCTTGTCTCTGGGAAAGCATGGCCCCGACAGCAGTCTTGGAAGTATCTACTTCCAGAACGTAGGACAAGGTTGCATCCGGGTGCTTGCGTATGGGTGCAGAGATAAAGAGTTCCTCACTTGAGAAGAGGAGATTAAGGGGGGATATGATCAACATGTACAAGTATATAAGTGGTCCATATAGTGAACTTGGTGTGGAGTTATTTACTTTAAGGTCATCACAAGGGACAAGGGGGCACTCTTTACGTCTAGAGGAAAAAAGATTTCATCTACAAATACGGAAAGGTTTCTTCACAGTAAGAGCTGTGAAAATGTGGAATAGACTCCCTCCAGAGGTGGTTTTGGCCAGCACAGTTGATTGCTTTAAAAAAGGCCTGGATTCTTTCCTTAATGTAAATAATATAACTGGGTACTAACATTTTTAGGTAAAGTTGATCCAGGGTGAATCCGATTGCCTCTCGGGGAATCAGGAAGGAATTTTTTCCCCCGTTATAGCAAATTGGATCCATGCTTTGCTGGGGTTTTTTGCCTTCCTCTGGATCAACTGTGGGTGAAGGATTGTATATGGGATTATTTGGTTGTGTATGTGTATATATATATATATATATATATATATATATATATATATATATATATATAAATGTTTTTGTTTTTTTTTTGGTTGAACTGGATGGACTTGTGTCTTTTTTCAACCTGACTAACTATGTAACTATGTAACTATGTAACTAGAGCCTGAATGGCTTTTTGCACTTCTGGTGTCCAGTGGAAATGCTGGCCTTGTTTTGTGAGCTGGGTTATTGGGGGCAATAGTAGAGGAAAAACCCCTAATTAATTTTCTGTAGAAATTAGAGAATCCCACGAAGCGTTGGACCCCTTTTTTATCCACTGGAGCTGGCCAGTCCTGAATAGCAGAGACTTTTTATGGATCCATTGTAATGCCTGTGACAGAGAGGATCAGACCAAAGAGTGGGACGCTGGAGCACTCAAAAGCGCATTTCTCCGCCCTGGCATATAGTCCATGTTGCCGCAGGCGACTCAAAACACTTCAGACATGTTTGCGATGTTCTTGCAAAGATGAGGAGAAAATCTACCACATTTTTACCTTTCACCTTAACTGACCCTGGCCTGTTTAACGACAATATCTTTGCCTGCCGTTTTAAACCATGTTTCTGACTTCTGCGTTCCCTGACCTTGGCCTGTTAATCAACCATGTTTTTACCTGCCACTTGGACTGATCTTTTGCCCTTCCACTTTAGTACACAGGGGTCTCACATATGTGAGGGGCTCCAGAAAAGTCGAGAAGTAGAGTAGAGAAAACCAGTTTTTGGTTTTCTGTGTTCCTAGAACAGAGTCTGGTATCCCAAAGGCTTCAAAGCGTTTGGGTGGGAGAAGCCTCTACCCCTGCCCCCCTGGCCTGAAGCTTGATGGTCCCTCCTGTTGCCTGGACCAATACTTTGGCTGTGCTGACAATATCGCTGCCTGTAATGACCCAAGACATTATGGCCTATGTCTCTTCCTGCTGCCTGGACCAATACTTTGGCTGTGTTGACCATATCACTGCCTGTAATGACCCAGGACTTTATGGACCATGTTTCTTCCTGCTGCCTGAACCAATACTTTGGCTGTGCTGACCATATCACTGATTGTAATGACCCAGGACTTTATGGACTATGTGTCTTTCTGCTGCCTGGACCAATACTTTGGCTGTGCTGACCTTATTGCTGCCTGTAATGTCACAGGACTTTATGGACTATGTGTCTTCCTGCTGCCTGGACCAATACTTTGGCTGTGCTGACCATATCACTGCCTGTAATGACCCAGGACTGTCTGGATCATGTTTCTTCCTGCTGCCTGGACCAATACTTTGGCTGTGTTGACCATATCTCTGCCTGCTACCTGGACCAATGCTTTTGGCTGTGCTGACAGTATCTCTGCCTGTACTATGAACAGTATTCCTGCCTGCTGCCTGGACGATTGCTTTTGCTGTCGCTGACCACATCCCTGCCTCCTGCCTGGACCGATACTCTCCTCTGTGGACCACTGCACTACTAAAACCACAGGTAATCTTTTGTTATTTGGTATGTACATGCTATGTGTTAGAAATATGAAGGGCCATCAAAAATGTGATTGGTAGTCAGAAAATCATATGTGTAATTTATGCTCCTAGAACGCCTGGAGTTGCTACTTGGATGTTGGCCCTTGTATGTGGCCTTGCTGTGTAAAAGTCTCACACATGTGGTATAGCCATACTCAGGAGGAGTAGCAGAATGTATTTTGGGGTGTCATTTTTGCTATGTACATGCTATGTGTTAGAAATGTCTTATAAATGAACACACACTCTGAAAATGTGTCGTTCCGGTGTATGTTCCCGGTTGTAGGTTCATCGTTGAGGTCCGCAAGATCCTCGTATTTAATGTGTATACTAAAAGACTGATGGTTAGTGTAAAAACTACCGGGAAGTATAAAGATTGTGTATCGTACATGTATGGTTTATTGTTTTCTAATGGACACCAAAATCATCACGTCACCAGGTGTCTCCTCTCATAGCCAGGTCCGTCCTCCGTCCCTACACCAGTCGCTGTCGTTTTCGTTAGCAG
>BLSH010054921.1:477850-495245 GCA_018402905.1 Glandirana rugosa | reverse complement strand
TATGTGAAATCTCTAATTTCTGCTATCTGTCCTCAGAGCAACAGCACAGACAGCAGTAGTAAAGTAATCTATCTCAGGATGCAGGATCAGGTCTTAAAATGGCTAAAATCTGTCCCTCACGCCGTCAGCTACCTTTCCCTATACTAACCCAAGGAGCATGTGACTGCAGCACTGTGACTCCAGCTTATAAAGAGGCTGGGTCACATGATGCACCGGCCAATCACAGCCATGCCATTAGTAGGCATGGCTGTGATGGCTTCTAAGGGCAAACCAGTGAAACGCTTGTTGATTGGCTGCCCTGCAGCTTCTCAACACGTGGAGTAAAATAGCAGAACCCCGGACCGAACCCGAACGATTTTTGAAATGTCCGGGTCCGGGTCCGTGCCACGGACACCCGAAAGTTCGGTACGGACCCGAACGTTACAGTCCGGGTTCGCTCAACACTAGCCAAGACCAAAGAGCTGTCAAAGGACACCAGAAACAAAATTGTAGCTCTGCACCAGGCTGGGAAGACTGAATCTGCAATAGGTAAGCAGCTTGGTGTGAAGAAATCAACTGTGGGAGCAATTATTAGAAAATGGAAGACATACAAGACCACTGATAATCTTCCTCTATCTGGGACTCCACGCAAGATCTCATCCCGTGGGGTCAAAATGATCACAAGAATGGTGAGCAAAAATCCCAGAACCACACGGGGGACTTAGTGAATGACCTGCAGAGAGCTGGGACCAAAGAACAATGGCTACCATCAGTAACACGCCGTCAGGGACTCAAATCCTGCAGTGCCAGACGTGTCCCCCTGCTTAAGCCAGTACATGCCCGGGCCCGTCTGATGTTTGCTAGAGAGCATTTGGATGATCCAGAAAAGGATTGGAAGAATGTCATATGGTCAGATAAAACCAAAATAGAACTTTTTGGTAAATGAATGGGTCCATGTATCGTGAGATTTTGAGTAAAAACCTCCTTCCATCAGCAAGGGCATTGAAGATTAAATGTGGCTGGGTTTTTTAGCATGACAATGATCCCAAACACACCGAAGGAGTGGCTTCGTAAGAAGTATTTCAAGGTCCTGGAGTGGCCTAGCCAGTCTCCAGATATCAACCCCATAGAAAATCTTTGCAGGGAGTTGAAAATCCGTGTTGCCCAGTGACAGCCCCAAAACATCACTGCTCTAGAGGAGATCTGCATGGAGGAATGGGCCAAACTACCAGCAACAGTGAGTAAAAAACTTGTGGAGACTTACAGAAAACGTTTGACCTCTGTCGTTGCAAACAAAGGGTATATAACAAAGTATTGAGATGAATTTTTGTTATTGACCAAATACTTATTTTCCACCATAATTTGCAAATAAATTCTTTAAAAATCAGACAATGTGATTTTCTGGATTTTTTTCCTCATTCTGTCTCTCATATTTGAAGTGTACCTATGATGAAAATTACAGGCCTCTCTCATCTTTTTAAGTGGGAGAACTTGCACAATTGGTGGCTGACTAAATACTTGTTTGCCCCACTGTAAGTGGATACCAGCTGTACATGTACATTTGGCAGTTTTGCACTAAAACCCGCCACTGTGCTGCTACATACAGTATCTAACAAAAGTGAGTTCACCCCTTGCATTTTTGTAAATATTTTATTATATCTTTTCATGTGACAACATTGAAGAAATAACACGTTGCTACATTGTAAAGTAGTGAGTGTACAGCTTGTATAACTGTGTAAATTTGCTGTCCCCTCAAAATAACTCAACACACAACTATTAATATCTAAACAGCTGGCAACAAAAGTGAGTACACCCCTAAGTGAAAATGTCCAAATTGGGCCCAATTAGCCATTTTCCCTTCCCAGTGTCATGTGCTTGTTAGTGTTGCAAGGTCTCAGGTGTGAATGGGGAGCAGGTGTGTTAAATTCTGTGTTATCACTCTCACTCTCTCATACTGGTCGCTGGAAGTTCAACATGGCACCTCATGGCAAAGAAATCTCTGGGGATCTTAAAAAAAGAATTGTTGCTTTACATAAAGATGGCCTAGGCTATAAGAAGATTGCCAAGACCCTGAAACTGAGCTGCAGCATGGTGACCAAGACCATACAGTGGTTTAACAAGACAGGTTCCACTCAGAACAGGCCTCACCATGGTCGACCAAAGAAGTTGAGTGCACGTGTCATATCTAGAGGTTGTCTTTGGGAAATAGACATATGAGTGCTGCCAGCATTGCTGCAGAGGTTGAAGGGGTTGGGGTGTTAGCCTGTCAGTGCTCAAACCATCCGCCGCACACTGCATCAAATTGATTTGTATGGCTGTTGTCCCAGAAGGAAGTCTCTTCTAAATAAGATTCACAAGAAAGCCTGCAAACAGTTTGCTGAAGACAAACAGACTAAGAACATGGATTACTGGAATCATGTCCTGTGATCTGATGAGACCAAGATAAACAGTCAAGCATGGTGGTGGGAGTGTCATGGTCTGGGGCTGCATGAGTGCTGCCAGCACTGAGGAGCTACAGTTCATTGAGGGAACCATGTACTGTAACATACTGAAGCAGAGCATGATCCCCTCCCTTCGGAGACTGGGCCGCAGGGCAGTATTCCAACATGATAACAACCCCATAACAACCCCAGCTGAGGGTAAATGTGAGGGACTGGCCAAGTATGTCTCCAGACCTGAACCCTATTGAGCATCTGTGGGGCATCCTCAAACGGAAGATGGAGGACCACAAGGTCTCTAACATTCACCAGCTCTGTGATGTCGTCATGGAGGAGTGGAAGAGGATGTCAGTGGCAACCTGCGAAGCTCTGGTGAACTCCATGCCCTAGAGGGTTACGGCAGTGCTGGAAAATAATGGTGGCCGCACAAAATATTGACACTTTGGGCCCAATTTGGACATTTTCACTTAGGGGTGTACTCACTTTTGTTGCCAGCAGTTTAGACATTAATGGCTGTGTGTTGAGTTATTTTGAGGAGACAGAAAATTTACACTGCTATACAAGCTGTACACTCACTACTTTACATTACAGGAAAGTGTAATTTCTTCAGTGTTGTCATATGAAAAGATATAATAAAATATATACACAATGTGAGAGGTGTACTCACTTTTGTGATATACTGTATATGCTTTAAGCCATTGTTAATGGATTAATGATATTTTTTGTTGGATGCTATAATATTATACTTGTTACTGACACTAGACAAAAAAAGTAACTGATTACCTAATAGGTGTAAAAGGAGATATCCTATGAGCTTCAGCGCAGGAACAAAAACAGTGTACAGTAATTGAAAGAATTAGAAAGCTTCAGTCATCCTTGAAGTACAAAATCCATTTATTAAATGCCTAACCAAATGAATATGGCTTCCTATTCACTGGCTGGAGTTAAATTTAATCATATCAAGTAACAATGTGTATCTCTTTGATTAATGATTGTTTCATAATTACTCTACTGGGGAGAGCAGAAATACGAAGTGTTGTGGTAGATGTAATGCCTGATAACCAGCAAATGGTGTGATATTAAAAATTTATGACACTGAGCAAAATTATAAACGCAACACTTTTCTGTTTGCCCCTATTTATCATGAGCTGAACGCAAAGATCTACTACTTTTTATATGTACACAAGGCCTATTTCTCTCAAATATCGTTCACAAATCCGTCTAAATCAGTGTTAGTGAGCACTTCTCCTTTGCCGAGATAATCCATCCATCTCACAGGTGTGGCATATCAAGATGCTGATTAGACAGCATGATTATTGCACAGGTGTGCCTTAGCCTGGCCACAATAAAAGGCCATTCTAAAATGTACAGTTTTACTGTAACGGGGGGGTCCAGGGGATCCGAAAAAAAAAAGACAGTATCTGGTGTGACCACCATTTGCCTCACGTAGTGCAGCACATCTCCTTCGCATAGAGTTGATCAGGTTGTTGATTGTGGAATGTTGGTCCATTCCTTTTTAATGGCTGTGCAAAGTTGCTGGATATTGGCAGGAACTGGAACACGCTGTCGTAAACGCCAATCCAGATCATCCCAAACATGCTTAATAGGTGACATGTCCGGTGAGTATGCTGCCCAGGCAAGAACTGGGATGTTTTCAGCTTCCAGGAATTGTGTACAGATCCTTGCAACACGGGGCCATGCATTATCATGCTGCAACATGAGGTGATGGTCGTACATGAATGGCACAACAATGGACCTCAGGATCTCATCATGGTATCTCTGTGCATTCAAAATGCCATCAATAAAATGCACCTATGTTCATTGTCCATAGCATACGCCTGCCCATACCATAACCCCACCGCCGCCATGGGCCACTCGATCCACAATGCTGACATCAACAAACCATACCATATGGGGGGCGGAGCTAGCCGGAGACCAGGATGGACGCGTGAGTGCCGAGCTCCGGAGCTAGCGGGACATTAGCGGCGATCGAACAAGCAGCCAAACTGACTCCATTCTGCTGGGCGTCACTCGGCAGCAGATAGAACAAGCTTCAGGAACAATGCCGGGAAGGAAGAAGGACGGAACCCATCCGAAGAAGATGACGGCCTTCTTCAACACAGGTCCGAGGCAAGATGGCGCCGGCGCCATAGCCACTTCCACACCAGAGCACCGCTCTGCATCACAAACAAGGGAAACACTCAAAAAAGAGCTAGCCCTCCTAGGAACCACGACTCTCCCTCAGCTACCCCAACATCAGGGAGCCCAGAGAAGTCCAGGTTCAGGCCGGATGCCGTGGATCCTAGCCTTGAGGCGAGCAGCTCACAGGAATCAGGGGATGACACTAGGGACCTCCCAGACTCCATTGATTTATTCCCAACGGCCGATAAGCCGGTCCTGGATACAGTTCTAAAGGAAATGTTAGTCTCATTAAGAAGTTCGCTGCAATCTGACCTGTGGCTTGTGTGCATAAGCTGGGTTCTGAGGTGCATGCGGTATCGGCCAGGGCTGATCATATTGAGCACAAAATGGGCGAATATGCCACAACTATAAATTACTTGATAGACGCCACTAGTAGAGTTGAGCGAACTTCTGGAAGTCCGGGTTCTGCTGGTTCGGCCGAACTTCGGGACAAAGACAGAACCCGAACTTTGTCCCGGACCCCGAACCCCATTGAAATCAATGGGGACCCAAACTTTTAGGCACAAAAATGGCTGTAAAAAAGTCCTGGAAAGTCCTAGAGGTCTGCAAAAGGAAGGAAATGGGGGTAAGGGTGGGACAAGTGCTTTACAAAGAAATGGGGACAGGGAAATAACTAAAAGCATTTTTTAAAAAATAATTTCATAAAAAAATCAAATATGGAGGTGGATGTGGACCATCTTCAAACTGTGTCTGAAAAGTATTAATTAACGGTAGAAGCCATATAACTGTTTTAAAATCATCTTCAAACTGTGTCAAAAAAGTATAAATAAGCCAGGAGAACCCATATCACTGTTCTGCAAACATTTGGAAACTTATTTATACTTTTTTGACAAGTCCGGGTTCAGGTCCGGGTCCCGGACACCCCAAAGTTCGGTACGGACCCGAACTTTACAGTCTGGGTACGCTCAACACTAGCCACTAGTAATCGAGATGATGAATTGGAAGCCATTAAAGCCAAGATGGCCGACATTGAGGACAGGTCCAGGAGGAGTAACATTAAGATAAGGGGGTCCCCGAAACTATTCATCAACTCGATCTGTCCAAATATGCCACCAAACTGTTTAGCACACTCACTCCTGATCTGATTCCCCTTGATTTAACGATCGATAGGATCCATCGCCTTCCTAAGCCTGCCTTTCTTCCTGACAGTGTACCCAGGGTTGTCATTCTAAGAATGCATTTTTACAATGCTAAAGAGCAGTTGATGTCTATATGCAGGAAACAAGACCACCTCCCCGACCCATACTCTGCTCTCAAACTGTTCGCTGACCTCTCTCAATACACACTACAAAAAGAAGGAATCTCTCCACTATCACCAAAGCCCTGTGGAATCATAATCTCCAATATAAATGGGGGTTCCCAACTAAATTGGTGGTATCCATGGAGGGGACAGATTTTGCAGCAACTTCTTTGGAAAAGGGAATTGCGCTCCTGAAGGATTGGGGTATCGTTCCGGAACAGCAGCCACGCTCCCCTGCATCCATTAACCCCTCCAGAGCAGACCCAGAGTGGTGCACGGTGACATCTAAAAATGCCAAATCGCACAAATAAATATCGCTGAAGGTTGTATTTACCAACATATTTAAAGTAAATACGCTAAAGAGGAACTCCTCTGAGCTGAACTTTCTCCTTACTTTCCCCCCACACCACTTGAGTGACCATGAGTCACACCCAGTTTAGTTTCCAGTCAAGTTGGCTACCGACCAAGGTTTGTTTGTTGAGTTACTGGTTTGATCTGTTTATTCTTCATTTATGCAGTCGGACCTACCTTACTCTTTCAACTCATTCTTATTCCAAGACCAACTCCAAGAAGATACCACCTTGCAAGACGGACATCTTACCATCATATGAACAGCTGCCTCAAAACCTTCATCTGTGTAAGTACTTTTGCCTTTCACTTATCGTACACCACCTGCTTCACTTAAATGCCTGTGCATTTTCTCACTATAAACACTAAGGGTCTCAACCACCCTGCCAAAAGCAGATCATTGTGGTTGGAGGCCCTCCAAACTCAGTCTGACATGATTTGCGCCCAGGAGACGCATTTTGCCAAACTCGCAACACCTAAATGCACTCACCCCAGATTTCCAGTCATCTATATGGCCAATGCTGACTCCAAAAAAAGAGGCGTACTAATCACCATAAAAGACACACTAGACTTTAAGCTATCTATAGCTGTGGAAGATCCACAAGGTCGTTATCTTATTGTGGTTGGCAGTTTAAACAGTGCAACTTACACAATAGCAAATGTGTACGCTCCTAATACTAACCAGATCAACTTCCTCCACAAAGTTATGAAAAATTTTAATATACCATACAGTCTCTAGGATAATTGATGGTTGCAACCTCATCCCATCATATGTTACTATACAAAGAAATTCCCCCACAGAAAGGGACTTTAAATAGGTTGAGCAACCACTGTTTTGTATAAAAACAAAAGTTTATTACAACAAAAAGTTCAATAAATCAAGACAACAAAAACAAATGCAAAATTGTCAGAGTAGTCACATAAAAACATTAGCATTAAAAATGTTCACATTAGTATTGCACCAGTGTTGCCTTAGAAAGGTGTTGATTGAGGGGGCACAGTTGATGGGCCGCAAAGAGTGCGGTTTACCCTCCGCGATGGAATGTGGTTACCCGACATATATGTTTCAAAGCCTTCACGCCCTTCATCAGGGGTAACTGTGCAACAGATTGTGGCAACCGTATATATGTTGTAGTAGGACATTAATGTTCTTCACTGTAGAGAGAAGAAGAATAAGAAAAAAAAAAAAAAGAGAGAAAAAAAAAATTGATAGTAATAATTGTGTTTGGTAAAATGTTATATGGGTCATTAATAGTATGGTATTCAATAGCCTGACACAGAAGGCCACCACCACATGAGTGAGGTAAGGATTAATTTAATTTCAAAGGGTACCTGGTTGATAATGATCACAGATATACCCCACATCTGTGGGGGGAGATGGGTAATGCTACAGATGGACGGACAGATTTTTGTCAGTGGGGCACATATGAGTGCATTCAAAAATATTGGTGAAGAACCTCCATTAGATCTGGGGAAAAAAAAAAAAGGAGAGAAAGGGGGAAGTGGGAAAAGGTATGGATAAATAAACACTCGCAAACCATACAAAGTACCAAAGGTATATAAGATTTCACAGCCCATAGCACTATCCAGTAGATTCATATGAGCATGAAAAACTCACCATTTACAGATCCATATCAAAAAAATATATGTAGATGTCCAGAAGGGAAGGGAGAGAAATGAGGTCAACACAGGAGAGATGAATCAATAATGTCTTTTTTTGGTGGGGCCGAGGGGATCTGCCCGCGGTCCCAAGTATATGCGTCTCTCTATCTCTGCCGACCCTGTAATTTGATAGGATAGCTCTCTGAATGTGCATATCCAAAACAGAGAAAAAAGAGAAAAAGCTGTTGTTTGCTTGAAATGTGACTAAGTAGGATGGGTAGCTACAATGGGAAAGAAAAAACAAAAACAAAAAAAACGGAGGGGGTTGGGGTGTGGGGGGGAAGAGGAAATTGTCCCCCTTGGAATACCCCTAGTGTGGTGAACCCACATCAAGCCAGGCGGAATATCCCTCACAAACACTCATATCTTACTGTTTGTCATGGCTCAAAGTGATATGGGAGGTCCATAGACATGCAGTAGATTACAAAGGAGAAAACGTGGTTGCCTGTAAAGATACCAGAATACCTCTAACGTATAAGATGAAGGAAAAAGGTGATACAGCAAAAGGTTGTCATTCCTCAATATGCAGTTATAAACTGTGTGTATCTCACAGCATAGATGAAAAAAGTTTGAGGGTGAATAAGCATCCTACCTCTATTGCCAGCCACCACGTGTGTCCGTCCGCCACTCAGATTATTCTCAAGTGGCGGCAGGTGCGGGCTGGTTTTTATAGCATCATCACCCCCAGGTGTACAGCGTCATTAGTCAAGTATATATCTCCATCCTGTTATAGGTATCACTTCCGGGTCAGCAATCACCCTTCAGGAATCCCACGGATAGAAACAGATCATTGGGGCTTGGCGGCCCCTAGTGGATAATGAGAAATACTGCAACATGATGAGGCTAGCAAAAAAACATATGAATTGCTGAATAATATATAGTAGATTTAGAAAAATGAATTCAGATAATGTGACACAACGTCGGGTAAGATAAAGTATACATATGTAGGGCCCCCAATTACCGGGTTTGATCAAAAATTATCAATGGTGAAGAAAAAAAAAGGAAAAAGGGGGAAAGGGGGGGAGGTTCAATCACAGTCCACTCATCTGTAGCTCCACTCATAAAAATTAGCATAATTGGCCCCTAGGAAAAACAAAAGCAAATATGTGAGAAAGATTGTATATAGAACACAACAACAAAGGGGTACATATCCAAAATGGCCCCCCTATGGTGTCACTATTTGATTTCTACAGATACCCTTCATTTTCATGTGATCCTACTCCAGCCTCTCAGTAAAATTGGGCCAATCCACATTGAATCAAGAGGAGAAACGGTAAGTGGGGAGAGGGGCCGGTATAGGGGATTATGTTGGAAAAAGGATGTTAGCCATGTCCTTCCCAAGTCCCCGAAACAAAGCCCTCCAGGAAGGGGCGATAGCTAATCATGCTATTTTTTTTTTTTTTTAAAGAGAATTTATTAGATTTTTTGCATTTCTACATAACTTCAAAATTAGCATTACAGAGTAGTATGCAGTAACAAGTAGCATAGTTAGCACTTTACATCATAAAACCAATATGTCCAAGAAATAAAGCAGGCAAAGCAGGAAAAAGGGAGCAGTCCAATCAGGGTGGACTTGAACACACAGGAGGGGGGGTGATATGAGGGGAGGGGGGACTTGCGTAGTCCATATAGTTGTATAGTTATGTGCTCGTCCTTGGGTTCGGAAGACGTAAATTCGGGTATAAAGGAGGAGAAAAAAGGGGGGGGGGGTGTCAGGCCGAGGATGTATCGAGGGGAGTACAGCCTTAATCATGTGCAGGGTCCTCGATCACCGTATTCCGAGGGGCAGCAGAGAAAGTCACTGGTCATATCCACGTGAGGGCGCGGGAGCGTCCAGGTAGGTATGCTTGTCGAAAAGATGCGGATGGTTGTCGATGAAAGAAGACCATTTTCGTGAGAAGCGGTGGGTATCATAGTAGGACTTCTCGATTTTCATTAACTTGGACAGATCTGATATTACCTCCTTAAGCGTGGGTGGAGTTGAAGATATCCAACGCCGAAGGATTGCTCTTCTAGCTGCCATGTAGCAGGTTGCGATCCATGGTTTGTTTTTGTAGAAGAGATGGAGTTGCCCCTTCAATGTAGTAGGGGTTATCGTCTCTAGATTGCCAAAAAGGAGAAGATAGATAAGCCCATGTGGGGGTAGGCCGGTAATTTAGTTAGTGAGAGTTTCAATTTCCCTCCAGAAGGAGGCCACCTGTGGGCATTCCCATAGTCTATGGAGGAGTGAAGGTCTTGGGGCATTGCATAGAGGGCAAAGAGTAGATTCGGGTTTATGAGTTCTCGGTACGAAGGGGACGTAGGCTCTGTGGGTTATTTTCAGTTGCTGCTCCCTCCAGAATTCATTTGTAATGTATTTGCAGGTGGATTCGAAACCTCGCAGAATAGTATTGAAGGCATCCGGGGAGTGCAGGTCATTATTCCATTTGGACGCAAGGCCGACGGTTGACCTGGAGGAGGATAGGGTTTGTCTTAGAGGCTTAAAGATACCAGCGATTCTGGAGGTTCCTTTAGATATCCAAAAGTCTAGTAGCGTATGTTGAGAAGGAGAGGCTTTGGAGGGGAGGAGGGTTGAGGCAAAACTTACTGCTTGACCAATCTGTAGGTAGTGGTGGGTGGGAAGAGAAAAGTCCTTCAAAACCTTGTCAGTGGGTAGAGGAAGTCCTGTGGAGGGATCGAAAAGTTGAGAGAACCATTGGAGTCCTTTGGGTATCCAGGAGCTGAAGGCAGGGTGTTGTTGAGCCTGGGGAAAGAGAGGGTGCCCACATATCGCCAGGTGTTGAGATGTGTGGAGCGGAAGCTTCAGTAGCTTCCTGGTCTCCCTCCAAGGCAAAACCGTGTCCCTTATGAGTAGGTTATGTCTCAAGTGATGAGGGATATCTTGCAGCTTGCAATGTAACAAGTTGGATAACCTATTGGGTGCTGCCATGGAAGTTTCCAGTTCGAAGTTGGAATAGCTAGATGAGTTTGTTATTTAGTTCAAGGCCACTCGTAGGAGACAGGATAGATTGTAAAGTCTAGTGTCAGGGAGGCTAACACTTCCCTCGGATTTGGGAAGAATGAGTTTGCGGAGAGAGATGCGGGGTTTGCGGCTTGCCCATAGGAAGGATGATAGTGCTTTGTGTAGACTCTGGACGTCTTTGTGTTTCAATAGCAATGGAATAGTTTGGAGGGGATATAGTAATTTTGGGAAGCTCATCATTCTGTATAAGTGGCACCTGCCAAGAAAGGAGAGGGGTAGTTTGGACCAAGTTTGGAGTTCTCAAATTATTTTCTGAATGGTTGGCGTGAAGTTGAGATGGTATATAGAGGATGGTGTTTTACCTATATTAATCCCCAGGTACGTGATGGACGCGCGTGCTATTTTGAATATAGAGTTTGGGGCCCATGTCGGAGTGCGTGGATTGAAAAGGGGCAAGATTTCGCTTTTGGTAAAATTTATACGTAGCCCAGAACATCTACGGAATAAGTTAAAGGTGTCCTGAATAAAAGGCATGTCGGAGGAGGGATCAGAGGAAAAAATTAAAATGTCATCCACAAATAATGCTGTTTGGAGAAGTGTTTTGCCAATTTGTATGCCTGATAGGCCAGGTTGGGCGATGAGGTATCTGAACAGGGGCTCTAAGGCTAGATTAAAGAGGAGCGGCGAAAGGGGGCAGCCCTGTCTGGTTCCCTTGTGTAGATGGATCCTGCCAGAGACGCAGCCTGCAGCTACCACGTAGGCCGCCGAGTCTGAGTACATGGCTTCTATAAGGTGGCAGAAAGGGCCTTCGAAGCCAAACGCTTGGAGAGACATAGCTAGCCAACGAAAGCTGACATTGTCAAAGGCTTTCTCCGCATCTAGGGTGATAATGGCCGCGTCTCTGGCACAACCCGCTCTAGCTGCCTCCAATACCATCAAGACTTTTCTAATGTTGTTAGTGGCAGACCTCCCATGTATGAAGCCCACTTGGGCCGGATGGATGAGGGAAGGCAGGATTAGGGCCAGTCTGTTGGCAATAATTTTTGAGAGAATTTTTGAATCTAGATTTAAAAGTGAAATGGGTCTGTATGAGCCCGGGTCCGTTGGGTCTTTCCCTTTTTTTGGTATTATTTTAATGGGGGCTTGGTGACCGGTTGGTGGGTATGGATTGCTGTCCATGATGCCTTGGTAGACAGCATGTAAGGTGGGGACTAGTAGGTCATGTGTAAGTTTGTAAAATTCGGAGGTAAAACCATCTGGTCCCGGGGCTTTGCCCGGGGTCAGGGTTTTGATGATGTTTTCAATCTCCAAGAGAGATATGGGGGCGTTTAGATTTTGGAGTGCTTCCTGGTGTATTTTGGGAAGGGAGAGGTGCTGGAGGAAAGACATGGCTGCAGTCTCATCAATGGGGTCGGGGCCATATAAAGTTGCATAGAAGTTTTCTAGGATTTGATTGATCTGTTTAGGAGCATTGGATAGTTGACCCTGTTTGTCTCTGAGGGCAGCGATGTGTACTGGTGAGTGTGGGCCTTTGCAAAGACTGGAAAGAAGTTTCCCAGGCTTGTTCCCAAATCTGTGAAATTTGCGTTATGCATAAGTTCTTGTGTCATGGCCCAATGGTCAAAGCGATCCTTGGCTTTCCTCCAGGCTTCCCTGTGTGCTGGTGAGTTTGACTTACTTAGGGACAGATGGGCAGTCCTGAGCGAGTGGCTGGCTTGGAGAAACTCCGAGGCAGCTGTTTTCTTGAAGGCTGAGGCAAATGAGATAATTTTTCCCCTCAGGACAGCCTTGCCCGTTTCCCAAAAGAGATTCGGGTTAGATATGTGGGTGCTATTGTTAGTTGCGAAGTCTTCCCATGTGTCTGCAAGTTCATCGTTTAATGCCGTATTATGTGCGAGGTATGAAGGAAATCTCCATATCTTAGGTGAGGTCTGGGGAGTCGTGCCTAAAAGAGTAGCAGTAAGGGGGGGCATGGTCCGAAATGGCTATGTCATTTATCAGTGGGTCGGTGGCCAAAGGGAGCATGAGTGGAGAGAGGAAAATATAGTCTATCCTCGATTGAGTGGCATGTGGGTGTGAGAAAAAAGTGAAATCCCTGCCCTCCGGGTTGTGAAGCCTCCATAGGTCCGTTAGGCCCAGATCTTCAGCCCATTGGGTGAGAGTGGTCCATGACCGAATTGAAGTCCCCCGCGATAATACATGAGAGGTGGATATGTGGGGCGACATGTGCTGAGAGAGTCTGAAAAAAAATGCCTGTTAGGGGAATTAGGGGCATAAACTGCAGTGAGGGCCCATTCCCTTCCCTGAGTTTTAAGTCTGGCCGTAAAAAGTCGGCCTTCCTTGTCCGAGTGGGTAGAGAGTAGTTCATGGGGCAAGTTCTTGTTAATGAGTATCAGGACTCCTGCTCTCCCCTTAACAGCGGGTGATCCCATGACATGCCCAACCCAAAGTTTGTGCATTCGTACGAAATCCGAGGCAGCTAGACAGGTCTCCTGGAGGATTGCTATGTCCGAGCGGAGAGGTTTGAGGTGGCGGAGAATGGCCATATGTTTATTGGGGGAATTGAGGCCTTTGACATTCCACGACGTTATGTGTATTGACATGGAGTAGGTGTGAGTCTGTGAAGTGTGTGGCGAGCATCTAGGGGGTTATTGGTAAGATAGTGGGAGTACGCGAGGGGTGTAGAAGTGAGAAGGGAGGTTGAAGGAGGGGTGAGTGGGTGGGAGTGGTTGTCTGAATCCTTGGAGTGGAAAATGACTGGACAACAAACAATAAAAACGACAACATACTGAATGCAACATAGAAATGAAACCTTTGGAAGGCTGCGCTTCACTTTTTTCCTCATGTGAGCCTAAATCCACCACATCAGCGTTACCGATATATGCTAAAGAGCACACTGACGAGGGGGGGGGGGGGAGCAGCAGGTCCACGCCCGCCAAATAGGGAGGTGGAAGGAAGAGTTTACTCCAAGGAGCTGTTGGAGAGGTCCATGGAGGGTGGGGTTAGCGCTGGATTTTCCACAATAATGCTGTGCAATGGTTCCTGGCTCCATGATGAGAAAAGAGAGGGGAGAGAGCATAAGTCCTTATATGTAGGAACGTAACTTGGAAGGAGATTATCTGCATAGTCTCTCGCATGTCCATCAGATAAACGTGAACAGGTAACACAGTGAGTATCATAGGAAAGAGCGGGCAGATGGATACATTACTCCGCTTGATTTTGACCATATGAGGCTAAGTTAAGAGGGAGTAAGTTGCGTTGGGACATCAGTTCCGGGAATTCCGGGAGTGCATATCCACCAATTTGAGTTTTTTAGCTGGATCTTTCCTGGGGCTTCTTTGGTTTCTAGAAGGGCCCTTGGGGGAGACATCTCCTGAAGGTGTGGTATCCATTGGGAGATGCAAATAAGTCCGGAGGAAATGTGCAGCTTCATCGGGATCAGAAAAGGTCTTGGACTCGCCTGAGGCCGTTGTGAAACAGAGTGTGGCTGGATAGGCAAGGGAGAAGTGAATATTTTTCTGGAAGAGGGTAGCACATATGGGCTGGAAAGCCCTCCGTCTTTTGGATACTTCCTGGGAGTAGTCCGCAAATAGTAAAAGCTTGTTGCCATCAATTTGCAAGGCTTTCAGGTTGCGAAAAAACTTGAGAATGTTAGCTCTATCCATATAGTTTAGGTAGCGGACTATGACAGGTCTCGGTTAACGTCGGTCATTAGAAGGCGCTCCCAGTCTGTGTGCCCGCTCCACTGAGCAGGGTCCAGCCAGGCCCAAGGCTTGGGGTATTCTTGATGAGCAAATGTCCACTAAAGAATCAGTGTTGAAGGACTCCGGGAGGCCTATGACCCGCAAATTGTTTCTCCTTGACCTGTTTTCGAGGTCGTCCAGTTTCTCGAAGATGTACTGTTGTTCCTGCTTGAGCTGATGATCTCTGGTAAAAGAAGATTGTACCTCATCCTCTAACTCCGATACCCAGCTCTCCACTTCGGAGAGTCTTTTGGCGTGGTCACCTATTTCTTTAGTCAGCTGAGTCATCCCTGCAGTTATAGCTTTGTCAACCGCAGCCGTAATGGTAGGTGCCAGGAGTGTTGCTACCGCCTGTGCCAAACCAGCCAGTTGTTCTTCCACTGTAGCAGGATGAGTTCCCTTAGACAGTAGGGAAGTGAGAGCGTTCGTTGGAACGATCGGGAGGGCGGTCGTTGGAATGTTCGTAGGTGTGATCGTTGGGACGACCGGAGTTGCGTTCATCGGAACGGCCAAAACAGATGCGATCTCCGCTATATTGGCTTCCACCTGTAGGAGGACCGGCGGGTCGAGGAGAAAGCTGAGGAGGGGCCGTGGACTAAGAACTTGTCCATGAGGTTCCTGGGGCTTATAGGCAGGTTGTTGGGTGCTGGTCTCCCTGTTCGTCAGCGTGGGTGGCAGGCCTTGTAGGCTGATAAAGACGGAGCCGCTGATTCTGCCTCCGCTCACATAGGCGCCGGAACCGGAAGTCAATCATGCTATTAAGGCCCGGTGGAATAGTGGCATTGAGGGCCACTATCCAGCGGATCTCATTTTGCATCAGGATTTTGTCCCAATCTCCTCCCCGGTTGCTGGGGTGAACCCTCTCAAGAATAAGGAACTTGATTGTTGGAAGGCAATTACTATGATGATCCCTAGCATGTCGCCCCAATGGTAAATCCGGGTTTCGTGTTTTTATAGCTGTCAAGTGTCTGGAGGCTCTCTTATAGAATTGTTGTGTGGTTTTACCCACATAGAAGGCCCCGCAGGCACAGGTAAGTAGGTAAACCACTCCCATAGTGGTGCAATTGGCGAAGTGTTTAGGTTTGAAATAATGGCCATTGGGTAACTTTATATGGGTGTTGGTATTCATGAGATGACAAATTTTACAACCCCCACAAGTATATGTGCCCCTGCGTTTGCAGGGGTCACCCCTGAATTTACCCGTGTATTCGCTGTGTACCAAATGATCTCTTTATGACCGAGAGCGTTGAAAAGTGATTGGGGTTTTTTTGGGGAGAAGGGGAGCTAGGGTGAAATCCATCATAAGAATAGGCCAGAACTGTAGTATAATTTTTCTAATTCTCCCATGGTGTTTGTTGTATTTCATTAAGATCCTGGCTTGGTTTGAGATTGTGTTGGGATCATCTGTTTGTTCAAGTTTCTTGGCCTTACCATAAATCAGCTGTCTTCTTGTTGTGTTTTTAGTACGCTTATAGGCTTTTTTGAGGCAAGTGTTAGAATATCCTCTCAATTGAAACCTATGTCTTAACTTGGCCGCTTCCACTTCAAAGAGTTCATCTGAGTTTCTACGCACACGCAGATACTGTCCATAAGGGATGGATCTTATCAAGGGTTTGGGATGCGAACTGGTTGCGTGCTGTATCGTGTTCCCTGCAGTAGCCTTACGGAATAGAGTGCTTGTGAGTCTCCCTGTTTCATCTTTGAGTATCATTACATCGAGGAAGGTTAATGCTGAGGAGTATGCTGTCATGGTAAATCTCAAGTTGAATGAGTTTTGGTTCATGGCAGCCAGGCATTGATCCAGCATTTCTCGTGTATTCATCCAAATCAGGAATATATCGTATATGAATCTGTACCATATTAGTATATGGCTGGTTAAATCAATGAGAGCATCGTCAGCCAAGAAGGTCCCCTCCCATTCCCCCAGGTACAGCTTGGCGTAGGACGGGGCACAGCATGTCCCCATCTCTACCCCCTGCACCTGGAGGAACAGGGAACCATCAAAGGTAAATATGTTGCACGTCAAGATATATTCAAGAGAGGACAAAATAAAGTTATGAAGTTTTTTATCATCCCGATGAGATTGGGAGAGAAAGTGTTTGATTTAATTTCACGGGTGATTGAGTGGATTAATCCCACGGACAAGAAATGGGGAAGGATGGAAAACAGGTGGAGTAGGAGTCACTTAGGGAAAGGGGTGTGGATCCCAAAAGGACTGAGGGAACTTGCAGAAGACACGAGCAACTTGACACATACAGTATTTAAAGAGTGGGATAAATTACTTGCACAAACCAAATGGGAATTTAATTCCCCATACACGCCACTGAGTGGAACAAAGTATTTTGCACCGGGGAAAGAAGAGTGGTTTGGGAAATGGATTAAAACAGGCACAAAACTAATTATATTAAGGGGAAGGGAAATAGCGACACTAGAAGAATTAAAAAGTAGGGCAGAGTTCCAAAACATTGACGCATGGCGGTATCAGCAACTAAGACAATTTGTCAATTCACTTCCCCAGCCATTGAGAACAGAAAAAGAAACAACACAATTGGAAAAAATCTGTATGAACAGGGGGAAAAGAAAGGGGTACGTGGCTAAACTATCTTTCAATAGTTTTTATTAAGAAATGTAGTATTACAGAGTAACAACATGCACAGTACAAATAGCACACAGATGTTCCGACTGGTCACAATAGTATGGAGTAATGCTATTAAGAAGATCACAGCGATAAAGGGAAGGGGAATTATATTAATCAAAACACGGACAAAATTAGGTAAAGGGTTTGGTGAGAAGAAAGGGGCCACGTTTTATGAAACAAGGT
>BLSH010054921.1:457963-468804 GCA_018402905.1 Glandirana rugosa | reverse complement strand
AACGTCAGATGCCACCAGGAGAATGCTAAACCTAATCCACGTGGCTAGACGTAGTGGAACGCCTTCTCTGCTCCTGACATTGGACGCAGAGAAGGCGTTCGACAGGGTACACTGGGGGTATATGAAGGAAGTTTTGGTGAAGTTTGGTTTTAAAAATGCAATCTTATCTGCCATACTAGCCCTCTACACCACTCCCTCCGCCAGAGTATATGTGAGTGAAATGTTGTCCTGCCCATTTCCAATCACAAATGGAACTCGCCAGGGCTGTCCCCTTTCCCCATTAATTTTTAACCTAGTTATTGAACCCCTCGCTGAACTTATACGAAAAACGGAACAGATATCTGGGATCCAGGAAGGCACATACAACCACAAAATAAGTCTGTTCGCAGACGACATAGTCTTGATACTAACCAATCCTCACTCGTCTTAGGGGCGGTAAATAAAGTATTGCAGGAATTCGGATCTGTATCCTATTACAAAGCCAACGCAACAAAATCCCATCTTCTCGACATAGGATTAGATGCAATAACTAGGAATCTAATCGCCTCACAATTCCCTTTCCAGTGGGCAGACCGAGGTATTGAATACCTGGGGATAACGCTGACCAGTAACCCAACCAACCTATTCAAAGAAAATTATCAACCCTATAAGGAACAATTCACTCAGGCACTCAGGGAGCTGGGCAGACACAAGCTAACATGGCTGGGCAGGCTAGCAGGGTTCAAAATGATTGTCCTCCCCCAACTCTTGTATTTATTCCGCACCCTACCCATACCAATTCCGAACAGCTACATATCATCTCTCCAGGTGACTCTACAAAGGTTTATATGGGTTGGTAAGAAACCCAGGATAGCCAACCACTGGCTCCACAAGCACAGGTACGCTGGGGGATCGGGCCTAGTGTGTATCGCAGACTACTATTGGGCGAACATCCTGAACCAGGCGAGAGAGTGGTTTCTCCCTGAGCCCATGACGAGGTGGGGAGAACTTGAACTGCAGAATACCCCAAAAAAAACATCTAAGCAATTGGCTATGCAGTATTCACCCTAAGGCCAAACTAAGTGGATCCCTACCACTTACAATGTTAGCTACAGTTAAGGCCTGGCACAAGCTAATAAACCTTAAGTGGACAGCCACAGACACAACTGACCTAAACCCTACAATCAACATCATAGAGGAAATTATTCCTTCTATGCGCCTTCCAACCCAAATGAAACAAAGCACGTTAAATATCAATAGACTCCTTTCAGAAGGGAAATTAAAAACATATCAACAATTAAAGGAAGAACTAACCTTATCGGAGAACTCACATCTCCAATACCTCCAAATAGCAAGCTGCTTACAGAAAAACCCTCAAATTCGTGCAAAAATACCCACACAAATACACACCTTCCTAACACAAAGAGTCGCAAGGACAAGGGACTTCGCTTATATACAACACACTCCAAGAAAAGTCAATATTCGCCCACTCACCTCCATTTGCCCAATGGGAAGGCGACTTAGGTAAAACCTTTACAACTGATAAATGGCACAAAGCACTGACGTACACATATGCTGCAACTAAGAGCTCAGCACTTTGGGAAACAGCTCAAAACATGCTTCAAAGGAGATACATGACACCAACTAGGATAGTCACATTTGACAGGTTAGTGTCTCCCCTCTGCTGGAGGATGTGCGGAGAAAGAGGATCTCTCATACACATCTTGTGGAGTTGCCCTAAATTAAAACACTACTGGGATGAGGCATTTACAGTCATATCTCAAATTACAAAACAGAAGGTAGTCCCATCCCCAGAGCTAGCCCTGGTCAATCTAAACATAGACGACTTCTCCCCGAAGTTTAGGACAATCATATCACATTTATTATTGGTCACTAAATACCACATAACCAAAAATTGGAAAAGCCCAACCCCCCCACAATTTAAAAGAGTACTAGAAACAACTCAAACCCATTCTCATTATGAAAGCATGATGGCAACAATGGACAACTCACTGAAAAATATAGAAAAATATAGAACGCAACTGGACTCCATGGAGAGCTTGGTTCCAAAACCTTGACCGTTAGGGTCTGACACATAGTTTGAACACATGACAAGGAATTAATGCAGGAGGCAACTAAACAGCAAGTTTTGAAAGTTCACTAAACTTATTCTAGCTAAGCTTAGTTTTCTTCCCCCCACTTCCCCCTTTCCCATCCCTCACCCCTCCCCCACTACCCTCCCTACTCCCTCCTACCCTTTCCATGTTACAAGATATATGTGCCCTATTAGCACCATATATACACTGAAAAATGTGTACAGCACTTAGAGAAAGGCAAAAGGTCACTAAGAAGGAACAGCATAAAACGACCTTCTGGGAGTCATTCTTGGGGCACAGTTATGTTCCCAAAGGGGGTGCCCGGGGAAGGACAACCGGAATACATATGAAAGCAAAGGGTATACGAAAAATCGACTCTCATGCATTTTGCGCTTACTAGCGCTTCAGATTAATTCCATATACGTATGCTTGTGCAAGTACATGGTACTTGAGTAATTGTTTATTGACCATAGATGCCTTCACGTTCATGTTTATTATGATACTTAATATGTATATGCGATTGATAAGCGGCACACCTCTGTACTCTGTAAAAACTCAATAAAAAAAAAAATTTAGAGTAGCAAGTTGGGGGGTCAGACTTATATCACAATTTGTGATGTCAGCGATCAGGTTAGAGACCTCATTCCACATGTTTGATAACCGTGGGCATGACCATAATATATGAGATAGTGTGCCTGCATGGCCACATCTTCTCCAGCAGTCGTTAGACTCGTTTGGGTACATTTGGTTCAGTTTTTGAGGGGTAAGGTACCACCTTAGAGTTATTTTCTGGGTGACCTCCCATAGTGCCGTACAGCATGTGGATTTATATATCGTTTTAAGGGCAGTCAGCCATTGGTTTTCATTTGGTGTTATGTGCCAGTCTTTCTCCCAATCCTTGAAGGGTTTTGATCCGGAGAAAGCTTTCTTTTCATGTAGAGTGTTGTAAATTATGGAAATTCCTTTGTGCTTATCGTTGTCGGTGTAATAGTAGTTCCATGTCTCTATAGGTATTTCGTTCTCTAGGTTAGGATAGGCAGCCAGGCAGTGTTGTAACCTGAGAATTTTGAAGTAGTCACTGTTTGGGGCTTTAGTTATAGTTTGAATCTGTTGGGACGTTTTGTGCTGTATCAATGTACGAAGTTCTTTGGTGTTGGGCATGATCTATTAGCCATGTGGGCAGGTCCAAATCTGGAGATAAGAACCTGAGGGAATGTGTGGGTACTGAGATAGGTTTGGTAGGAGTGGTTGTCCATTTGGTGTGGTGTAGAATGTGCCATGCTTTAATGGATGCTTGGATTGGTGGTGAGAAATGTGTAAGTGGTGGTCTTTTCACTGCGGTGCTGAGTAGCCAATTTTTTGCTTAAAGAGTGAGCTCGTGAATTTCTTAAGAGTTATTCCTAGGTATGTGATACCTGTGTCTGCCCAGGAGTAGGGATATATGTTGCGCAACAGGTTGCTGGTCACTCCGTCTAATCCTAGGTCTAGTATTGAGGATTTAGTGTCATTTACTTTATAATACGAGACATTGCTAAAGGCTTGTAATGTAGCTTGTACCGAAGCCAGGGAAGTAATTGGGTTATTAATCATTAATATTACGTCATCCGCAAAAAGATTTATTTTGTGTTTTAATTTTCCAATGTGGAATCCTGTAATTTGGTTGTTCATTCTAATATGTTCGGCTAAGGTTTCCATTAGTAGGTTAAAAATCAGTGGGGAGAGAGGGCAACCTTGCCTAGTTCCATTAGTGATGTCAAATGGTTTAGATAGCATTTCTGAAGTATATACTTGGGCTGATGGAGTGGAGTATAAGGCCATAATGGCTGAATATATATTCCCATGTAATCCAAATTTGTTTAACGTTGCTTTTGAGTATGTCCAGTGAACTCTATCGAATGCCTTCTCTGCATCCAGTGAAAGGAGCAGAGAAGGCGTTCTGCAGGTCTCCGCGTTATGGATGATGTTTATTAATCTGCGGGTGGTGTCGGAAGATTTCCTCCCTTTTGTAAATCCTGCTTGATCTCGGTGTATGAGGCATTAGATACACCAGTCTGAGTGCGATAAGTTTAGAGTAAATTTTCGTATCTATATTGAGCATGGATATTGGTCTAAAGTTTTGTGGGAGGGATTGGTCCTTCCCTGGCTTTGGCAGTGTAATAATAATGGCTTTTAACATTTCAGGAGGTAGAGAAGAGGAGGAGGCAGCATCGTTGCACACTTGTGTCAAGTACGGGGATAGGGTGGTTTTAAATTGCTTATAGAACTCTCCAGTGAGACCATCCGGACCTGGAGATTTATTGGAGGGGAGAGAAGCTATAATATTGAGTATTTCTTGGTTAGTGAATGGAGCATTTAATAAAGCTAATTGATCTGGGGAAATTTTGGGTAAGTTTATTTTTTGTAGGAAAGCTTCAATTTCGGCTTCTGTTGGTTGTGTAGTTGTTGGTTCGTCTTTTAGATTATATAAAGCGCTATAGTACTGGCTAAATGTGTCTGCAATGTTCTGGGGATCAAGGAGTTTTTCTTTAGTAGTTGGATGGTATATAAAGGGAATTTTTGTTTTATGGTAGTGACCTTTTAATTTGTTGGCCATTGCTTTCCCCGCTTTATTCCCTGTTGAGTAGTAGTGCGCTTTGAAATGCTTGTGGGCCTTGTTAAATGAATCAAGTAGTAACGTTTTCAGTTCTTGTCTAAGTTGCATTAATTGTTTTTTTAGGGACTCGCTGGGGTTGGCTTGATTTAGAATTTCCCTATCTCTAATAGCAGATGTGAGGTTGTCTAGATGCTGTGATCTCCTCCTCCTCTCTTTAGCACTCAGCTGTATTATTATTCCTCTTATAAACGCTTTATGAGCATTCCATAGGATAGTGCTGTCGCTAACCGATCCTGTGTTCGTTGCGAAGAATTCTTCTAATTTTTCTTGAATGTGGGTTGAGTATAGTGGGGATTGTATGATTGAGGCGTTCGCCCTCCACAGCCTCGTTTGGGAGTTTGTTGAGGGAGCATCAATGGATAAAATGATTGGGGCATGGTCCGACCAAGTTATTGTCAAAATGGCAGTTCTTGTTATATTGGGTAGAGACCACTTGTCTACCAGGAAGAAGTCTATACGGGAGTAAGAATGCGGGTTGGAGAAGAAGGTATAGTCACGTTCCGTGGTGTGGTGACATCTCCATGCATCATAAAGGTTGTTGCTTCTTATGAAGTTGCCCATCTGAGATGGATGTCTGGTGGAGTTGGATGATGTATCCAGTTGGTTGTCAGGTACTATGTTAAAGTCTCCACACATGATGAGATGGCCCTTTTTAAAATTGTTGATCTTTTTCATGAGTTTATTCAGAAATGTAATTTGTTTTGTATTTGGGGCATATATATTAGCAATTGTGAATCTGGTGTTATTCAGGGTGCAGTCTATTACCAGGTATCTGCCTCTTGGTCAATTAAGGAGTTGTGGAATTGGAAGGAGATGGAATCTTTGAAAGCAGTTATTACTCCGTTTTTCTTATGGGGGCCTGATGCTTTAAATATGTGTGGAAAGTATTTGTTGAATAGTTTAGGCTCGTTTCCACTTTTAAAATGAGATTCCTGGATGCAGATGACATCTCTGTGGTTTTCCTTGATTGTACGCCAAAGAGACGATCGCTTAGCTGGGTGGTTCAGCCCCTTGGTGTTCAATGAGAGGAAGTTCACCATTGTAGTGGTAGATGTGCAATATGTGGTTAAGAAAAAGGTGTACTCACAATTTGAGGTAGTTTGTTTAACTTCTGGTGTCTTAGACTGTAGCGGGTGGGCTTAGGAGCCCCAAGATTCTGTAGTCGATTAGGTGGTGGTGACAAACAAATGTAGAGCTGAAAAAAAGATTATAGTCAATAATCTAAATAGAGCTAGTTATAGATATCTTGAGGGTATACCAATGTATGGTACTTTTTTGCTATAGAAGCGTGTAACGTAGTAAGGTATCAATAAAAGAATGATCAATCAGTAATAGTTCAACAGCACTAACAACACTGTGCTGCTATTCAACTGGGGGGAAAGTTTGTGAGAGTATGACAGCGACATAATGGACACCATTTCGGAAGGTATGTTAATAATGGGGGTGAGGTGTTCAACATCTTGTCGCTAGTGTGAATCTGAGATTCAGGCTTTTTTTCCATACGTAGGCAAGGAGTTGCTTTTTTGGTTGTGATTAGATCCATTCGAGGTATCCGGCAATATTCCCCAGCTTCGAAGTAGTTGGAGGCCTTGATCCAGTGAGGAGATGCGGTGTTTGATCCCATTCTTCGTGACCATAATCTTGGTGGGAAATCCCCATTGATATGGAATTTTTTGGTTGTTGAGAGCTTTCGTGATCGTGTTGAGTTGTTTTCTCAGCTGGCGGGTGTATTGAGACAGGTCCGCATATAGTTGGATTTTGGCGTAGGGAGCTGGTAGTTGACCTAGTTGCCTCGCCTTGTTCAACAGCCAATCTTTTGTGTGGTAGAAATGGACTCTCATTAGCATGTCACGTGGTACATCTGCCGGAAGGTGAGGAGGCTTAGGCAGGCGGTGTAATCGGTCTATGACAGATTCCTGGGGTGGTATTTCTGGCAGCATTGTGGATATTAGTTTCCTTGTATAGGCATTGAAGTCATTTGGGAGGATGTTTTCCGGAATTCCTCTTAGTTTGATATTATTTCTGCGAGATCTATCTTCTAGATCCGCCATTTTGGCTTTCATCCATTGTTGTTCCTCGCGAGTGTTTTCGATTGCGTCTACTAAGTTGTTGATCGTTTCTGTCATAGCTTCCATTTGATTCTCCGTGTGTTGTACTCTTTTAGAGATGGAGTGGATTCCTACACTGAATTTGTTGAATAGTGTCATGATATCATTATGCATGGAAGTTTGTAGCGAGACTAGCATGTCTTTCATGGTGGTATCTAGTACCGGTTGACCAGAAGTAGGAAATTCCGCTATCGGGGAGAGGTGGCTGTTTTGACCATTGTCGTCCCCGTTGTTCTGTGCTTCTGTGTCCAAACAATGTTTAGACTTACCTGGGCTGTTGCTTGTAGAGGATGCTGGTGAAGCAAGGAGGTCTTGGGTTAGACCCTGTAAAGAGGTTGGGTCTGTGTCCTCAGCGTCTGGGAGGTCTGTGTATGAGCCTTCTCCATGTGGATGGTCGTATTTATCTGATGGGATCCTGTTATTTTGAGGTTGGGAGAAAAATTCCGTAAGTTTTTTAGGAGGTCTATATTCTTTTCTTTTGCATGTAGACGTGGCCATTGTATGGGTTTTTCTTTTTTTTTCTCTGTTTGTGTAGTTTCACAACTTTGTTTTTTAAGGTTATCCAACCCATGTGTGGTCATAGCTACAAAGGCCCTGATGTTGGGATTGAGGTCGAGTGAAGTGAATTTACTAGATTTTTTTCGTAATGTTGAGGTACCCAATTTTTTGATTATGGGATTTGATGTGACAATATTAAGAGGAAGACCGATGTCTAATTGATCCTCAGGGTTTTTTTGTTCATCTAGAAGAGCGGAGAGCTCTTCCACTGCCTGTTTTTCCCTTGGAGTTAGATCCGGTTGTTTCTGATTGAGAGTTTTTTTTCACATAGAGACTTTGGAATAACAATTTTCTTGCGAACAATTGTATATCCTTTTTGATTTCAAAGATATCGACGTCAGCATCAGGGCAGAAAGTTAGTCCCTTAGAAAGGAGACCAACCTTCTGCTCCGATAATTCGTAATCCGAGAGGTTAACAACATTCAGGTTCGCATCAAGGGACAAATCAGGGTATATAGTGGACTGTCATTTAATGTTAGGGGGGCCATCGGGGAAGTACCCCCCGAGGGACCCTCTTGGTGTGTAGTGTCTATGTCTTGTCTAGTATGCCCAGATGGGCCACCGCGTGAATTACCTACCCTTCTCGAGTGTTCTGAACCCGTCACCTGTGTAAGGGATTTGTTGGTAATAATTGATGCCGTGATATATTTCTTATTGGAATGATTAGTGGAGCTCGGTGAACGCCATTTATTTTTTTGTGATCCTCTACGGTCTTGTGACACCTGTGAGGCAGAAGAAGCAGCTGTGAGGCAGAAGATAAAGAATTAAGTGATGAATTGGAACCTAATCTATTTCTACCTCTATTTTTTGTCTGTCCAAATCTTCCATTGTGACGTGGTTATGTCTTGTTAGGTTGCCATCGATACGCTTTACCCTCTCTGAATGCCGTCTTATCTCTCCAAAATGTATTTTCTTTCGTAGTTATGATTTCTTTAACCGGCTGGTCAATGCTTTTCTCAATGTTTTCTTCATGTTCCCTGAAACTAGAAAATTGTTTAAAACCTTCCAGTTGTGAATAGACTTCATTTATTTCCTTTTCTACCGTGGAAATCCTTTTTTGGTATTCCTCAATTAGAAGCCTCATCATGGTTTTGGCACATTGTTGGAGATTATTCTCCCATCTTTTCTTGAACATCTCATCCACATTATCCAAAGTCGGAAAAATTTGGATTCTTAATCCAAACGGATTTATGTCTTCGCGGATGTAGTGTTCGAATGTTTCAATGTGCCAAAACATGGCCATTTTCTTTTCTACTAGTTTTTTCAGGGTAGAAAAGATAGTCATCTCAGATTCCTGTGCTTCTTTCCTTCCATGATCCCTATATTTGGCCATATAGGTCTCAAATTCCTTACTTCTAAACATTCTAGCTAATGGTGGCTGGGTCTCTGCGCCAGGTAATTGGTCCCAAGGAAAAAATAAATAAATAAATAAAAAAGAGAAAGAAAGGGGGGGGGGGGGGAATGAGAAAGAAGACCTGCGTCCTATCCAAAAAAAAAAAAAAAGAAGGAAAATCTGTTGTGAAATATCTTGTGTTAGACAGTCTGATGTCAACATATAATCTTGCACATACTGTTAACAAGAACTATATCAAAAGTGTTTTTCAATCCTAGAGGCTGTAGGGTTAAGTTTTTTGTTTGGGGATTCAGGGTATTTGCTACCCAATACGAATTCTGTTAATATACCATACAGTCTCTAAGATAATTGATGGTTGCAACCTCATCCCATCATATGTTACTATACAAAGAAATTCCCCCACAGAAAGGGACTTTAATAGGTTGAGCAACCACTGTTTTGAGAGCAGAAATACGAAGTGTTGTGGTAGATGTAATGCCTGATAACCAGCAAATGGTGTGATATTAAAAATTTATGACACTGAGCAAAATTATAAATGCAACACTTTTCTGTTTGCCCCTATTTATCATGAGCTGAACGCAAAGATCTACTACTTTTTCTATGTACACAAGGCCTATTTCTCTCAAATATCTAAATGTAATGGGTGCCCGCGCCACAGTTTGGTGAAAGGTTAGCAGCTGCTTTCAAAGTTTCACCTAAGTGAAAAGGTTAGATTAAATATAAACAAGGAACAGCGCTTGCTAGATCTAGTGATCCTTAATAAAAATAACAATAGTTTCTTGCCATGTGAGAAAGCTACATTCCATGTGCAAAGCTAAAACCATACAACGGTGATTTGCTATAAAGTGCAATTTGTGCAATAGTATAAATTATAAATTATATAATGAACCACCATCCATTCATATCCTAATTGGTATCACTTATATATCTTTAACAAACGATTCCACATGACAAAGTGCATAAATGTCCAATATTTAAGTGCATAAATGTCCAATATTTCCAATATTCAAAAGTGATTTATAGTGCCAAAGTGCTCCAGTGCTGGGTTAAATAATAATAAGTGTCCTCATTTACACATATCTTCAAAAGTGCCCGTGCTCACACTGTGTTCATCAAAATCCTGTGAGGGGTTTCAAATGGTAAAGTTCCGCACTTACCAGACCCTATTGACTCCCACAATCATACAATCTACAATGTAGAACAGTGATATGATATCACTGTTCTACAATTATCTTCTGTGAGAAAGGAAACAAGAAAAAAACAAATGTGCCTCTAAGAGTAACAGTAAAAACCAGGATTTTATTAAATAACAAGTAACTACTCACAGAAGTAGTAAGGTGCTGCGCTTTTCAGTGTCAGCCACTGCTGGCTTCTTTGCTGGAGTCCTGTGGTGGTCCTGCTGGGCTGGGGTAGTGGGGAGTGCGGGTTCAGCTGTACTGGTGGAGGAGGGTCCTTTGGTGAGTCCCGGGGAGACCTTCTCTAGGAGACAGTGGTGCGCAGCAATCCGATCTGACCGGTGTCAGTTCGTGCAGGAGGTGACCACAGCAACGGCGACGCGTTTACAGGGCTCTACCACTTCTTCAGGCCGTGAGTGCTGCATACTGAAGTGAGGCAGCTTATATAGGCTGGGGGGAGGGAGGAGCGCTGATGATCCATTCATCTCCCTCCTGATGTTTAAACCTTCGGATGGTGCCGGCCATACTTGATTGATGATAAAATTAAAAAAGAAAGAAAGGTTGTGCAATGGGCTGGGAACACTAGTTTGGTTAACTGGGTTCCAAGAAAAAACTTTGTGTATTTCAGAATGTGGGGAGGGAAGGGGGAAGGGAAATGAGGGGAGGGGGGGAGGGAAAACTGGAGTCTGCTGCAAGTGTGTCAAGGTTGTAAAAACCGATGAGCTGTAAAAAACTGTATATTTGACAAAAAATGGTATATTTTACAAAAAAAAAAATGAATACTGAATGGATATGGAATGGGAGACGGGATGATTGGCCAATGATATTACACAATGATAGATAGGAAAGCATGGATGTGTGTCAAAGGAGGAGTGGGATTGGGTGTGAAATATGTGTGAACGTCGTCTGAGGTCAAAA
>BLSH010054921.1:444791-457584 GCA_018402905.1 Glandirana rugosa | reverse complement strand
GAATGGATGAGTGGGTCAATGAGATGTCCATAGTGGGATGTCCTGGGATGGGTGGGATGTCTGAAAGGGGTAGGGTATGAAACTGTGTGTTCAGAGGGAATTATGGGAACTACCAATACGAATGAATGGGTGAATGGATGAGTGGGTCGATGAGATGTCCATGGTGGGATGTCCTGGAATGGGTGGACCAAGTTTTGCTAAAAACTATGGAAGCTGGGGGGGGGAAGGAAGGAAGGGGTTCCAAGAGGGAAGAGGGGTGGTCAGATGAGGGCGTTGCATTCTATTTCCTCATTTAGCCCCCCAGGTGCTAAGAGATCAAGATGATATATCCAGTACATTTCTTGTTTACAGAGTCTTTTGTAACATTCGGTGGGGTGAAGGTTGTTGGGTATGGATTCGATAATCCAGACCTTGAGGTCGGCCGAGGATTGGTCATGGTGCTCCAGGAAATGTTTCAGCACACTGTGAAAATCTTTTCCTCCTTCTACAAAGCGGCGGTGTTCCCCAAATCTTTGACTGAGGGGCCGAATGGTTCGACCCACATAGTGGAGATCACATGGACAAGAGAGGCAATAAACTACATAGTCTGTGGAACAATTATAGAATTGCGTGATGGGATACGTTTTTCCTTTGATGGTAAAGTGCTTTTGCCCATGAGTGATGTGCTTGCATGTTAGACACTGTGGTTTCTTACACTGAAACATTCCTACTAGTGGAACTAGGCAGAGTTGATTTGGGCCTGTTCTCTGAGGTTGTTTGAGCTTACTAGGTGCTATTTTGCTCTTTATATTTTTTTCTTTCCGGTATGAAATTTTCGGTCTTTTGGATATGACAGTTTTGAGGTGTGGGTCCTCTAGTAAGATGGGCCAGTGTCTCTCCAGGATTTTTTCCATCTTCTTGTAGCGGCTGTGAAATTGGGTGGTAAATCGGACAGAAGATGATGTTTCATTCTGCTGGGAGCCTTTTGGGTTGGTGGGGAGTGACTTACATTCAAGGTATGCCTGTTGTACAAGGTCTGTTGGAAATCCCTTTTCAACAAATTTTTTGATGAGAGGTTGGCTGAGTTGCTGGTAGTCCTCATCTAATGTGCAATTTCTCCTCAGTCTGTGGAATTGACTTTTGGGTATGTTGGTTTTCCACCTCGGGTGATGACAACTGTGAAAATGTAGGTATGAGTTGCCTGCCGTGGGTTTTGTGTAATTTTTGGCCATGATCCTGTTGTTCTTATGAAAGAGAGTGAGGTCCAGAAATGTGATTTCGTTGGGGTCTTGTTCTGAGGTGAAGGTCAGCCCAAAGTTGTTGTTATTGCAGTAACCAACAAAATCCTCGACTGTTGTATTTGGTCCGTCCCAGATGACTATCATATTGTCTATGTACCTGCCATAGAAGATGATGTTGGAGGAAAAAGGATTATTGTGCCAGATATGTGATACTTCCCAGTGGCCCATGGTGAGGTTGGCGTAACAGGGTGCGAAGTTGGCTCCCATGGCTGTGCCGACTAGTTGAAGGTAGTGTTCTCCATTGAACTCGAAGTGGTTGTCTGTTAGACAGAATTCAACTGCTTGGACTATAAATCTGGCCTGTTTGGGGTGAATGTGATCCTCCTTAGATAGATAATGAGATATGGCCCGGATACCAATATGGTGTGGAATAGATGTATAAAGTGAGTTGACATCTAGGGTAACCCATCTGTATGTGGGTTCCCAAGTGTAGTTTTGGATTTTCTCCAGGAGGTCGGTGCCATCCCTGATGTAGGCTGGTAGGTTTTGAGCTAATGGTTGTAGGAAGGTGTCTGTATATTGGGAGAATGAGCTGGTGATGCATCCCATAGCTGCTACGATGGGTCTTCCTGGTGGCGATTGGCTGTTTTTGTGTATTTTTGGGATGTGGTAGAAATATGGCGTATTGTAGAAAGAACTGTTGAAAAAACTGAATTCTTGTTTGTTGATGGTACCTAGTTCTTTGGCAGTACTGGTTAGGTTGTGGGCTTCTTTGGTGAAGGCTTCAGTGGGGTCCGACCTCAGTTTCCTGTATGTAATACCGTCACCCAGGAGTCTGTAAGTTTCCTCAAGGTATTTCTTTTTGTCCTGGAGTACGATCCCTCCACCCTTGTCTGCTGTTTTTATAATGATCTCTGAATCTTCCATTAGAGTATTTAGTGCAGTCTTTTCCTGAGGAGTGAGATTTGAAGGTAGATGGTTCTTCTTGGATAACTCAGTTTTACACATTTGTGTGAGTTCCGAATAGACAACTTGGTAAAAAGCTTGCAGGTAGGGTCCTTTGCTTTCAGTGGGATTGAAGACAGACTTGGGTCTGAAGGTGGTGTGTAGTATGGCGGGAGGATTATATGAATCGGAGGGTAGAGAGGACCAATCGTCATCTGTGAAAAGTTCTTCCAATATTTTCAGAGCCTCTGAGTCAAGATCTGAGAGGACTGGTTCCGAGGAGGATGTGGGGCTGGAAAGCGGTGGTGGTGGTGCTTTTTTGGATTGGATCTCGAAGTGCCTTTTTAGTGTGAGGTTTCGAATGAAGCTGTTTAAGTCTTTGAACATCACGAAGGGGTTAGGGTAGTTGGTGGGGGCAAAATGTAACCCTTTTTGTAATAATGAGATCTCATTGTTGGTCAGGGTATGCGAAGAGAGATTGAAAATCTTTATTGTATTTTTTGTTTGGCCTTCTTCTGAGTGGCCTCTACATCTGTTTCTTCTTCCCCCTTGCTTGCCTCTATGTCTAGCTTTCTTTTTTTGGAGGGCAAGGGGGTATCCGCTAAAAAACGATTGTTATCATCTGTAATAGGTAGCAGGCTGGAGGTGTCATCTGGGGGTGATGGTTGATGGCTTCCTAGTGTGTCAGCACTGGTGGAGCCTTGATTGCTGGGATCTTCCGAGGGGTGGTTATGGTCCTTAGTTATTTGTTGAGATGGCTGGAGGGGGGGTGGGTTGTTCGCAGGTGTAGACTTTGTGTGATGGGGCCGAGGAGGCTTGGGGGTGCTTCTGATATTTGTCTTCCTTCTGCCTGTGGTCGGTGGAGCTCCCTTGGAACTTTCTTCACTTCTCCTCATTTCATTGGGTGGAGCACCCTTTGATCTTTCTTCCCTTCTCATCATTTCATTGGGTATAAGAGGTGGGATGTATGGGGTGCTAGGGTTTCTGGGTGTGGTTCTTTGGGCAGTTCTATTGTTGTTGCTGATGGACGGTTGGCGGGTGGGTGGCTGTTTATGTTGGGGGACCTTGTTGGCATGTTGATGAGGAATGGATGTGTTGGTGGGCCTTCCTGGGAAGTGCAGAGTGTTGGTGTTGGTTCCCAGGGGTTTGTGCTGTTGTTTAGGTTTTTTCCAATTGAAGACTCTGTTAAGATTATAGTCGTCTAGCTCTCTTCTGACTTTTCCCATCTTTTTGTGTAGGGTGGTATCTTCATTCTTTTTGTTATGACGTTGTAGGATATCAAGCCACTTGACTGGTAAGTGGCTGGTGAGTTTAGTGAGGGCTGAAATGTGTTCTTTCAGGGTTTGGATAGCTTCTGAGTATTAATTCCCTCTGAACACACAGTTTCATACCCTACCCCTTTCAGACATCCCACCCATCCCAGGACATCCCACTATGGACATCTCATCGACCCACTCATCCATTCACCCATTCGTTCGTATTGGTCGTACCCATAATTCCCTCTGAACACACAGTTTCATACCCTACCCCTTTCAGACATCAACCGAGGCATCTCAGATACACCCACCCCATCCCATCCACCCACCCATCCATTCACCCATTCAATTGCACTGTCAGTTCGCATATGTTCCTCCCATTTCATATTTCACACCCAATCCCACTCCTCCTTTGACACACATCCATGCTTTCCTATCTATCATTGTGTAATATCATTGGCCAATCATCCCGTCTCCCATTCCATATCCATTCAATATTCATTTTTTTTTTTTTTTTGTAAAATATACCATTTTTGTCAAATATACAGTTTTTTACAGCTCATCGGTTTTTACAACCTTGACACACTTGCAGCAGACTCCAGTTTTCCCTCCCCTCCCTCCCCTCATTTCCCTTCCCCCTTTTTCTTGGAACCCAGTTAACCAAACTAGTGTTCCCAGCCCATTGCACAACCTTTCTTTCTTTTTTGATTTTATCATCAATCAAGTATGGCCGGCACCATCCGAAGGGTTAAACATCAGGAGGGAGATGAATGGATCATCAAGGCTCCTCCCTCCCCCCAGCCTATATAAGCTGCCTCACTTCAGTATGCAGCACTCACGGCCTGAAGAAGGGGTAGAGCCCCGTAAACGCGTCGCCATTGCCGTGGTCACCTCCTGCACGCACTGGCACCAGTCGGATCGAATTGCTGCGGACCACTGTCTCCTAGAGAAGGTCTCCCCGGGACTCACCGAAGGACCCTCCTCCACCAGTACAGCTGAACCCACACTCCCCACCACCCCAGCCCAGCAGGACCACCACAGGACTCCAGCAAAGAAGCCAGCAGTGGCTGATACTGAAAAGCACAGCACCCTACTACTTCTGTGAGTAGTTACTTGTTATTTAATAAAATCCTGGTTTTTACTGTTACTCTTAGAGGCGCATTTGTTTTTTTCTTGTTTCCTTTCACACAGAAGTTTGGTTTGCTTCCCACATTTGCAGCCCTTGGCAAGACAGTCACCCACAAGAGCACCCGGGATCTTTGTGCATAGACAATTTTATGACTTTTATGATTTTTATGATTTTTTATGTTTTTAATGAACTTTCATGAATGTAATTCAGCTCCATCATTGGTCATCTGTGATTGCCCCCACCTAAATGCCTCCCATCACATGCTCACAGCATAACCACTCCATCTGATCCCTAGTCCATGGTTCACACTGCGCTTGAACATATCCTCTTTGCTACAATTATCTACTAACTGTGTGTGAAAACTATCAATTAGCGGGGAGAAGCCAGATCGCTGTTCTAAGAACAGTGATATGAGATATCACTGTTCTTAGAACAGTGATCTGGCTTCTCCCCGCTAATTGATAGTTTTCACACACAGTTAAAAGATAATTGTAGAACAGTGATATCATATCACTGTTCTACAATGATAATCTCCCCGCTAATTTATACTTTTCTCACACAGTTTTAAGATAGTCCACATCCACCTCCATTTTTGATTTTTTATGTTATTTTTTTTTAATTATTTTAAGTTATTTCCCTATCCCCATTTCTTTGTAGGGCACTTGTCCGACCCTTACCCCCATTTCCTTCCTTTTGCAGACCTCTAGGACTTTCCAGGACTTTTTTTTACAGCACTTTTCAGAACTTTTAGTAAAATTACCAGAACCCGGGTTCGGGTCCGGGTCCTGGACACCCAAAAGTTCGGTACGGACCCGAACTTTACAGTTCGGGTTCGCTCAACACTAATCTCTAGTAACGGCCTGTTCTACCAATTAAAAACAAACTTTATTTGTATATTTGACATTTGAAATTATTGTCTCCTAATAATATGTGCCAGTGCTTTCTGATGATTTTTTCTACATCTTTGTATTGTCTACTATATTGTGTTATGAAGGGTAGCTTGGGTGTTGTTTTGTTAAGTGTTTTTTCTTTGATTAACTCTTTTCTATTTCCTTTTGATATATTATTTTTTATTTTCTCCATTTGTAATCTATTGTAACCTTTGGAACTAAATCTGTCCATTATCATACCAGCTTGCTGTTCAAACACATGATCCTCCGTGCAGTTGCGTCTCATTCTAGTGAGTTGGCCTTTTGGTATGGCCCTCAGCCAATTGGGGTGATGGCAACTGTGTATGGGTATAAACCCATTCCTATCAGTTGCCTTAAAGTGAGTTTTAGTGTATATTAGTCCTGCTTTTTTGTAAATTGTTAGGTCCAGGAAGTTGATTTCATTTTTATCCCATATCCCTATAAATTTAATATTATAGGCATTGATATTGATTTCTTTCAAAAAGTTGTTTATCATAACAAATTAAATTTTTTTCCTATATCATAGACATTTTTTATATATCAATATTTTTATATAATCTAAATGTCAAATATACAAATAAAGTTTGTTTTTAATTGGTAGAAGAGGTCGTTCCTAGAAATACCTATCACATTGCAGGAAGGAATAAGAAGCCCCCACGCAAATCATATAAGGATGCATAACAGGATATGATGTCATTGGTTGTAAATTATAAATGGCGGTGGTACGTACTCTGCGTTCCAACTCTGAAGACGTTGCGGAAGTGACGAAACACATCAGATGGAATGCAGGTGACGTCGGGCCACGCTCCATTGGTAAGCAAGCCGCTACTGCAGAGCCGCAGCTACCACGAGAGCCCTCACACTCTGATGTGCTGTGATTGTTTTGGCCAATAAACCTTAATATTAGAGACGCGCGATGAGTCCTTTCCTTTTCTTCTCCACAATATGTATGGAATAAGCATGGTGTAATCCCAAAGAAGTAATCCAGCTGAGTGAACGCCATACCCACGGTCGGGTGAGAGACCGCAAGCGCAGATTGACTCCCAGATCGTATGATTGTGGGAGTCAATAGGGTCTGGTAAGTGCGGAACTTTACCATTTGAAGCCCCTCACAGGATTTTGATGAACACAGTGTGAGCACGGGCACTTTTGAAGATATGTGTAAATGAGGACACTTATTATTATTTAACCCAGCACTGGAGCACTTTGGCACTATAAATCACTTCTGAATATTGGAAATATTGGACATTTATGCACTTAAATATTGGACATTTATGCACTTTGTCATGTGGAATCGTTTGTTAAAGATATATAAGTGATACCAATTAGGATATCGATGGATGGTGGTTCATTATATAATTTATAATTTATACTATTGCACAAATTGCACTTTATTGCAAATCACCGTTGTATGGTTTTAGCTTTGCATATGGAATGTAGCTTTCTCACATGGTAAGAAACTATTATTATTTTTATTAAGGATCACTAGATTGGTTTAAGAAATACCACATTAACAGGAGTCTAGCTCCGTAGCAAGCGCTGTTCCTTGTCTATATTCTCTCAAATATCGTTCACAAATCCGTCTAAATCTGTGTTAATGAGCACTTCTCCTTTGCCGAGATAATCCATCCATCTCACAGGTGTGGCATATCAAGATGCTTATTAGACAGCATGATTATTGCACAGGTGTGCCTTAGGCTGGCCGCAATAAAAGGCCATTCTAAAACATGCAGTTTTACTGTACTGGGGGGGTCCGAAAAAAAAAAGACAGTATCTGGTGTGACCACCATTTGCCTCACGTAGTGCAGCACATCTCCTTCGCATAGAGTTGATCAGGTTGTTGATTGTGGCCTGTGGAATGTTCATTTCTTTTTAATGGCTGTGCAAAGTTGCTGGATATTGGCAGGAACTGGAACACGCTGTCGTATGCGCCAATCCAGATCATCCCAAACATGCTTAATAGGTGACATGTCCGGTGAGTATGCTGCCCAGGCAAGAACTGGGATGTTTTCAGCTTCCAGGAATTGTGTACAGATCCTTGCAACACGGGGCCATGCATTATCATGCTGCAACATGAGTGGAGTTGAGCGAACCTCTGGAAGTTCGGGTTCTGCTGGTTCGGCCGAACTTCGGGACAAAGTCCAGGTTCGGGTCCGGACAGAACCCGAACTTTGACCCGGACCCCGAACCCCATTGAAATCAATGGGGACCTGAACTTTTAGACACAAAAATGGCTGTAAGAAAGTCCTGGAAAGTCCTAGAGGTCTGCAAAAGGAAGGAAAATGGGGGTAAGGGTCGGACAAGTGCCCTACAAAGAAATGGGGATAGGGAAATAATGTAAAATAATTTTAAAAAAATAACATAAAAAATCAAAAATGGAGGTGTATGTGGACTATCTTAAAACTGTGTGAGAAAAGTATAAATTAGCGGGGAGAAGCCATATCACTGTTCTAAGAACAGTGATATGGCTTCTCCCAGCTAATTTATACTTTTATCACACAGTTTTAAGATGATTGTACATTCTACAATCATCTTAAAACTCTGTGAGAAAAGTATACATTAGCCGGGAGAAGCCATATCCCTGTTCTTAGAACATCTGCAAACTGTGTGTGAAAACTATCAATTAGCGGGGAGAAGCCAGATCACTGTTCTAAGAACAGTGATATCTCATATCACTGTTCTTAGAACAGTGATCTGGCTTCTCCCCGCTAATTGATAGTTTTCACACACAGTTTGCAGCAGCCAAACTGATTCCATTCTGCTGGGCGCTACTCGGCAGCAGATAGAACAAGCTTTGGGAACAATGCCGGGAAGGAAGAAGGACAGAACCCATCCGAAGAAGCTGAAGGCCTTCTTCAACACAGGCCCGAGGCAAGATGGCGCCGGCGCCATAACCACTTCCACGCCAGAGCACTGCTCTGCATCACAAACAAGTAAGAAGGGAAACACTCAAAAAAGAGCTAGCCCTCCTAGGAACCACGACTCTCCCTCAGCTACCCCAACATCAGGGAGCCCAGAGAAGTCCAGGTTCAGACCGGATGCCGTGGATCCTAGCCTTGAGGCGAGCAGCTCACAGGAATCAGGGGATGACACTAGGGACCTCCCAGACTCCATTGATTTATTCCCAACGGCCGATAAGCCGGTCCTGGATACAGTTCTAAAGGAAATGTTAGTCTCATTAAGAAGTTCGCTGCAATCTGACCTGGTGGCTTGTGTGCATAAGCTGGGTTCTGAGGTGCATGCGGTATCGGCCAGGGTTGATCATATTGAGCACAAAATGGGTGAATATGCCACAACTATAAATTACTTGATAGACGCCACTAGTAATCGAGATGATGAATTGGAAGCCATTAAAGCCAAGATGGCCGACATCGAGGACAGGTCCAGGAGGAATAACATTAAGATAAGGGGGTCCCCGAAACTATTCCTCAACTCAATCTGTCCAAATATGCCACCAAACTGTTTAGCACACTCGCTCCTGATCTTACTCCCCCTGATTTAACGATCAATAGGATCCATCGCCTTCCTAAGCCTGCCTTTCTTCCTGACAGTGTGCCCAGGGATGTCATTCTAAGAATGCATTTTTACAATGCTAAAGAGCAGTTGATGTCTATATGCAGGAAACAAGACCACCTCCCCGACCCATATTCTGCTCTCAAACGCTGACCTCTCTCAATACACACTACAAAAAAGAAGGAATCTCTCCACCATCACCAAAGCCCTGCGGAATCATAATCTCCAATATAAATGGGGGTTCCCAACTAAATTGGTGGTATCCAGGGAGGGGAAAGATTTTGAGGTAACTTCTTTGGAAAAGGGAATTACGCTCCTGAAGGATTGGGGTATCGTTCCGGAACAGCAGCCACGCTCCCCTGCATCCATTAGCTCCTCCAGAGCAGACCCAGAGTGGTGCACGGTGACATCTAAAAATGCCAAATCGCACAAATAAATATTGCTGAAGGTTGTATTTACCAACATATTTAACCACTTCAGCCCCGGAAGGATTTCCAGCTTTAGGACCGGAGCCCTTTTTTGCGATTCGGTGCTGCGTCGCTTTAACTGACAATTGCGCGGTCGTGCGACGTTGTACCCAAACTAAATTTGCGTCCTTTTTTTCCCACAAATAGAGCTTTCTTTTGGTGGTATTTGATCAACGCTGCGTCATTTCTGATCGCCGCTATAAACAAAAGAAGAGCAACAATTTTGCAAAAAAAACCAAATTTCTTACTTTTTCCTAAAATACAAATCCAAAAAAAAAAATATAAAAAAACATTTTTTTCACCGTTTTTGGCCGATTTATATTCTTCCTCATATTTGCGATAAAGAAAATCGCAATCGGCGTTTATTGATTGGTTTGCGCAAAAGTGGTCGCGTTTACGGATGATAAGAATTCATTTTTGGGGTTTTTATTTTTTTTATTTTTTACTAATAATGGCGGCAATCTGCGATTTTTTGCGGTACTGCGATATTTCAGCGGACATGTCGGAACATTTTGACACTTTTTTGGGACCATTGGCATTTATACAGCGATCAGTGCTATAAAAATGCACTGATTACTGTGTAAATGCCATTGGCAGTGAAGGGGTTAACCTGCAGGGGGCGCTCTAAGGGTTAACTATGTTCCCTGGGCGTGTTCTAACTGTATAGGGGCTGCACTATCTGGGGAAGGGAAGTGGTCACAGCCTTCACGTACAGGAAGGCTGTGATCACAGCCCTTCCCCCTCACACAGAGTGGAGGTCCGTGTTTACATACACGGACCTCCGCTCCTTCGCTCCGGGGGGGCCATCGCGGGTAGCCGGCGGCAATCGAAGCCGCCGCACCCGCTCCCTGGCCCACCCCGAACACAGTGAGCGCATGGGCGCGCGCTCACTAAACTCATTCCCGCAGCCGCCGTCGTATGATGGCGTTTTGCGGGAACGAGCCACTTTGCCGCCGTCAGATGCCGATCGGCGGTCGGCAAGTGGTTAAAGTAAACCCGCTAAAGAAGAACTCCTCTGAGCTGAACTTTCTCCTTTCTTTCCCCCCACACCACTTGAGTGACCATGAGTCACACCCAGTTTCGTTTCCATTCAAGTTGGTTACCGGCCAAGGTTTGGTTGTTGAGTTACTGGTTTGATCTGTTTTTTCTTCATTTATGCAGTCGGACCTACCCTACTCTTTCTACTCATTCTCATTCCAAGACCAACTCCAAGAAGATACCACCTTGCAAGACGGACATCTTACCATCATATGAACAGCTGCCTCAAAACCTTCATCTGTGTAAGTACTTTTGCCTTTCACTTATCGTACACCACCTGCTTCACTTAAATGCCTGTGCGTTTTCTCACCATAAGCACTAAGGGTCTCAACCACCCTGCCAAACGCAGATCATTGTGGTCGGAGGCCCTCCAAACTTAGTCTGACATCATTTGCGCCCAGGAGATGCATTTTGCCAAACTCGCAACACCTAAATGCACTCACCCCAGATTTCCAGTCATCTATATGGCCAATGCTGACTCCAAAAAAAGTGGTGTACTAATCGCCATAAAAGACACACTAGACTTTAAGCTATCTATAGCTGTGGAAGACCCACAAGGTAGTTATCTTATCATGGTTGGCAGTTTAAATGGGGCAACTTACACAATAGCAAATGTGTACACTCCTAATACTAACCAGATCAACTTCCTCCACAAAGTTATGAAAAAGGTTGAGAAAGTGCACCAAGGCCATTTAGTTCTATGTCCAACCCATCACTTGACTCTACTTCTAAGGCTAAACACCCTCCAACGTCAATAAAAGCTATACTAAGATCCTATGAGCTATATGACGCCTGGAGATGCTGCAATGCCAATGAAAGAGACTAATCCTTTTTCTCCAGCGCACATGGGTCATACAGCCGCATAGACTTATTCTTGATGGACAAGTGGACCCTCCTTCGCACCAAGTCTTCCAAGATAAACACTATCACCTTGTCGGACCACGCCTATGTGCAGCTAACTGTTGAAGATCACTCTACTCCACTCCTACTTTCATCTGGAGATCTAACCCTAGACTGTTTTAGGATCCTCTATTCAAAACTAAATTGGAACAAGCCATTCAACAATTTTTTGAACAAAACCATGCTTCAGTAGAGGACTCAAACATAATATGGTCTGCTCATAAGGCAATAATAAGGGGACTCCTCATACAACAGAGGGCAAGAATTAAGAGGAAGAGGCAGCAAGAAATAGTTGACCTAACGGCTAAAATTGAAATATTAGACACCCAGAACAAACAATTCCCCTCCCAAAAACTAACAGATCAATTATTTATAGCTTGCAATGAACTCAGAACACTCTTTATGAGAGACTTTGAAAAGGCCCACTGCAGACTAAAAATGACTTATTAAGCCCATGGAAACAATGCGGGAAAGTTATTAGCCAAACGTCTTAAGGGTCTTAGGCACAAAACAAACCATACCATACCATGCCATACACGCTATTTGCCATCTGCCCTGTACAGTGAAAACCGGGATTCATCCGTGAAGAGAACACCTCTCCAAAGTGCCAGACGCCATTGAATGTTAGCATTTGCCCACTCAAGTCAGTTACGACGACGAACTGCAGTCAAGTTGAGATCCAGATGAGATCCAGATGAGGACGACAAGAATGTAGATGAGGTTCTCTGAGACGGTTTCTGACAGTTTGTACAACAATTCTTTGGTTATGCAAACCGATTGTTGCAGCAGCTGTTCAGATGGCTGGTCTCAGACGAACTTGGAGATGAAGATGCTGGATGTGGAGATCCTGGGCTAGTGTAGTTACATGTGGTCTGCAGTTGTGAGGCCGGTTGGATGTACTGCCAAATTCTTTGAAACGCCTTTGGAGATGGCTTATGGTAGAGAAATTAACATTCAATTTAAGGCAACAGCTCTGGTGGACATCCCTGTAGTCAACACGCCAATTGCATGATCCCTCAAAACTTGCAACATCTGTGGCATTGTGCTGTGTGATAAAACTGCACATTTTAGAGTGGCCTTTTATTGTGGCCAGCCTAAGGCACATCTGTGCAATAATCATGCTGTCTAATCAGCATCTTGATATGCCACACCTGTGAGGTGAATGGATTATATTAGCAAAGGAGAAGTGCTCACTAACACAGATTTAGACAGATTTGTGAACAATATTTGAGAGAAATAGGCCTTTTGTGTACATAGAAAAAGTTATAAATTTTTGCGCTCAGCTCATGATAAATAGGGGCAAACACAAAAGTGTTGCGTTTATAATTTTGCTCAGTGTGTGTGTATATGTATATATATATATATATATATATATATATATATATATATATATATATATATATATATATATATA
>BLSH010054921.1:406739-425684 GCA_018402905.1 Glandirana rugosa | reverse complement strand
AAGAAAGGGTCTAAAAGAAGAAAAACGAATGACTTGGCCTCCTTGTTCACCTGATCTGAACCCCATAGAGAACCTGTGGTCCATCATGAAATGTGAGATTTACAAGGAGGGAAAACAGTACACCTCTCTGAACAGTGTCTGGGAGGCTGTGGTTGCTGCTGCACGCAATGTTGATGGTGAACAGATCAAAACACTGACAGAATCCATGGATGGCAGGCTTTTGAGTGTCCTTGCAAAGAAAGGTGGCTATATTGGTCACTGATTTGTTTTTGTTTTGTTTTTGAATGTCAGAAATGTATATTTGTGAATTTTGAGATGTTATATTGGTTTCACTGCTGAAAATAAATAATTGAAATGGGTATATATTTGTTTTTTGTTAAGTTGCCTAATAATTATGCACAGTAATAGTCACCTGCACACACAGATATCCTCCTAAAATAGCTACAACTAAAAAAAACTACTTCCAAAAATATTCAGCTTTGATATTAATGAGTTTTTGGAATCATTGAGAACATGGTTGTTGTTCAATAATAAAATGATTCCTCAAAAATACAACTTGCCTAATAATTCTGCACTCCCTGTAGATGAGATGGAAGGTAAACTAATAAAAAGTGGTTATCCTAAACAAATAATTAGACAAGCGAGAACAGAGCCAGTAGAGGAGAGGAGGAAAAGGAATACAATTAAGCAGATACCTTTTATGACACAATACCATCCTTAGTCTAAAAAAATGTTTTAAAATATTCAAAAAACACTGGTCTCTTCTGACAGAGAATTGTCCCAACATTGGGGAATTCCAACGTGTCCCTATGCCGTCTTACTGAAGGGGTTACACATTTTATAATACACTTGTTAAGTCAGATCATTTTAAACCGAAAACTAATATCACCAGAACATTCCTTGGTCCTCCTATATCCCTGCTTGGCATGTATTCAGTGTAATGCAATGATAAAGGGTAAATCCTTTTGTCATCACATAACGGCAAGAATATTGAAATTAAAGGTTATCATACCTGTATATGCCTATCAGCATATGTTATTTATATTATAAAATGTACATGTGGTCTCCTCTATGTGGGGGAGACAACACATGAAGTAAAAAATAAAAAATAGAATAGCCAGGCATAAATATTCTATACGTGATAAATTGATCCAACTTCCATTGCATAGGCATTTTTTGGAAATTAATCATACAGTGGCACAACTACGCTATATGGTGATTGAGGCAATTTTGCCCGACAGACGGGGAGGTAACAGAGAATTAAGATTGAAAAGACGTGAAGTCTATTGGATAAACCGCCTGAGCACTTTATAGCCCAGGGGTATAAACAGAGACTTTGATTTACATCTATTTTTCTGAATTTTCTGGATATGATTGGTTAATGTAGTTATGTAATATATTTTGGAAATAGATGTTTTATTATAATTATTGATTATATATTTATGTCTTTCATTGTTAGGCATTCAATGCTGGATCTCCTCTGTGAAAAGAGAAGGGGAACCTTACTTGTTTGGTTTTTGCTCTAATTGTAAAAAGAAAATAGAAGTTTTGAACAGAACATTTATTATACTGATTGCTAGATGGATACCTCATGTGAGATTACTATTTACACAATGATGAGATGTGAGAATCATTTTGCAATTGTTCCTACTTGAGAAAGGGTGTGAACTGATTTTTTTTTTAGCCCGAAGCTGCAGTAGATATATTTTTCCAGTTATAAATATAGTGTGCAGCAAACCTGGACTTTTTGTTTACTATATATATACAATATTTTTCATTTGGTTCTGTGTGTAAAATTAACTTTTAGCTATCAATCTCTGTAAACATTACACATTTTTTTTTAACATAGGGGTAACCAGTTTAAGATTTAATGTTAAAAGAATCCTAACGTTTTATCTGTAGGTTTAAAAAGAGAACACTAAATATTAATAATACTAATACTAATAATAATCATAATAATTATCATGGAAACACTATTCCTTCCCCTTAAGGAGGATATGGCTTACTCCTTGTGAGATCGTATGATTATATTAAAAGCTATTTATATTTCACATACTGTAGATTAGAGAAGCAATACATTTTACAAGGGTACCTTAACATGGCTTCACATTTATTTTCAAATGTATGCAACAAGGACCTTTATGTTTATTCTAAATGTTTGAAACAGTTTAATGTTAGGTTCTCTATGGTGGCTAATTTAATAAATGCTGGGGAGTTTTGAACTATGCTATTTCATTTATTTATATTATTAATGTGTGCCTGGTAACCTGCATCCATCATCCTTCCCTGGGGTGCTAACAAAGCTCTACAGGTTTGCTGCTGCCTCTTTGTTTCGATATTTGCCTTACAGTGTGGGGAAAGTACAGATGCCATCTTGATTCAGCTTGGCCATCTGAATAGGATCATCTTTCTGCTTTTTTGTCATGGCAGAGTGGACCCTGGTTGCTAGATGTCATGCACACCAGTAAGTCGGCAGGTCATAGGTCAAAATGCTATGTAGTGCAACTCATATACTAAATACTAAACAGGAAACAGGATACTAAACAGGAAAAGTCAGCAGGAGCTCCTATGAAATTCAGTAGTTTACATCAGTACCAAAGTCAATATCTTTCTTTTACAAGTGTACAAAATAATGCAGGTTTTACCGATGACCCTGAATTTCTAGGGCATTATCAGCTTTCTTAAGAGACAGCAAGGAAACTGTTTTCATTTAGCCCCTTCCTTGCTGCTGTGTATTGACAGCTCATCTAAAGTTTAATTCAAATCAAGCTTTACATGAGCTGTCGGTACGCAGCAGAAGGGAAGGGTAGGATGAGTCACTTCTCTGACTCATTTGTGTCCATTTTAAACTTGAGCTACTGAGCTCCATGGACAACAACATTTTTAAACAGAGAGCAAAGACAACCTAAAGCAAACATTAACATTGGCAGGAGTTTACCTGCTGACTAGACATAGAAATGGGAAGTTTTTGTGTTATGCCATATTTACACGGCTAGGAAAATGTTATGTTTACATTATATTTTAACTTTCAACAACAAACAGAATGAAAATATGTATATACAAAACCACCATGGGTTCCCTTTAAATTCTATTCACAAACTCATGGTTCCTGCTTTTTCTCTATGTTGTTTAGGTGTCTTTGTAAAGGGCATAATGGTAAATGTAGTTGTCTCCATTACATGGCTCTTTGTGGGGTGAAACGCAACTGCATGGGAGGTAGACAGGTGAGACTATATGTTGTGAATCATTTATTTATTTATACTAAAGCTGGTTTTACATTGGTGATGGCATCAGTGTGTGGCCCATCAATTTTTACAGTGCTTGACAAGCGTGTCAGCTGAGAAGTAAGCTTAAAAGTTCAGATCTCTTTGTGTTAATCCATAATGGAAACAGTTAATTCATTGGTAGCATATATACAGTATAAAGCTAAAAAGTATAAATAAGTCAGTCAACAGAAGGATCCTTTTTTTTCGTTCAACCAGTGGGTTGAACAAAATAAAACTTACCCAATTCCTCCATTCACACATTCGAGGTGAATGGGTGAATCCCCATTGCTGTGAAATTGTATTCTGACAATAAGATGATTTCCCGACCATCATAATACACTGATTAGCGCTGCAGCACTGATCAAGCAGACAAAATCCGGCAGAGCAGTTGTACAGAAGTCGATTGGCTGATCAACTTCTGTACAACCACAATGCCAATACATGACTCAATATTTTAGCTTGCAAAAATAAAAAACAATTTGGGACTTTAACCACTTGCTGTCCGTCCACCGTCAATGGACGTCTTATGACGGCATACCAGAATGGTCACTCCTGTGTGCCCGCTGACACGGCTCTTTAACCATGTGATCGGCTGTGTCCAATCACAGCCGGGCACATGTAGATGCGGAAGTGCCAGAAACCGCCTCTCCTCGCTTCACACTGACAGAGTGTGTGGCGAGGAGAGCCGATCAGTGGCATCTCCTCGCAGGTGAGAACAGGGCATGTAATCAGGGCACTGATCATCAGTACCCTGATTACAGTAAAGCCCCAGCAGTGCCACCAATCAGTGCCCATGAGTGCCACCAATCAGTGCTCAATAAAGCCACCAATCAGTGCCGTGAGTGCCCATCAGTGACACAAATTAATGCCCATTACTGGTGTCAGTCAGTGCTGCCTTTTAGTGCCCATCAGTGCCTGTTCATCAGTGCTGCCCATCAATTCCCATCAGTGCCCATCAGTGCCACCCATCAGTGCTGCCTATCCGTGCTGCCTATTAGTGCCCACCAGTGCTGCCGACCAGTGCCCACCAGTGCCGCCTATCATTGCCCACCAGTGCCACCTATCAGTGCCCATCAGTGCTGCCTATCAGTGCTCATCAGTGCCGCCTATCTGTGTCACCTATCAGGGCCCATCAGTGCTGGATAATAGTGCCTCCTCATCAGTGCCACCTAATCAGTGCCCATAAGTGCCGCCTCATCAGTGCCCATAAGTGCCACTTTATCAGTGCCCATCAGTGTAGCCTATCAGTGCCTATCAGTGTTGCCTACCAGTGCTCATCAGTGCCACCTATCAGTACCCATCAGTGCTGCATAATAGTGCCTCCTCATCAGTGCCACCAAATTAGGGCCCATCAGTGCCCATAAGTGCCACCTCATCAGTGCCCAATTTTCAGCATTACAAAAATTGAGTAAAAGCGGATTTGTGGTGAATAACAGAGTATAAAGGAGAGTATTGCAGGCTAGAGGCCTACGAACCCCCATTTAAACAAATCAATAATATCCATAAAGACTTAAAGACAACTAATACAGTTGGATACACATTGCAGATATAGAAAACACAGCAGAAATGACAATAGAAATCTGCTTACAATAAGAACTATTGACTCAGCGAACCAGACTAAGAGCAAATCTAGGAAGTAGAAGCCAAGGAAAGTTAAATTAGGGAGGCACAACATCTTGGCATCATCCTGGAAGCTAGTGTGAACAATACCCTAGGAGTTGGGTCTCCTGGGTCAAGGTTCGTGGAATGTCAAGGGGAGAAGGGGAGGTTAGGTGAGAGGGGACTTGTAGTTTGAGACTGCCCAAGGTGCTTTCAATAAGAAACAGGCTACGGAGAGCGGTTTTTACTTGGGCCACTCAAGGTGAGGTTGGAATGGTCCAGGATTGCATAATAGCCCTTTGGGCAGCCATGAGGCACAGGTGGGCCGACTGTGGGATTGTTTCCCCAGTGAGGGGGTGGTGGAGGAGGCTGTAGGGTTGTGGCTAAAAAGGCATAGCATATGTGTTAGAAAACCCAGTTTGCTGCAAGCCTGTGCGCATTGCGCGCACCTGTGCGCGTTTGCACCCGTCTGTGTGTGTCTGCATGTGCCTGTGCGCTCGCCTGTGCGTGCCAATGGTGCCAGAACAGCCATTTAAGCAGACAGCACCTTGCAGCAGGTGCTGTTGGTTCTACAGCATTCCGGTGTACTGTGACCCCTGAATCTGCTTAAACAAGACTTCCTGTGTTTGTGACCCGGCTTGTCTTGGACTTGTTGCTTTCTGCCTGCTCCGACCTCCGGCCTGTCTCCGACCACTCTCCTGCCTGATCCTGTGTACCTCTGCTTCCCGCACGTTGCCGACCCTGCCTGCAACCCGACCATCCGCCTGTCTCATCCTTCTGTACCGCACCACCAGCACGTTGCCAACCCGGATCGCATCACCACGCTTCTGCCAAGCATGAGCTCCAGAGGACCTTCACCCACCACCAGTGACCAAGTCCAGCCCTCATGCTCCCCTGTTCTCACAAGCTCCCTGTCTACACTATCAGGGGTTCGCAAACCAGGGTTGTAAGAGAGGTTGTCCCCTGGATAAGTCAGACTCGACCATCAGGTACGTGACAATATGGCTTTTTGGTAAGTCTACCTTCTGGACCTTCTTAATATGTGCAAGGACATTATCCCAGAATTCTGAGATTTTGATGCAGTTCCAAAGCCTGTAAGCCTGTGCAGTAGGGTGGGTCTGCTTGATAGGCACCAAGGGCAAGTGGAGAGCGAGGGATCCGTTGGGCTAAAGTGAAAAGAGATGTAGGCCCTATGGGCAACTTTGAACTGAGTCTCCCGCCAGGTTTCAGAAATTGTCAGAAAGCAAATTTTTTGATAGCCAGCAAGTATCTGGGCCAGGGCTTCCTGGTCCTCTAGTGTTGTTGCCCAAGGGTGGAAGAGCATATTTGAGGCTTGATATTGGATGAGATTAGTGTAAATCTCAGAGATTGAGTATAGTCCTTTGGTCAAGATCGAATCAATGAAGGAAGATTGGAAAGGACTTTGGATCAGTTTAAGGCTGGTGGTGATGTCGTTTTTTAGTTGAAGGTAGGAAAACACATGGGAAGGTGGTAGTGTGTAGGTGGTTGCTAGTTCAGAGAAGGGCCTGACAGAGCCTGTGGTTGGGTTGGAGACTTGGAAGATAGTTTTTAGGCCCTGGGTGGCCCATTGAGTGAAGATTTTGCATTTCGTGGAGGGAAGAAACATGGGGTTGCCTGTGATGGGAAGAAAGCGGGAGATGTTGGGGGAGAGGCCCAGAAGTTTCCTTACCTCTCTCCATGTAATGACCGTGTCTCTGTTAGTCTCAAGTTAGTCTTTAGGGAGGTGGGTAGGGCGGACCACTTGGAGTGGAGAACCGCTTGGAGGTTGTAGAGAGAAACCAAGGCGTCTTCCAGTTTGTAGTTAGAGTACCTGGAATATTCGGTTAACCAGTCTAGTGCTTGTCTTAGGAGACAGGACAAATTGTAGAACCTGATATTGGGTAGACCTGCACCCCCTCACTCTTTGGAAGACAACTTTTCTGCAAAGCCACCCTAGGTCTCCTGCCTTGCCAGTTAAATGAAACCAGGGCTGTGTGGATTTTTTGAACATCTTTATGTTTCAGAAGCAGTGGTAAAGTCTGTAGAGGGTAGAGCAGCCTTGCAAAGGAGACCATTTTGAAGAGATTACATCTGCCGAAGAGCGAGAGGGGGGGCCCGCCCAGGCTTCCATCTCCTGCAGAATTTTAGAAATGAGAGGAGGATAATTTAACGTGTAAAGGGAGGAGGGTTCCCTCCCTATAGACAGTCCCAGGTACTTAATATGATGTTTTGCCACTAGGAATGGTGACGATGTCGTCCAGGCCTCGGAGGCTTGCGGGTTTAAGGGTAAGATTTCACTCTTATCAAAATGTATTCGTAATCTTGAACAGGCCCTGAATGTGGTGAAGAGATCCTGTGCATAGGGGATATCATAGGCGGGTTGGATGAAAAGAGCAGAATGTCGTCTGCAAAAAGAGCTGACCTGAGGGTGTGATTGCCCACTGTGACACCACTGACCCCCGCAGGGGAGTTTAGGAGTCTGGAAAGGGGTTCTATGGCAATGTTGAAGAGTAGGGGGGACAAGACGTGCAGAAGGTGATGCGTACATTTTCCTTATGAAATTCAAAAAAGGCCCTGACATGCCAAAGGCTTACATAACCCTAAATAACCATGTAAAGCTGATATTGTCAAAGGACTTTTTGGCATCTAGGGAAATAATTGCGGTGTCTTGGTCTGGATGTTTTTTGGCGTATTCTAAGGCTATGAGAACCTTACGAATATTAAGCGTGGCTGAACGACCTGAAACAAATCCTGATTGTGCGGGGTGAAGAATAGATAGAAGAATGTGGGCAAGGCGAGCTGCAACGATTTTGGACAGGATTTTGGCGTCAACATTTAAGAGTGAGATGGGCCTGTAGGAGCCAGTAAGGAAAGGGTCTTTGCTTTTTTTAGCTATGAGTTTGATGTGGGCCTTGGAGCTTGTGGGGGGGTAGCTACCGTCCTCCCATACAGATCCATATACCAGTGCTAGTGTGTCCGGGAAAATGTCAGCAGTTAGTTTGTAAAATTCTGCCGGTAGCCCATTGGGACCCGGGGCTTTCCATGGGCTAAGTGTTTTGATGGTCATCTGTATGTCCTCAAGTGTGATGGGGCATTAAGGGTTTCAATTTGTTCTCTGGAGAGATTAGGTAATTTTGCGCTTGTTAAGAGTCTGGAGGCCTCTGTTTTGTCTATAGGGTCTTCAGAGTAGAGTGAGGTGTAAAAGTTGGTGAGAAGGGCAGAAATCTCAGAGGGCGCTTTAATGATGTTCCCACTGGAGTCCTTGAGTGCTCCTATGTGCGTTGGCTGTTGGTGTCCAGAGCATAGTCTTGCCAAGATCCTACCTGCCTTATTGCTGTGTCGATGGAAGAAAAGGGTTGAGTGTGACTGATGAATGGTTTCCTGTTGTCAAAAGGTCGAATGCATGCTTAGCTCATTGACACGCTCCTATGGTGGTAGGATTGTGCAAGGTAGCCAGATCTCTGTGGGCTGGGCAAAGTGTTTCGCTGGCCTTTCCATAGTTGTGAGAAACCCTTTTCTTGAATTGGGAAGCATAAGAAATAATTCTTTCCCTAAGGAAAGCCTTCCCTACTTCCCAAAACAAATTAGAAGAGGTGGTCATTATTAGTTTAACAGTATTCGGCCCAAGCCGCATGGAGGGTGATTTTAAGATCCTCATTGTTGGCCAGGAATGAGGGGAAGCGCCATGTATTAGCCAGGCGAGGCGTTGTGAGTCCTGAGATCTGCACACATATTGGGGAGTGGTCTGGGGAGTGGTCTGAAATGGCCATGCTCTTAATAGAGGATAGAGAGATTAGTGGGAGCAGACCCTGGGAGCAAAAAAAGTAGTCTATGTGAGACCGGGAATTGTGGGGGGCTGAGAAATATGTGAAATCCCTGTCAGTGGGGTGGGTGAAGCACCAAGTGTCAGCGAGGTGGAGGGTTTCCATGGACCGGGCCAGGGGTGTGAGGGTGGTAACAAGTGGGTTGCGGGTGGGGGGTTCGGTGTGTGGTCCTCTGCGGGGTGCGTAACTGAATTGAAGTCCTCCTAACAGGTGGAGGGACTACGGGATTTGAAGAGCCCAGGATGTAAGTTCCTGGAAGAAAGTGTAGCCTGGGGAGTTGACAGCATAGACATTGGAGATTGCGATGTCACGGTCGGTAAGGGATAGGTGTAAAGTGAGTCTACGGCTGTTGGAGTCAGTGTCCACCAACCGTATCCTATGGGGAAGGTTTTTGTTGATTAGTATGGCTACTCCTGCTTTGTGCCCCAAAGCTGGGGAGCCATAGACTGTACCCACCCACAGCCTGCGGAGCCTGGACACATCGTCAGCACCTAAATGTGTTTCCTGCAATAGGGCAGTATCAGCCTTCAACCTTTTGAAGTGTCTCAGAATTTGCATACGTTTGTGAGGGAAACTCAGCCCCTTAACATTCCAAAAAATTACCTTTAGGTGATTCCTGGTCTCGGGGGGAGCCATGGCTGGAACGTAGATTGGTAGGAAGGAGTCTTGCTTGGGGAACGGCCATCCCCGCGATGGCTCTCCCAGGGCCAGAATCAGCATTCATACATAGAAGGGTTCCTGAGAGACATAAAGAAACAGTATCAGAGAAATATAACTAGAACAACAGTACTATAACATAACGTAAAGGGAGCATCATCTCCTGTACAGGCGTTAGGGACTTCACTTTTTTCCCCATGGAGCTCCAACCCTCAGTGCACCCACCAAAGAGTAGCTCATCCAGAAGCCAAGGGCTTGGGTGATACCGAGGGGGGGTGATGACGAAGGGGGGAGGGAGGTGGCAGGGGAGGAGGCAAGGGGTGGTAGAGGAAAGGGGGTGAGGGGTAACAGGGTAGCAGTGGGTTGCACACAGTACAGAGAATGAACTGGCCATTGCCCAGAGAACAACTGGGAGGCCTGGTCATTCCTAATAACATCACGAAGCAAATTCAGTGTTGCTGAAAGAGACAAATTGTTTTTGGTGTAGGGTGTTGGGTGCGGGTTTAAAAGGCCATAGTTACCGACACCCTTGCCAAGTCCATATAGGCGCCTGAGGGGGATTATTTCCCAAATACCAGCAGATGAGGCAAGTCCGTTAATGGAAGAGAAAACCAGTATAGATGGTGGTGGAGGCTGCTGCTCCATGTTTAGCTTGCTGCTTTGCGGTTGTCAAGGGGCCCAAAACTGACCTTTTTATGGGGCGGCTTTTGAGGGCTTGATTGATTGTGAGAGGAAAGGGCAGATTTCCTGGGTGAGAGGGAGTCACCCGAGGTGGAGTGAGCCTCTTGTTCTATATCAGTCAGCTGTGAGTTGTTGTCTCCCCTCCATGTCCAGGGAAGAGGGGAAGGATAGTCGCTTGGATGTGGAGGATGGCCAGGTAGGCCAGGCTGAACTTAATATGATGACTGCACAGCCTTGAGCAGATAGATGAGAATTCCTTACGTTTGCGCATAACTTCCAGTGAGTAATCTGCGAAGAACAATAAGGGGCTTTCCTCCACGTTGAGCTTGCAGATTCTGCGGAATGACTGGAGGATAGCCTGTTTGTCTGTTTAATTCATGTAGCGCACAATTATGGGCCTGGGTCTGGAGCGTGAGTCTGAGGGCTGGTCCAGTCTGTGAGCCCTTTCAACTGTGCATGGGGCGTGGAGGCCTAATTGTTCCAGAATGGTGGAGGCACAAATCGTGACTGAGGTGGAGGGGCTGATGGACTCCGGGAGCCCTATTATGCGTAAATTGTTCCTTCTTGACCTGTTTTCAAGGTCTTCAACTTTGTCCTGTAGGTCTCTGTACTGTGTAGAGAGCCTGGCTATAGTTGCTGTCAGGGCCGCCCTGTCATCCTCCACTGTTGTTATCCGTTCCTCTGCATGTTCCAATCTGGCAGATTGTAGCTGCAGCTCTCTGTGAAGCTGGTCTAGGCCTTTAAAAACAGCTTTGTCCACCGCTTCAAAGACCAAGGGGGTGAGGAGTGCCACCACTGCTTGTGCTATCCCAGCAGGGAAGGCAGGGTCGAGTGGAATGTCCGCAGGGCTCCCTGTGAGTTCCGTCTGAGGAGTGAGGGCAGGGAGAAGGGTCTCTGTGACATGCTGTGGAGGAGGCGCAGCCGCCATATTGGCTGCGGCATGCACGCTGTCTCTCTCGGGCACTGCTGGCTGCTGAGACGAACAAACCGCCGATCGCTCGAGGTAGCGGTCCATTGTTGTCCCCCCTTGTTCCCCAATAGTTAGGGCTGGAGTGGGGTGGGTTACCTCGGATCTGGCTGGCTTGAAGGCAGGCTTCTGGAGGAGCGCGGGGTAAGCTCTCGCCTCCTAGCTCCTCTCCATGCGGCGTTGGAACCGGAAGTTTTTCCTTTTTTTTAGTAAAAAATAAAAAATCAAGCAGTGATTAAATACCACCAAAAGAAAGCTCTATTTGGGTGACGAAAGTGATTAACAATAATTTGGGTACAGTGTTGCATGACCGTGCAATTGTCATTCAAAGTGCAACAGCGCTGAAAGATAAAAAATGGTCTGAGTAGGAAGGGTGTGAAAGTGCCCTTTATTGAGGTGGTTAAATATGCCTCTGAGAACCAGACTTAAACCAATTTGTATAAAAAAAACTTTGAAATTCTTATTAATTCACATATTAAAACCATACATTAAAATCATTGTGCTTGCCATACAGTACAGAGCATAACAGTGCAGCTAGAATGAAATATTGTTTCTGCTGCTTAATGATCCAAGAACCTTTTTGGTTTGTGTACACGTTTCTTGGGGACACCCGCTTCATCAGGACCACATATATCATCAAGATCATTCTATGAATGTACATATAAACACTTGCCGGTAACACATTAGTGAATTAACTGACTCCCATGAGGACAGAAACACCAAATAGAGGGGAAAACAAAAATTAAAATGAAAAAAATATATATTTTTTATATATAATACTATGTAGAAATCATACTTTAAATATCATAGGCTGAATGTCAAAAAAGTGAGAATCATCAAGCATAGCATAATCAGGAAAGAAAGTCTCTCACACAGATTGCCCGCATCCAGCTAATGTCCCAGATATGCCATGTGTATGCCTGGAAATGGCAGCACGCTGACAGTAACGCTGACAGTAACACCATCTCCTGCCATGTACAATACAGCGCTCCGCAGAAGGCAGTAATGGCACATAAGAAAAAGCTACAGTGAGGCAGCGCAAAGTGGACAAATAGCACAGACCTGTAATACTCCTCCTACAACAGCTGATATTTCTCTCCATTTTTTCCATTTGGGTAAGAATGTCCTTTAAGGCCATCAACACATCTTTAGGAATACGGCCTTTGTGTCCTAACTTGTTTGGTACAACTGTTTTTATTTGGCTTTTAGAGATGTGGGTCTATCCCATGGGCCGGTAGGAGTAATCTGTGTCAGAGACTTTCTTTCCTGATTATGCACTATGCTTGATGATTTTAAAATTTGTGAATTTCATCCTATGATATTTAAAGTATTATTTGTACATAGTATTATATATAAAATAGAATTCATTTTTCCCCTCTATTTGGGGTTTCTTTCCTCATTGGAGTCAGTCAATTCACTAATGTGTTATATTCTTTCTGGTAAATGTTTATATGTATTATTTTTCTATTTTTCTTTCTTAAATTTTCTTATAATCAGAGCTGTATACGGAATAATCTTGATATGTGGTCCTGATGAAGGGGGTGTCCCTGCAAAACACGTAGACCAACCAAAATGTAATAATTTTAATGTATAGTTTTAATATGTGAATTAATAAGAATTTTAAAGTTTTTTATACAAATTGGTTTGAGTCTGGTTCTTGGAGACATATTTAAAGTCCCAAATAGTTTTTTTGGATGATGCCAATGAGAACCTCATATAGTATCTGTGAATGGCATCCCCTTCCTGACTCATAAAATAGAAATACATGGCTCAACATTCAGCTGGTCCCTGCTGAAGCAGCCAAATTTCGATCCATGTATGGCTGGCTTAAAGCTGGCCATACATAGATCAAACTTCAGCTGGTTCAGCTAAATTTTGATGCTGCATGGGCTTGGATTTCACCCACTAGATCAACACTGCAGGCTATAAGAGCACTGTATTCTGATTGCAGGGAGGTCAACCCTCTGTCAGAATACAATAGCTCAGTGGGGAGGATTTCTATATTCACCTTCCACATCAACTCTCTTGTTAAAAAAAGGTTTATGGCACAATATTTTGTAGGTTTTGGATAGAATTGATAGAATGGAGAGGGATTAGAAAATCTGTCAGGTTTTATGGTTGTCTGTGACCCCATTTGGGAGATTCACCCTCTCTATTAGTCATATTTACTGTTATCACCAAGAGTGAAAGTAAAGGAAAATCCAAAATTTTTTACATATACCTAAGGTTATGAATTGCCTTTTTTAGTGCTTGGCCTGCAATCAAGTTCTTTTGTCTCTTTTTCTATATGTGCGCTGAATTTTACTCTATTACATGTCACCAGAACAAGAATAGAGGAAAAATCATCCAGAAAAGAAACCCATTCTGGTGACCCAGGTGACAACTAGAGATTCCCACACTTTAGAAGGATTCCCTCTCACATCCTGTTTCAGCTATGGGACAGGAGGCGAGAGAAAATCTTACCAATGGAAAAAAAAGAAAAGAGTTATAATCCTTAATTGCTTTTTCCAAAATGGATTTGTGATTTAGCAGTTCATTAAGGTACAAAGAATGGTCACAAGAAAGTCACCAATGCATGTAATGTGCATTGGTTCACGTTACCGCAACACGATTGTGTGAATGGGCCCTTAGACTTACAAGCTCTTGATGCAGATGTTTCTACAAATTGTATGATGAAAAAATCTTCTGAAAGCTTCAAAGTTATCTGATATTTTACACCTATTTGGCTGGGAAGCCTCTGTCGTAACATATTCAAACATTGGTTAGTATACTAATCCAGTCATGAAGCTGAACAGGTGGTTGTCTGCTCTCCAATCAGAGTCAGAGCATGGTTACCTCAATTGAAGGCTACCTGTCCACCTAATTATTGAGATAATAAAATCCCCTTAAATGCCTTTTCAAGCATAGGATATTTTGATTTAATAAACTAAAACTATTTAGATATGTATATCTAAAAACATCCAGCTGCACAGTAAATTCATCAGAGAATGGAACACTGACGTTGGTATCTAATTGCTAATTGAATTGCAAACAGGTTTCAATTAACTAACTATCTAATTTTAAAATAATTAATTATATTCAGATTTAGCAAGTACAGACAAAGATTTTAAAAAATAGAATGGGGGGGGGGTGGAAAGAGAGAAAGCGCAGCAAATCTTTTATCTCTGCAATATGATTACAGCACAGGGGACACTGAGCCATTTGTAATTTTTCTCAGTCGAACTGGAATATTTAACCTGGTAATTAAAGAAAAACTCTTCAGCTCACACATCAGCAATGAAGCAGAAGAAAAAAAAAAAGATAGAATAAAAGACTCTGGAAGCCTAGTTCTGAATCACTGTGAATTAATTCTATGGTGTTTTCAGAACAACAAAGTAATATGCAGTGTTTGCTGAGAGTGGCATTTTTAGCAGAGAAAAAAAATGCTAAAGCCCTTTTGAAGATTCGGTAATTGTGGTGAGTCTCTCCAGTAGTATAAAAATATATGATTTAACTGAAGCCTGGACTTTAGGGACAGATAGAATCTGTAGTTGTAGATACTGAAAAATTGCTTCTGCAGTACAACAAGCTATAATAAACAAAGAAACATATTGGAAACCTTAAATATTAGTTTGTAAATTACTGGGTAAACATGTTGTTTAACTGTTTTGTTTTGCTCTTTCTTGGTTGATACCCATGCATTGGTTATTTTTATTTTACTTTTGCATTTTTGGTTATATATATATTTCTATATCTATGATATAAATTAACCAGTTTACTCCCGCACTATAGCCGAATGAGAGCTACAGCGTGGGCCTTAATTGCTGGGAGGCCGTCATATGACGTTCTCCTGTGTTTGAGCTGCCTGCATGCCCTCTGTGGGGCGTGCTCGGTGCGCTCTGTGATCACCGACTCTATGACACTCGGCTGATCACAGATCGGAGTAAGGGGACAATCCCGGTCCTTTACCATGGATCAATTGTAAGCCAATGAAAGCTGATCACCTGATGTAAGCAGAAGATCAGTAATCTTTTTTTTCCTTCATGCTGTCAGCATAAGGAAAAAAAAAGCCGATTACCGGCTTCCGTCAGAGGGACATTGGTCCCTCACACAGAGAGCTGCGGCTACCTATCAGTACCCACCAGGGCCACCTACCGGTGCCCACAATACCACCCATCAGGGCCCATAGTGCCACCTACATTTTCCCAACAGTGCCACCTATCAATGCCCTCCAGTGCTGCCAATCAATGCCCATCAGTGCCTTATCATTGGTGCCACCAATCAGTGCTGCCGATTAGTGTCACCTACCAGTGCCCATAAGTGCCACCTATCAGTGCCCTTCAGTGCAGCCCATTAGTGCCAACATCAGTTCCCATTAATGCCACCCATCAGTGCCACCTCTCAGTGCCACCTCTCAGTGCCCATCAGTGTCACCTTATCAGTGCCCGCCAGTGCAGCCTATCAGTGCCCAAAAGTGCAGTCTATCAGGGCCAATAAGTGCTCATCAGTGCAGCCCCATCAGTGCACATCAATGAAGGAAAAAATTACACTTCCGGTTCCTGCGCCGCATGGAATAGCTGCTCGCCTCAGCGGCTCCTGCAGCAGCCCCACAAACATGCTTGAAAAACCAGGCCAGACTACCGGAGGCACCCACATCCACTTCAGCTGATACCCGAGTAGTGGATGGAGTGGTTCCTGGACAGAAATGACCCCAAGGCCGGGCAAACACAGCACACAGTGTACTCGGAAGACCAGGCTGCACAGCCTGTCATGGCGCCAGTCGCCGGGATGGAGGTAAGCGATGGCCAGCCACAAGCCTTGGCACCACAAGTCCACCCAAACATAGAGCAGATTGCTCAAGTGGTAGCCGCTCTTCTTGCACCGACCATTGTGGCCTCTGTGGAGAGGGCTGTCCAGGCAGGGATGGCCATGCTGCACAGGGAGCTAGCAGAGCACGCTACCAGGCTCAACGAGGCGGAGGAGCTCACATAGAGGAAGAACTCACACACACACAAAAATCTGACAAAGACCAACAACTCAAATTAATTGTTGAAAAACTTCAGGATTTGGAGAATAGGTCACACAGGGGCAACCTAAGGTTTATAGGGGTACCAGAATCCCTCCAGTCACAGGCCCTGGCTACCTTTTGTGGCATCAAAATACCTTCATAGTCCAGCAGAAGCCGAACACTTCATTCGTACCCTGAAACCGGGCTCTTATGCTGCTGCCCTGACAAAGGACCTACCACCCTCCCACTCCATGTCACAGAGAAGCTCAAGAAAGGATTCTCCCAAGCGGTTCAAATCTGCAGGGGACCAGAACAACAGCTCTCCCACAGGCTGAATGAACACAGGCTCTCCCCAGGGATTCCTCAGAGAAGTATATGAAGGCAGAAAACAAAGGAAAGTACACTCTCTCCCGTTTTTTATCCACCCTACTCCCATCTCATAGATCCCGCTGATGTCTGGTAACCCAGGGGTAACCATGGAGCTGCCACTCTCCTTATGCTCCTTAACAATCTGCCTCAGATCGGAGATGATCTGTAATGTAGCGCTTCTAAATTATAGTATTGCTCTTATTTACTCTTGCACTGAATCCTCTTGTTATATACCGTTTATATGCTCAGTTGTATTGTTTTATCACTCCTGCCACTCCGATTCACTTTTCTTTTTTCCACAGGGTGCCTCTACAGGTCACAACCAATTTCCCGTCAGCACTCACCCACTGACGTAGTTACCTTACGGTCTTGCTCCATCCGGCATATTCAGGCATGATTGGGCACCCATATGACCTCTCAACACAGGGGTTTGGCTTTAGGGGGTCGAACCTGGAGCGGTCACACCAAGTGGAAAAAAGTGGAGTCCCGAGCAAATGTTTTTGTTTCTTTTATGTTATAGTTTACCTATGTCCCCTTCCTTAGGCTGCATCCCTCCTCTTTCACAGACCACAACCTTACACAGACTGCTCCCCAAGACCACATTGGGTTAGTTTATCTCAAGACCAACTATCGTAATCATGGTACATCACACCACTTTCTATTCTCATATACCCTCATGGACATACATCATACCATCACGGGCATCACATGAGAATAGTGAGTTGGAATGTCAAAAAGTTGGGGACCCCTAATAAACGCTCAAAAGTCTTACGACACCTTCAACGTCTTAAGATGGACGTCGACCTATTACAAGAAGCACATTTGACCTCACAAAATTACTTCAGGATGAAAAAAATGTGGGTGGGTGATGTTCTAGGCTCAGAAGGCACTAGCCGTAAGGCAGGTGTGCTCATATTAATACATAAATATTTCCCTGGCCAAATACTCTCCCTGGATTCGGATTCCCAGGGACGCATGGCCACAGTGCATTTGAAGTGGGGGGAGAGGGAATTAAGGCTCTCGAACATCTATGCTCCAAACAATCCCAGAAAACAACTCTTTTTGGACCTTACGCTCCACATTTTGAAACACCCGAATTCATCACATATTGTGGGAGGAGATTTCAACTCTCTCATGAGTGAGTCTGAGGACAGATCCTTGCTTAAAACTACACGTCCCAAGACCCACGCCCCCACATCCCTCCTTATTGTTCGAAACCATGGCATCTCTTAATCTCACAGATGTGTGGAAATTACGACACCCTGTGGATACGGAGTACACTTTCTACTCCCCTCCACATAAGCTATTCACAAGACTGGGCTACTTCTTCAGTTTGGAACATCTGATCTCACAAATAAGAGAGTCAGAGATTAAGGAAGTAGCCATCTCGGACCACACCCCAGTCACAATGGACCTAGCTGACCTTAACCCCCACCCAGAGGCGTAACTAGAACCTTCAGGGCCCCGGTGCAAGAAATTATGAAGGGCCCCCTGACCCCTGGCCAGGGCCCTTCCCTCTTCCCACTGATCCTGGGGCCCTTTAATCCTATCGTGGGTCCCTTTATTACGGTACTGCAGTGGGGCCCTTTCACAAGTTCTGCAGCAAGCCCCAGGGGGACCAGGGAAGCACACAGGGACCCTGGGAACAGCAGAAGACAAGTAAACTGGATAGAGGAAAATTGAGGAGATTGGTTCCTCTAAATGCCACCCCCGCCATCCCTCCTATTCAGGTGTACAAGGGAGGCACATGGGCCCCCTGGACCATGGGGCCCGGTTGCAATTGCAACCCCTGCAACCCCTATCGTTACGCCCCTGCCCACACCCCAAGTGCTGTCTTTGGCGCTTCCCAGGTTATCTTGCACAGAATAAGGATTTCCAAGCAACTCTTACGAAAACATGGGCGAATTATGCTTTCACAAACAAAGAACACCAGAACAACCCTTCCCTCTTTTGGGAAACAGGGAAGGCTGACCTAAGAGGACAGATCATTGCATATGCCACTTCATATAAAAAGCACACCTTGAGCAAATATATAGAAGCTAGTCACAAGCTAAACACTACACAAGAAGCTCTAAACATCTCTGATACAAAATCCTGTAGGGAAGCATGGCAGGAAGCTAAACGTTCCATAGAAACATAGAAACATAGAAAAGTGACGGCAGAAAAAGACTGAGTAGTCCATCGAGTCTGCCCCTTTATATTTATTTTTTATTTATTTTTTTTTACATTAACCTTGTTGTCTGACTATGGATTTATGTTTATCCCAAGCATGTTTGAAGCCATTTACTGTTGACTGTCTCACAACCTCTGTTGGTTGTCATTTACCGAAGTTTGTACGAACCCTATTTGTATTTAGGTATCAGTCTGTTGTTCCAATTACATTTTTTTTTATTTATTTTTTATTTATATTTCCCCGTCTGAGCTACCTGATGAGTCAGAAAAAGACGGCAGTGAAAAGATACAAAGATACAAAGATACCTTGCAAATCGAAGGACGGTACGAAGGGATGTCCTAAAACATAGTCTCTACAAATCTCGAAGAACACATCACAAATCGAACACTGATCGAAGATATATAAACGAGTTCCACACGAAA
>BLSH010054921.1:376871-399658 GCA_018402905.1 Glandirana rugosa | reverse complement strand
ACTTACAGAAAATGAATACAATCTCTTTAAAAAATAAGGAAAAAATTACCTGTTTTCAACTGTTTTTATAACAAACTATGAAACTGTTTTTTACTCAAAATTTGCGGTCTTTTCCCATTTTTTCAGCAAAAAATAAAACCCCCAGTGGTGATTACATCAAAACTAAAAGAAAGCTCTATTTGTATGAAAAAAATGCTAAAAACTTCATTTGGGTACAGCGTTGCAAGACAGCACAATTGGCATTCAAAGTGCGACAGCGCTGAAATCTGGAGAATTGGTCTGGGCAGGAAGGGGGTTTAAGCGCCCAGTAAGCAAGTGGTTAAAGTGGTTCTAAAGGCTGAAGTTTTTTCACCTTAATGCATTCTCTACATTAAGCTAAAAAAATCTTATCCCACCCCCCCCCCCCCCCATACTTACCCAAGCCTGATCTTGATCCAGCACTGTGCATGAAAGCATTGGCTATCTTTACTCACTGACAGCTAGTGAGGAGGGAGCAGAGTGTGGAGCCAAGTCATGCTCTGTATGTCAATTGACAGTAGCGAACATGCACAAGTGCCCCCATAACAAATGGATTTTTATGGTGGGCACTCAGCAGGGGTGAGGAGACAGGAGTGCTGGCAGGGGACCCAGTAAAAGTAGGATCATGGCTGATTTGTGCAATACCATTGCACAGAACAGGTAAGTATGACATGTTTGTTATTTAAAAAAATATATATTGGTTTACAATCATGTTAATTACTATATATGTGTACATTAAGTCGGTATAGGGGAAATAAATGTTTTGTACATTACATCAAATTAAAAGGTGAATATATACTTTTTTTTAATTCAGTAGCATTTACAAATTGAAATGAGCATGCATAAGGACTGCAGGCAGGGACGTCTTTAACAAGGGGCAAATAGGGCAGCTGTCCTGGGATCTGTCTCATCTCTGGGGTCAAAAGCAGCTGCCCCCCTTGAGCCCCCGCTATCTGCAAATTGCGGCCATGGCGATCGTGCTGCAGAGTGCATGGGGTACATGGGAGGCAATGCTCTAATCCTGCGACAGCAGAGAAGGAGCAGGGGTGGGGCCAGGAGCTCCATTGATTCTCGGAACCCAACCCCATGCCATCTGCATGCTTGGGAGGTAGGCTCTGGTAATCCCCAGCCAGCAGAGAGGGGTCGGGGCCAGGAGCTCCACTGACGCACTGACCCGCCCCTTGCAGACTGCATACGGAGGGGGGAGCGGCTGTAGCAAAAACAGAGCTTGGGATCCCCACCTCTCGGACTTCTAAAAGTGCACTGTGATCCCGGCTGGCCAGGTATATCCCCCCTCATAGACTGTCTGATTGCTCTTCTAAACCCGGAGCTGTTGTTCAGCTCTAAAGCTGTGGAATGCTGAAAGGTCTCTGACCACCCCCTGTATTATGTGCACAGTCTCTGGTCATCTCCTGTAGCATGTGCACAGTCTCTGGTCATCCCCTGTAGCATGTGCGCAGCCTCTGGTCATCCTCTGTAGCATGTGTGCAGTCTCTGCTCATCCCCTATAGCATGTGAACAGTCTCTAGTAATCCCTTGTAGTATGTGTGCAGTCTCTGGTCATCCCCTGTAGTACGTGCCCAGTCTCTGGTCCTCCCTTGTAGCATGTGCACAGTCTCTGGGCATCCCCTGTAGTATGTGCGCAGACTCTGGTCATCCCCTGTAGTATATGCACAGTCTCTGGTCATCCCCTGTAGCATGTGCGCAGTCTCTTGCCATCCCCTGTAGTATGTGCATAGTCTCTGGTCATCCCCTGTAGTATGTCTGCTGTCTCTGACCAACCCCTGTAGTATGTGTGCATTCTCTGGTCATAACCTGTAGTATGTGCGCAGTCTCTGGTCCTCCCCTGTAGTATGTGCGCAGTCTCTGGTCATCCCCTGTAGTATGTACGCAATCTCTGGCCATCACCTGTAGAATGTGCGCAGTCTCTGGTCATCACCTGTAGTACGTGCGCAGTCTCTGGTCATCCCCTGTAGCATTTGCACAGTCTCTGGTCATCCCCTGTAGTATGTGCACAGTCTATGGTCATCCCCTGTAGCATGTGTGCAGTCTCGGGTCATCCCCTGTAGTATGTGCATAGTCTCTGGTCATCCTCTGTAGTATGTCTGCTGTCTCTGACCAACCTCTGTAGTATGTGTGCATTCTCTGGTCCTCCCCTGTAGTATGTGCGCAGTCTCTAGTCATCCCCTGTTGTATGTACGCAATCTCTGGCCATCCCCTATAGAATTTGTGCAGTCTCTGGTCATCCACTGTAGCACGTGCGCAGTCTCTGGTCATCCCCTGTAGTATGTACGCAATCTCTGGCCATCCCCTGTAGAATGTGCGCAGTCTCTGGTCATCCACTGTAGCATGTGCGCAGTCTCTGGTCATCCCTTGTAGCATGTGCGCAGTCTCTGGTCATCCACTGTAATATGTGCGCATTCTCTGGTCATCACCTGTAGTATGTGCGCAGTCTCTGGTCATCCCCTGTAGCATTTGCACAGTCTCTGGTCATCCCCTGTAGTATGTGCACAGTCTCTGGTCATCCCCTGTAGCATGTGCGCAGTCTCTTGTCATCACATGTAGTATGTGCATAGTCTCTGGTCATCCCCTGTAGTATGTCTGCTGTCTCTGACCAACCCCTGTAGTATGTGTGCATTCTCTGGTCATCACCTGTAGTATGTGTGCATTCTCTGGTCATAACCTGTAGTATGTGCGCAGTCTCTGGTCCTCCCCTGTAGTATGTGCGCAGTCTCTGGTCATCCCCTGTAGTATGTACGCAATCTCTGGCCATCACCTGTAGAATGTGCGCAGTCTCTGGTCATCACCTGTAGTACGTGCGCAGTCTCTGGTCATCCCCTGTAGCATTTGCACAGTCTCTGGTCATCCCCTGTAGTATGTGCACAGTCTATGGTCATCCCCTGTAGCATGTGTGCAGTCTCGGGTCATCCCCTGTAGTATGTGCATAGTCTCTGGTCATCCTCTGTAGTATGTCTGCTGTCATTGACCAACCTCTGTAGTATGTGTGCATTCTCTGGTCCTCCCCTGTAGTATGTGCGCAGTCTCTAGTCATCCCCTGTTGTATGTACGCAATCTCTGGCCATCCCCTATAGAATTTGTGCAGTCTCTGGTCATCCACTGTAGCACGTGCGCAGTCTCTGGTCATCCCCTGTAGTATGTACGCAATCTCTGGCCATCCCCTGTAGAATGTGCGCAGTCTCCGGTCATCCACTGTAGCATGTGCGCAGTCTCTGGTCATCCCTTGTAGCATGTGCGCAGTCTCTGGTCATCCACTGTAATATGTGCGCATTCTCTGGTCATCATCTGTAGTATGTGCGCAGTCTCTGGCCATCCCCTGTAGCATTTGAACAGTCTCTGGTCATCCCCTGTAGTATGTGCACAGTCTCTGGTCATCCCCTGTAGCATGTGCACAGTCTCTTGTCATCACATGTAGTATGTGCATAGTCTCTGGTCATCCCCTGTAGTATGTCTGCTGTCTCTGACCAACCCCTGTAGTATGTGTGCATTCTCTGGTCATCACCTGTAGTATGTGCGCAGTCTCTGGTCATCCCCTGTAGTATGTGCGCAGTCTCTGGTCCTCCCCTGTAGTATGTACGCAATCTCTGGCCATCCCCTGTAGAATGTGTGCAGCCTCTGGTCATCCACTGTAGCGCGTGCGCAGTCTCTGGTCATCCCCTGTAGCATGTGCGCAGTCTCTTGTCATCCCTTATAGCATGTGTGCAGCCTCTGGTCATCTCCTGTAGCATGTGCACAGTCTCTGGTCATCCCCTGTAGTATGTGTGCAGTCTCTGATCATCTCCTGTAGCATGTGCGCAGTTTCTGGTCATCCCCTGAAGCATGTGCGCAGTCTCTGGTCATCCCCTGTAGCATGTTCGCAGTCTATGGTCATCCCTTGTAGCATGTAAGCAGTCTCTGGTCATCTCCTGTAGCATGTGCGCAGTCTCTGGTCATCCCCTGTAGCATGTGCACCGTCTCTGGTCACCACCTGTAGTATGTGCGCAGTCTCTGGTAATCCCCTGCAGCATGTGCCCAGTCTCTGGTCATACCCAGTAGTATGTGCGCAGCCTCTGGTCATCCCCTGTAGCATGTGCGAAGACTCTAGTCATCAGCTGTAGTATGTGTCAAGTCTCTGGTCATCTCCTGTAGTATGTGCACAGTCTCTGGTCACCCCCTGTAATATGTGTGCAGTCTCTGGTCATCCCCTGTAACATGTGCGCAGTCTCTGGTAATCCCCTGCAGCATGTGCCCAGTCTCTGGTCATACCCAGTAGTATGTGCGCAGCCTCTGGTCATCCCCTGTAGCATGTGCGAAGACTCTAGTCATCAGCTGTAGTATGTGTCAAGTCTCTGGTCATCTCCTGTAGTATGTGCACAGTCTCTGGTCATCCCCTGTAGTATGTGTCAAGTCTTTCGTCATCCCCTGTGGTTTGTGTCAAATCTCTGGTCCTCCCCTGTAGTATGTATACAGTCTCTGATCATCCCCTGTAGCATGTGCGCAGTCTCTGGTCATCCCCTGTAGTATGTGCACTGTCTCTGGTCAACTACGGTAGCATGTGCGCAGTCTCTGGTCATCCACTGTAGCATGTGTGCAGTCTCTGGCCATCCCCTGTAGTATGTGCGCAGTCTCTGATCATCCCCTGTAGTATGTGCGCAGTCTCTGGTCCTCCCCTGTAGCGCGTGCGCAGTCTCTGGTCATCCCCTGTAGCATATGCCCAGTCTCTGGTCATCCCTTGTAGCATGTGCGCAGTCTCTGGTCATCCCCTGTAGCATGTGCGCAGTCTTTAGTCATCAACTGTAATATGTGCGCAGTCTCTGGTCCTCCCCTGTAGTATGTACGCAATCTCTGGCCATCCCCTGTAGAATGTGTGCAGCCTCTGGTCATCCACTGTAGCGCGTGCACAGTCTCTGGTCATCCCCTGTAGCTTGTGTGCAGTCTCTTGTCATCCCTTGTAGCATGTGTGCAGCCTCTGGTCATCTCCTGTAGCATGTGTGCAGTCTCTGGTCATCCCCTGTAGTATGTGTGCAGTCTCTTGTCATCCCCTGTAGTATGTGCACAGTCTCTGGTCATCCCCTGTAGTATGTGCGCAGTCTCTGATCATCCCCTGTAGTATGTGCGCAGTCTCTGGTCCTCCCCTGTAGCGGGTGCGCAGTCTCTGGTCATCCCCTGTAGCATATGCGCAGTCTCTGGTCATCCCTTGTAGCATGTGCGCAGTCTCTGGTCATCCCCTGTAGCATGTGCGCAGTCTCTGGTCATCAACTGTAGTATGTGTGCAGTCTCTGGTCATCCCCTGTAGTATGTGAGCAGTCTCTGGTAATCCCCTGTAGAATGTGCGCAGTCTCTGGTCATCCCCGATAGCATGTGTGAAGTCTCTGGTTATCCCCTGTAGCATGTGCGCAGTTTCTGGTCATCCCCTGTAGCATGTACGCATTCTCTGGTCATCCCCTGTAGCATGTGCGCAGTCTCTGGTCATCCCCTGTGGTATGTGCTCAGTCTCTGGTCATCCCCTGTGGCATGTGCGCATTCTCCGGTCATCCACTGTAGTATATGTCAAGTCTCTGGCCATCTCCTGAACTATGTGCGCAGTCTCGGGTCATCTCCTGTAGCATGTGCGCATCCTCTGGTCATCCCCTGTAGCTTGTGCGCAGTTTCTGGTCATCTCCTGTAGCATGTGAGCAGTCTCTGGTCATACCCTGTAGCATGTGTGCAGTCTCTTTTCATCCCCTGTAGCATGTGCGCTGTCTCAGGTCATCCACTGTAGTGTGTGCACAGTCTCTGGTCATCCCCTGTAGCATGTGCGAAGACTCTGGTCATCTCTTGTAGCATATGCGCAGTCTCTGGTCATCCCCTGTAGCATGTGCGCAGTCTCTGGTCAACCACTGTAGTATGTGCACAGTCTCTGGTCATCTCTTGTGTCATGTGTGCAGCCTCTGGTCATCTCCTGTAGCATTTGCGCAGTCTCTTGTCATCCCCTGTAGTATGTGCGCAGTCTCTGGTCATCCCCTGTAGCATTTGCACAGTCTCTGGTCATCCCTTTTAGCATGTGCATAGTCTCTGGTCATCTCCTGTAGCATGTGTGCAGTCTCTGGTCATCCCCTGTAGTATATGCGCAGACTCTGGCCTTCCCCTGTAGCATGTGCACAGTCTCTAGTCATCTCCTGTAGTATGTGCACAGTCTCTGGTCATCCCCTGTAGTATTTACACAATCTCTGGTCATCCCCTGTAGCATGTCCGCAGTCTCTGGTCATCCCCTGTTGTATGTGCGTAGTCTCTGGTCATCCACTGTAGTATGTGCACAGTCTCTGGTCATCTCCTGTATCATGTGTGCAGCCTCTGGTCATCTCCTGCAGTATATGTCAAGTCTCTGGTCATTTCCTGAACTATGTGCTCAGTCTCGGGTCATCTCCTGTAGCATGTGCACAGTCTCTGGTCATCCCCTGTATCTTGTGCGCAGTTTCTGGTCATCTCCTGTAGCATGTGAGCAGTCTCTGGTCATACCCTGTAGCATGTGTGCAGTCTCTTTTCATCCCCTGTAGCATGTGCGCAGTCTCTGGTCCTCCCCTGTAGTATGTGCGCAGTCTCGGGCCACCCCCTGTAGAATGTGCGCAGTCTCTGGTCATCCACTGTAGTGTGTGCACAGTCTCTAGTCATCCCCTGTAGCATGTGTGCAGTCTCTGGTCATCTCTTGTAGCATCTGCGCAGTCTCTGGTCATCCACTGTAGCATGTGCGCAGTCTCTGGTCATCCACTGTAGTATGTGCACAGTCTCTGGTCATCTCCTGTATCATGTGTGCAGCCTCTGGTCATCTCCTGTAACATTTGCGCAGTCTCTTGTCATCCCCTGTAGTATGTGCGCAGTCTCTGGTCATCCCCTGTAGTATGTGCACAGTCTCTGGTCATCCCCTGTAGCATTTGCACAGTCTCTGGTCATCCCTTTTAACATGTGCACAGTCTCTGGTCATCTCCTGTAGCATGTGTGCAGTCTCTGGTCATCCCCTGTATTATGTGCGCAGTCTCTGGCCATCCCCTGTAGCATGTGCACAGTCTCTGGTCAACCCCTGTAGTTTGTGCACAGTCTCTGGTCATCTCCTGTAGCATGTGTGCAGTTTCTGGTCATCCCCTGTATTATGTGTGAAGTCTCTGGCCATCCCCTGTAGCATGTGCACAGTCTCTGGTCAACCCCTGTAGTTTGTGCGCAGTCTCTGGTCATCCCCTGTAGCATGCGCCCAGTCTCTGGTCATCCCCAGTAGTATGTGCGCAGCCTCTGGTCAGCCCCTGTAGCATGTGCGAAGTCTCTGGTCATCCGCTGTAGTATGTGTCAAGTCTCTGGTCATCTCCTGCAGTATGTGCACAGTCTCTGGTCATCTCCTGTAGCATTTGCGCAGTCTCTTGTCATCCCCTGTAGTATGTGCACAGTCTCTGGTCATCCCCTGTAGCATTTTCACAGTCTCTGGTCATCCCTTTTAGCATGTGCACAGTCTCTGGTCATCTCCTGTAGCATGTGAGCAGTCTCTGGTCATCCCCTGTAGTATGTGCGCAGTCTCTGGCCATCCCCTGTAGCATGTGCGCAGTCTCTAGTCATCTCCTGTAGTATTTACACAATCTCTGGTCATCCCCTGTAGCATGTCCGCAGTCTCTGGTCATCTCCTGTTGTATGTGCGTCCTCTCTGGTCATACCCTGTAGTATGTGCGCAGTCTCTGGTCATCCCCTGTAGCATGTGCGCAGTCTCTGGTCATCCCCAGTAGCATGTGCACAGTCTCTGGTTATCCCCTGTAGCATGTGCACATTTTCTGGTCATCCCCTGTAGCATGTACGCAGTCTTTGTTCATCCCCTGTAGCATGTGCGCAGTCTCTGGTCATCCCCTGTAGTATGTGCTCAGTTTCTGGTCATCCGCTGTGGCATGTGCGCATTCTCTGGTCATCCCCTCTAGTATACAGTATGTCAAGTCTCTGGTCATTTCCTGAACTATGTGCGCAGTCTCGGGTCATCTCCTGTAGCATGTGCGCAGTCTCTGGTCATCCCCTGTATCTTGTGCGCATTTTCTGGTCATCTCCTGTAGCACGTGAGCAGTCTCTGGTCATATCCTGTAGCATGTGTGCAGTCTATTTTTATCCCATGTAGCATGTGCGCGGTCTCTGGTCCTCCCTTGTAGTATGTGCGCAGTCTCGGGCCACCCCCTGTAGAATGTGTGCAGTCTCTAGTCATCCCCTGTAGCATGTGCGCAGTCTCTGATCATCTCTTGTAGCATGTGCGCAGTCTCTGGTCATCCCCTGTAGCATGTGCGCAGTCTCTGGTCATCCACTGTAGTATGTGCACAGTCTCTGGTCATCTCCTGTATCATGTGTGGTGCAGCCTCTGGTCATCTCCTGTAGCATTTGCGCAGTCTCTTGTCATCCCCTGTAGTATGTGCGCAGTCTCTGGTCATCCCCTGTAGTATGTGCGCAGTCTCTGGTCATCTCCTGTAGCATGTGCACAGTCTATGGTCATCCCCTATAGCATTTGCAAAGTCTCTGGTCATCCCTTTTAACATGTGCACAGTCTCTGGTCATCTCCTGTAGCATGTGTGCAGTCTCTGGTCATCCCCTGTATTATGTGCGCAGCCTCTGGCCATCCCCTGTAGCATGTGCACAGTCTCTGGTCAACCCCTGTAGTTTGTGCGCAGTCTCTGGTCATCCTCTGTAGCATGTGCCCAGTCTCTGGTCATCCCCAGTAGTATGTGCGCAGCCTCTGGTCAGCCCCTGTAGCATGTGCGCAGTCTCTGGTCATCCTCTGTAGCATGTGCCCAGTCTCTGGTCATCCCCAGTAGTATGTGCGCAGCCTCTGGTCAGCCCCTGTAGCATGTGCGAAGTCTCTGGTCATCCGCTGTAGTATGTGTCAAGTCTCTGGTCATCCCCTGTAGCATGTGCGCAGTCTCTGGTCATCCCCTGTAGAAAGTGTCAAGTTTCTGGTCATCCCCTGTAGTATGTGTGCAGTCTCTTTTCATCCCCTGTAGCATGTGCGCAGTCTCTGGTCCTCCCCTGTAGTATGTGCGCAGTCTCAGGCCACCCACTGTAGAATGTGCGCAGTCTCTGGTCATCCACTGTAGTGTGTGCACAGTCTCTTGTCATCCCCTGTAGCATGTGCGCAGTCTCTGGTCATCTCTTGTATAGGGTTGCCACCTCATCCCTTTAAACCCGAACACATATGAATTACACAGGTTCTGAGGCTAATATAATGCAGATAAGGCACCAAGTGAGCTTAATTACCATCTTAATCAGCCACAAAACCTGTGTAATTAGTATGTGTTCGGGTTTAAAGGGATGAGGTGGCAACCCTATTCTTGTAGCATGTGCGCAGTCTCTGGTCATCCCCTGTAGCATGTGCGAAGTCTCTGGTCATCCACTGTAGTATGTGCACAGTCTTTGTTCATCTCCTGTATCATGTGTGCAGCCTCTGGTCATCTCCTGTAGCATTTGCGCAGTCTCTTGTCATCCCCTGTAGTATGTGCACAGTCTCTGGTCATCCCCTGTAGTATGTGCGCAGTCTCTGGTCATCCCCTGTAGCATGTGCACAGTCTCTGGTCATCCCCTGTAGTATTTACACAATCTCTGGTCATCTCCTGTAGCATGTCCACAGTCTCTGGTCATCCCCTGTTGTATGTGCGTAGTCTCTGGTCATCCCCTGTAGTATGTGCACAGTCTCTGTTAATCCCCTGTAGCATGTGCGCAGTCTCTGTTCATCCACTGTAGCATGTGCGCAGTCTCTGGTCATCCCCTGTAGTATGTGCTCAGTTTCTGGTCATCCGCTGTGCCATGGGCGCATTCTCCGGTCATCCCCTGTAGTATATGTCAAGTCTCTGGTCATTTCCTGAACTATGTGCGCAGTCTCGGGTCATCTCCTGTAGCATGTGCGCAGTCTCTGGTCATCCCCTGTATCTTGTGTGCAGCTTCTGGTCATCTCCTGTAGCATGTGAGCAGTCTCTGGTCATACCCTGTAGCATGTGTGCAGTCTCTTTTCATCCCCTGTAGCATGTGCGCAGTCTCTGGTCCTCCCCTGTAGTATGTGCACAGTCTCGGGCCACCCCCTGTAGAATGTGCGCAGTCTCTGGTCATCCACTGTAGTGTGTGCACAGTCTCTGGTCATCCCCTGTAGCATGTGCGCAGTCTCTGGTCATCTCTTGTAGCATGTGCGCAGTCTCTGGTCATCCCCTGTAGCATGTGCGCAGTCTCTGGTCATCCACTGTAGTATGTGCACAGTCTCTGGTCATCTCCTGTATCATGTGTGCAGCCTCTGGTCATCTCCTGTAGCATTTGCGCAGTCTCTTGTCATCCCCTGTAGTATGTGCGCAGTCTCTGGTCATCCCCTGTAGTATGTGTGCAGTCTCTGGTCATCCCCTGTAGCATGTGCACAGTCTCTGGTCATCCCCTGTAGCATGTGCACAGTCTCTGGTCATCCCTTTTAACATGTGCACAGTCTCTGGTCATCTCCTGTAGCATGTGTGCAGTCTCTGGTCATCCCCTGTATTATGTGCGCAGTCTCTGGCCATCCCCTGTAGCATGTGCACAGTCTCTGGTCAACCCCTGTAGCATGTGCGCAGTCTCTGGTCATCCCCTGTAGCATGTGCGCAGTCTCTGGTCATCCCCTGTAGCATGTGCACAGTCTCTGGTCATCCACTGTAGTATGTGAAAAGTCTCTGGTCATCCCCTGTAGTATGTGTGCAGTCTCTGGTCATCCCCTGTAGTATGTGCGCAGTCTCTGGTCATCCCCTGTAGCATGCGCACAGTCTCTGGTCATCCCCTGTAGCATTTGCACAGTCTCTGGTCATCTCCTGTAGCATGTGTGCAGTCTCTGGTCATCCCCTGTATTATGTGCGCAGTCTCTGGCCATCCCCTGTAGCATGTGCACAGTCTCTGGTCAACCCCTGTAGTTTGTGCGCAGTCTCTGGTCATCCCCTGTAGCATGTGCCCAGTCTCTGGTCATCCCCAGTAGTATGTGCACAGTCTCTGGTCAACTCCTCTAGCATGTGCGCAGTCTCTGGTTATCCCCTGTAGCATGTGTGCAGTCTCTGGTCATCCCTGTAGTATGTGTGCAGTCTCTGGTCATTCCCTGTAGTATGTGCGCAGTCTCTGGTCATCCCCTGTAGTATGTGCGCAGTCTCTGGTCATCCCCTGTAGTATTTGCGCAATCTCTTGTCATCCCCTGTAGTATGTGCACAGTCTCTGGTCATCTCCTGTAGCTTGTGCACAGTCTCTGGTCATCCCCTGTAGCATGTGTGCAGTCTCTGGTCATCTCCTGTAGCATGTTCACAGTCTCTAGTCATCTCCTGTAGTATGTGTGCAGTCTATGGCCATCCCCTGTAGTATTTATGCAATCTCTGGTCATCCCCTGTAGCATGTCCGCTGTCTCTGGTCATCCCCTGTAGTATGTGCACAGTCTCTGGTCATCTCCTGTAGCATGTGCGCAGTCTCTGGTCATCACCCTGTAGCATGTGTACAGTCTCTGGTCATCTCCTGTAGCATGCGAAAAGGTCTCTATTCATCCCCTGTAGCATGTTCGCAGTCTCTGGTCATCTCCTGTAGCATGTGAGTAGTCTCTGGTCATCCCCTGTAGTATTTGTGCAGTCTCTGATCATCCCCTGTAGCATGTGCGCAGTCTCTGGTCATCCCCTGTAGCATGTGCGCAGTCTCTGGTCATCCCCTGTAGCATGTGCGCAGTCTCTGGTCATCCCCGGTAGCATGTGCACAGTCTTGGTCATCTCTTGTAGCATGTGCGCAGTCTCTGGTCATCCCCTGTAGCATGTGCGCAGTCTCTGGTCATCCCCTGTAGTATGTGATCAGTCTTTGGTCATCCCCTGTGGCATATGCGCATTCTCCGGTCATCCCCTGTAGTATATGTCAAGTCTCTGCTCATCTCCTGAACTATGTGAGCAGTCTCTGGTCATCTCCTGTAGTATGTGCGCAGTCTCTGGTCATCCCCTGTAGCATATGCACAGTCTCTGGTCATCTCCTGTAGCATGTGAGCAGTCTCTGGTCATACCCTGTAGCATGTGCGCAGTCTCTAGTCATCTCCTGTAGTATGTGCGCAGTCTCTGGTCATCCCCTGTAGTATTTATGCAATCTCTGGTCATCCCCTGTAGCATGTCCACAGTCTCTGGTCATCCCTTGTAGTATGTGCACAGTCCCTGGTCATCTCCTGTAGCATGTGCGTAGTCTCTGGTCATCCCCTGTAGTATGAGCGCAGTCTCTGATCATCCCCTGTAGCATGTGCGCAGTCTCTGGTCATCCCCTGTAGCATGTGCGCAGTCTCTGGTCATCCCGGTAGCATGTGCACAGTCTCTGGTCATCCCCTGTAGCATGTACGCAGTCTCTGGTCATCCACTGTAGCATGTGCGCAGTCTCTGGTCATCCCCTGTAGTATGTGCTTAGTCTCTGGTCATCCCCTGTGGTATATGCACATTCTCCGGTCATCCCCTGTAGTATATGTCAAATCTCTGCTCATCTCCTGAACTATGTGCTCAGTCTCAGGTCATCTCCTGTAGCATGTGCGCAGTCTCTGGTCATCCACTGTAGCATGTGCGCAGTCTCTGGTCATCCACTGTAGCATGTGCGCAGTCTCTGGTCATCCCCTGTAGTATGTGCTCAGTCTTTGGTCATCCCCTGTGGCATATGCGCATTCTCCGGTCATCCCCTGTAGTATATGTCAAGTCTCTGCTCATCTCCTGAACTATGTGCGCAGTCTCTGGTCATCTCCTGTAGCATGTGCGCAGTCTCTGGTCATCCCCTGTAGCATATGCCCAGTCTCTGGTCATCTCCTGTAGCATGTGAGCAGTCTCTGGTCATACCCTGTAGCATGTGCGCAGTCTCTAGTCATCTTCTGTAGTATGTACGCAGTCTCTGGTCATCCCCTGTAGTATTTACGCAATCTCTGGTCATCCCCTGTAGCATGTCCGCAGTCTCTGGTCATCCCTTGTAGTATGTGCACAGTCCCTGGTCATCTCCTGTAGCATGTGCGTAGTCTCTGGTCATCCCCTGTAGTATGAGCGCAGTCTCTGATCATCCCCTGTAGCATGTGCGCAGTCTCTGGTCATCCCCTGTAGCATGTGCGCAGTCTCTGGTCATCCCGGTAGCATGTGCACAGTCTCTGGTCATCCCCTGTAGCATGTACGCAGTCTCTGGTCATCCACTGTAGCATGTGCGCAGTCTCTGGTCATCCCCTGTAGTATGTGCTTAGTCTCTGGTCATCCCCTGTGGTATATGCACATTCTCCGGTCATCCCCTGTAGTATATGTCAAATCTCTGCTCATCTCCTGAACTATGTGCGCAGTCTCAGGTCATCTCCTGTAGCATGTGCGCAGTCTCTGGTCATCCACTGTAGCATGTGCGCAGTCTCTGGTCATCCACTGTAGCATGTGCGCAGTCTCTGGTCATCCCCTGTAGTATGTGCTCAGTCTTTGGTCATCCCCTGTGGCATATGCGCATTCTCCAGTCATCCCCTGTAGTATATGTCAAGTCTCTGCTTATCTCCTGAACTATGTGCGCAGTCTCAGGTCATCTCCTGTAGCATGTGCATAGTCTCTGGTCATCCCCTGTAGCATGTGCGCAGTCTCTGGTCATCTCTTGTAGAATGTGAGCAGTCTCTTGTCATACCCTGTAGCATGTGCGCAGTCTCTAGTCATCTCCTGTAGTATGTGCGCAGTCTCTGGTCATCCCCTGTAGTATTTACGCAATCTCTGGTCATCCCCCGTAGCATGTCGGCAGTCTCTGGTCATCCCCTGTAGTATGTGCACAGTCCCTGGTTATCTCCTGTAGCATGTGCATAGTCTCTGGTCATCCCCTGTAGTATGAGCGCAGTCTCTGATCATCCCCTGTAGCATGTGCGCAGTCTCTGGTCATCCCCTGTAGCATGTGCGCAGTCTCTGGTCATCCCCGGTAGCATGTGCACAGTCTCTGGTCATCCCCTGTAGCATGTACACAGTCTCTGGTCATCCACTGTAGCATGTGCGCAGTCTCTGGTCATCCCCTGTAGTATGTGCTCAGTCTCTGGTCATCCCCTGTGGTATATGCGCATTCTCCGGTCATCCCCTGTAGTATATGTCAAGTCTCTGACATATCTGACAAGCCGGGTCGGATCACAGAGGCAGGAACAACACAGGAACAGGTCTCAGGACACAGAGCTGAAGCTCACAGGTACTCAGACACTGTAGAAAGGACAGCACTTGCTGACTGGTGCAGGAAGTTCAAATAGTGTTGTTTGGCGCGGTTTCCGGCGTGTGCACGAGAGCGCGCGCATGGGAGCGTTCATGTGGGTGCGCGTGAACGCGCACAGGCGCGTGCGAACGCGCCCAAAGTGGCAATAGGTGCAGAAAATGGCCAGTACACTAACACTGCCCCCCCAAGGGGCAGCTTCCGGATGCCCAGCTTGGCCAGCTTGGCGGGATTGTTATCCTTAAAGGTTTGGATGCAAACATCGGCATGGGGGTCGGTTTCGGGCTTCCATGAGCTGTCTTCTGGCTCGTAGCCTTTCCACTTCACCAGATACTGAGTATCGACTCCACCTCAAACTCCTCTTCTCCATCAATCAGGACGGGGCCGTGGGAGCCACAGCTCTATTGGGAAAGGGATCCGGGGCCACCGGCTTCAGCAAAGACACATGGAATACTGGATGTATCCGTAAGGACGGGGGGAGCTCCAACTCATAAGAAACCTGGTTGATCTTCCTACTAACCGGGAAAGGGCCGATGAAACGTGGACCCAACTTTTTAGATGGGCAAGCAAGCTTTAGGTTCTTAGTTGAGAGCCAGACCTTGTCACCGGGTTGGAGACTGAGCTCACCCCCATTTCTTTTTGTCAAAGGCCACTTTGGTGGCTTCTTGTGTCCGGGAAAGTGTCTCTTGTAAGAGCTTCCAGTTAGCCCTGACAAATTGTGCTGATTCATGTACCGCTAGTACTGTAGTCTCCACTGCCAGGCTCGGAAGTACGGTGGGGTGGAACCCATAGTTGGCCCAGAAGGGGGATTGCTTGGTAGCAGAGTGCACTGAATTATTGTACTCAAATTCCGCCAAGGGTAGCAATGTACACCAGTCATCCTGAGAGCAGGCAGAAAAACAGCGGATGTATTGCTCCAATGTCTGATTTGTCCTTTCGGTCTGGCCATTGGTTTGGGGGTGATAAGCGGTGGAAAAGGACAAATCAATCTCCAGGGCAGCACAGAGAGCTTTCCATAACCGAGAGGTGAACTGCACCCCCCGGTTGGACACTATGTTCACTGGAATACCATGCAGCCAGATGATTTCTTTAATAAAGATTTCCGATGTTTCTTTTGCCTTGGTTAACCTGTCGACCACCACAAAGATGGTTGTGTATCCTTTAGCTGGGGGCAGCTCCACAATAAAGTCCATGGAAATCTTGGACTATGGTTGGTCCGGGATGGGGAAAGGTTTCAGAAGACCCCAGGCTTTGGTTTTGTCCGTCTTGTTTCTGGCGCAGGTAGCACAAGAGTGGACATAGGCTAATCAGTCCTCCGAAAGCAGTGGCCACCAGAATAAACGCAGTATCAGCTCAGCGTTTTTTCGGGAGCTGAAGTGACCGGCAAGTTTGTGGTCATGATGGACCTTGAGGACAGCAGGGCGTAGCTCCTGGGGGACGTAAATCTGGTCGTGGTGCCACCAGAGACCATCTTTCCAGGTGAGTCCTTGGACCGGGGATGCAGACGAACAGGCAGAATTTCTCCGGATTTGAGAGAGCAAGTCATACTGTGTGAGTAGGAAATTCCTGGGCTGAAGGATGGTGTCTGGAGGAGTAGTACATGTGAGATAGGGCGTCTACTGTTTTTTGCCCCTGGGTGGTAGGTCAAGTGGAACTGAAACCGGGAGAAGAAAAGCACCCAGCGGGCCTGGCAAGGTCTAAGTCTTTTGGCCGTGCAGAGAAACTCTAGGTTTTTATGGTCCGTATATATCAGAATGGGGAGCTGGGCTCCCTCCAACAGATAGCGCCATTTCTCCAGCATGGCCTTAATGGCCAATAGCTCCCTGTCACTGAAATCATAATTCCTCTCCAGGGCAGTAAGCTTGTGGGAGAAGAAGGCTACCGGATGAAGGAGTGCCCTTGCTCCCTGTCTCTGGGACAGGACCGCTCCCACCGCCGTCTCTAAAGCTTCCTCCTCCAGCACATAGGGCAGAGTGGCAGGATGGGTGGGTGCTGTGGTAAAAGGTATTTTTAGAGCCTGGAAGGCGTCCTGTGCCTCGGGCGACCAATGGAACCTCTGACTCTGTTTTGTGAGAAGTCTGTTCGTTAACAGACTGGCGGCAAAGTACAGAGGGGTCAGGCAAATGGATAGTCGTGGATATCCAGGCAGATAGTTAGCAGGTCAGGTCCTGCCACTGCCACAGTGGCAGGAACAACACAGGAACAGGTCTCAGGGCACAGAGCTGAAGCTCACAGGTACTCAGACGCTGTAGAATGGACAGCACTTGCTGACAGATGCAGGAAGTTCAAATAGCGTTGTTTGACGCCATTTCCAGCGCGTGCGCACGCGGACATGCATGAACGTGCAGAAAATGGCCAGTCTTTTCCTAACACCACCTCAGCAGCAAAGCACAGATGGTCTCCCTTGAAAAATTTCCTCTCAACTCATGAGTTATTTGATGCCTGGCATTGCCACCATGGGTCAGGGAGAGATTACACACACTTCTCTACATAAATCCTATTCAAGAACTGACCTCTTTCTCACAGACAAATGGTTACTGCATTTGTTAAGTATATAAGACAAGGACACTTAATCATATGCGGGGACATTAATCTGGTTCCAGATATCCAACTTGATACCACCTCAGCAGCAAAGCACAGGTACAGGCACGGGCTACAGAAAAGGCATAAGATAAAACTAATCAGTATATCTTACAAAAACTGGAAGACCTGGAAAATAGATCCCGTCTGAGTAACCTGCTTTTCATGGGAATTACAGCATTTTGCGCCTGGCCCTTATGCATCCTCTAATCATTTACTTTTAGAGGTTCACATTTCCACATGGGCCTTACTAGCCACAGTAACCGGGCATCCCCCCCCCCCCCATATCGACCCTAGTCCAATCTACTACATTTTTTTTTTTCCTTTTGTTCGATTGGGCACCATTACATACCATATACAGGGTCCATCTTTGGGGAGCTGTTTTTTGCTGTGATCCCATGCGGAAAAAAGTGAAGTCCTACAATTGCGCTGGTGTTTGGTTTATTTTTGTTCTTTTTCCCTCTTTTCTTTCTACTTCCTGTCCTCCTTCATCTCCCTCTCCCCTCCACCTGCACACACTCCAGATTATACACGTGCCACACAAGAGAAGATCACTGCTGTCATTCAGGCCTAATACCCCCTATCCCTGCCCCCCCCCCCGTGACTACCACACCTTCCCAAATCATACCACCTAAACCCCCACATGAGAGTTATCTCATAGAATGTAAAGGGCCTTATATCCCCCATAAAGAGACTCAAGATCTTAAGACTAGAGTTGAGCGAACCCGAACTGTAAAGTTCGGGTTCATACCGAACTTTGGGGTGTCCGTGACCCGGACCCGGACCCGGACATTTGAAAAAAAGTTGGGGTTTGAGTTCTGGGTTCGGGTATTTGATCACGCATGTTGAATAGCTGCAGGGCAGCCAATTAACAAGCATTTCACTGGTTTTCCCTAGAAGCTATCACAGCCATGCCTACTAATGCCATGGCTGTGATTGGCCGGTGCACCATGTGACCCAGCCTCTATATGAGGCTGGAGTCACAGTGCTGCATGTCACATGCTCTCTGGGTAGTGTAGGGAGAGGATGCTGCCGGTGCTGTGAGGGACAGATTGCAGATAGATAGATAGATAGGTAGAGATTACTACTACTACTGCTTTTAGGAACAGATTGCAGAGCTCATCCTGCATTACAGAAATATCTGACTGGACTAGGTAGAGTCTACTGCTAAGAGGGACAGATTATTGTTCTAAACTCATCTCCTAGTTCTATAGGGTCAGGTTCCTGCTGTTGCTGTAAGGGACAGATTATTGTTCTAAAATCATTTTGCAGCCCTCTAGCACTTTCCAGGACTCTTTTACAGTCATTTTTGTGACAAAAAGTTTAGGTCCCCATTGAATTCAATGGGGTTCGGGGTAAAGTTCGGGTCAAGTTTGGTACCGAACCTGGACTTTTTTCCAAAGTTCGGCCGAACCTACCGAACTCGAACATCCACGGGTTCGCGCAACTCTACTTAAGACATCTTAGGAAGCTTAAAACTGACATCACTCTTTTGCAGGAATCCCACTTAGCATCCATAGATTTCCACTGCATGAAAAAATTGTGGGTAGGCACCGTATTAGATTCTGATGCAGTCAGCCGTAAGGCCGGCGTACTCATCTTGATACACAAAAACCTTACATGTGAGGTACTAAATTTAAAGACCGACAATCAGGGCCATCTTCTAATTGCTCACATCCCTCTGGGTAATAGTGATCTCCTTATCTCTAACGTCTACGTTCCTAGTAATCCAGGGAAATCATTCTTTGGAGACCTATCCAACAGACTCCTAAAATTCCCCAATATTCCCCACATAGTAGGAGACTTCAACTCCACAATACACATGACTGAAGACAGATCCACTCCCAAAAGACCACACAAGGCTATGGACCAAACTTTATTTGCTTCCACTATGGAATTTCTCCACCTCACTGATGTCTGGCATATCTCTCACCCATTAGACAAAGAATTCATGTTCTATTCTTCCCCACACAAAGTTTTCAACAGAATTGTGTATATCTTCTGCACCGATAATTTTCCCGTTGATATCAGAGACAGAGACACATTAAATAGCCATTTCCGATCATGCCCCAGTATCGATAACACTTAACATATCAGCCCCAAATCCCCACCCTCATATATGGCGCTTCCCCTCCTTTCTATATAATAACTCCGACTTCCAGACATACATAGACCGGGCATGGAAGAAATTTGCCTCTGCAAATTCTTTACATGCTGATAATCCCAACCTCTATTGGAATGCAGGTAAGACCTTTCTCCGGGGCTGCATCATTTCCTATGCGGCCTCCTATGCGGCCTCCTACAAGAAAAATACCCTATCTAACTACTGGTAAACCAGCTCCCATCTCAGACAAGCTTAGCGCTCTCTTTCCACCCAAAACTCACCTGAAAACAGAGACCTTTGGCAGAAAGCCAAAAACGACTGACACTTGGGCTGACATCTTAGAACTAACCAAGCGTGCACACACGGACGCCACATTCTATAGATATGGAAACAAAGCAGGTAAGCTTCTTGTCAGACTCTGCAAAGGACCACATAGACCCACCCACATTACTTCCCTTCGAGACTCGTCAGGGACTATCCATACGGCATCCCAGGAGGTCAGTAAGGTCATGGAAAAAAATTACTCCTCTTTATATGCCCCAGACACCTTTGACAGGGTTGCTGGCAAAAAATTCCTGGATAAATTGGACCTACCGGTGATCACTCCTTCCCAACTCGAACTCCTGAACGCGCCCATCTCCAGCTCTGAAATATCCACAATTATATGTCAACTAGTCCCCAATAAAGCCCCTGGTCCCGACAGGTTCATGGGAGAACTTTACAAGACTTTCCAACCACCTTACTCAACTTTTATAACAACATTTGGTCAGGTGGTTGCTACCTCCCCACAGGAAATCAAGCTATAATCAAACTTCTTGCAAAAAAGGAAAAGACCCCTTTAATCGGGTTCATACAGGCCCATCTCATTATTAAATCTGGATGTCAAAATCCTCTCAAAAATCGTTGCCACTAGACTTGCCAATATTATCTACTCTATAATACACCCAGCTCAATCTGGCTTTGTTTAAGGCAGAACAGCCACCCTAAACATCCGCAAGGTACTAAGGATTTTAAAGCACTCCACAACCCACCATGGGGGAGATTTTGCTATCATCACTTTGGACACGGCAAAAGTGTTTGATAATGTTAGCTTCAATAGGCTATCACTGGTCTTGAACAAGATGGGCTTCACAGGCTCTTTCAACCATCTTGCCAATGCCATGTACACATCTCCCATGGCCGGACTGGTACTAGCGGGTCTCCTGACCAATGCATTCTGCCTGCACAAAGGTACAAGACAAGGGTGCCCCCATCACCTTTGCTTTTCACTCTGGCGCTGGAGCCCCTCTCTAGATACCTGAACACTCAGGCCCCTTTCCACAGGATACATGTAGGTGAGCATGAACTGCGTACAGCACTTTTCGCTGATGACGTGCTTATCTTCTCTGCCAATCCCTCCCTTGACAGGATTACCATCAAATAACCATTTAATGAATTCAGACTTTACTTGGGCCTACGCATCAACTATAATAAGAGCGAAATCCTTCCCTTAGGCCCCCGGACCCACCCCTTCTGGTCTTCCAACTCTCCTTTAACCATAGCTAAATCTCATATCAATTATTTGGGTACACACTAAATCATCCTTCTGTAATTAACAAATTCACTCAAGAATTGGAAAACTGGATGGATCTGCCTCTTTCGCTTCTGGGAAGATGCCCTTCAAACAATACCATTACTACTGAAACATAGTGATATCCAGTTAATAAAAAAAGCAATTTCCAAATTAATTTGGCAAAGAAAAAGACCTCGCTTGGCTCTACCTAAACTGCATCTTCCCAGGAGCGAGGTGGGCATTACTCTCCCAAGCATTAGAGCATACAATCTAGCCTGAAAAAAGACAAGAAAAAAGGAAGGCGCACGCACCTAGTGCATTACCAAAAAAGAGATTTAATAAAAATTGATGATAAAGGAGGGTACTCACATAGAGTCAGGAGTTGAGACGTAGTAAAAACACAACTTAGGCAGGATAAGACAGGGTAAAAGCTGACACGTTTCAGGGGCGCACCCCCTTCCTCAGAGCTTTGCTACCCTGGACTGTCAGACCCGAGAATAAATATTTATTCTCGGGTCTGACAGTCCAGGGTAGCAAAGCTCTGTGAGTACCCTCCTTTATCATCAATTTTTATTAAATCTCTTTTTTGGTAATACACTATGTGCGTGCGCCTTCATTTTTTCTTGTCTTTTTCCAGTTACTTTCGGATTTTCCCGTCCGAGGAGGGCTGCACACATCGGTACATTCATCTTCGTCCATTTGGTGTCTGCCATTCAAGAGGACTTTTTAGTGCGGGAATTTCTTTTCCATTTTGTATACAATCTAGCCTGCCTACTGAGAATAGGCCTGGACTGGTCAAGGAAGGCCTCTCGATACTCCAACCTTTCCCTCGAATCAGCAATGGCCCACCCATACTCGCTGGTGACCCTTCTACACTGCAAAATGGAAATCAATTTGATCAGACTTACAACATAACCTTCTTCTATGAGATACAGCTATAGCATGGAGGGAAGTACGCAAGAGCCTAAACCTCTCCCCCTTCATCTCCAGGCTCCTTCCAATACATGGCAACCCCAGCTTCACTCCTGGGTTGGATTTCCCAATATATACTTTATGGCAACAAAATGGCCTTACTGAATTCTCCTCTCTCTGTGACATGGAAACAGGCACACCTTACCCCTTCCCAATCACAGCAAACAAATATTCTCTGCCAAATTCTCATCTCTTCTACTAAGGGCAATGTGTCAACTTCATCTGCATATCATGCGCGAACAGCAGCAAGAGATTTAAGACATCTTTGACAGATCGCCTTCTCCAAGAAGGATCATACACCATCTCGGACATATACAAGTCATTGATCACCAAAGTCACCTCTTTTTTTTTTTTTTTCTTTTTACCACTCAGATAACCTCTTCGGAAGATCATTTATAGCTTATCACTTCTTAGGAAATCCTTCCTTGGTCACATCATTGTGGTATTTTCTTCCCATCTACCCCTTTCCCATCTCATTTTGTTTCTTTCTCTTTATTATTACTTATACATGATTATTTTACAAATTTTTACAATTTATATCTGGTTACCGTGGCAGGGGGAACAAAACACTCAACAAAGGGCCAAGGCAAAGAAAGAGGAGAAGAGATTACTGATTACTACTTTGCTACCCCTAACTCCCGCCCCCCCCTTATCCCCACCCCCCACACTCACCACTCATACACCTACACTCATAATTCCAAGGGTCAGAGATCCTATCCTATATCCTCTCCTTGCCCGCACCATAATATATCTGTTTACATCCTTCCTAGGACTTGTTTACCTTTAATTTTTAAGTTACATATCATCTCAGGGGGGATACCCCCTACTAGTTAGCCAGGGGTCCCATCTTTTTTTAAATTTAGAAAAATTGCCTCTCTTGATATACAGGGTGGGCCATTTATATGGATACACCTTAATAAAATGGGAATGGTTGGTGACATTAACTTCCTGTTTGTGGCACATTAGTATATGTGAGGGGGAAACTTTTCAAGATGGGTGGTGACCATGGCGGCCATTTTTAAGTCGACCATTTTGAATGCAACTTTTGTTTTTTCAATAGGAAGAGGGTCATGTGACACATCAAACTTATTGGGAATTTCACAAGAAAAACAATGGTGTGATTGGTTTTAATGGAACTTTATTCTTTCATGAGTTATTTACAAGTTTCTGACCACTTATAAAATGTGTTCAATGTGCTGCCCATTGTGTTGGATTGTCAATGCAACCCTCTTCTCCCACTCTTCACACACTGATAGCAACACCACAGGGGAAATGCTAGCCCAGGCTTCCAGTATCCGTAGTTTCAGGTGCTGCACATCTCGTATCTTCACAGCATAGACAATTGCCTTCAGATGACCCCAAAGATAAAAGTCTAAGGGG
>BLSH010054921.1:340381-359701 GCA_018402905.1 Glandirana rugosa | reverse complement strand
CCCAAGCTACATCACCAATCTTATCTCCAAATATCGACCAAACCGTCCTCTTCGCTCCTCCCAAGACCTTCTGCTCTCTAGCTCTCTTGTCTCCTCCTCACATGCTCATCTCCAGGACTTCTCCAGAGCTGCTCCCATCCTCTGGAACTCTCTACCCCAATCTGTCCGCCTATCCCCTACTCTGTCCACTTTTAGGCAATCCCTGAAAACTCATCTCTTCAAGGAGGCCTATCCTGCCTCCAACTAACAACGGAATCTCCAACTCCCCTCATCAGTTCATCCCCCACTGTCCCTACCTTTTGTTTCACCAGCCCCCCCTCTTAGATTGTAAGCTCACAGGAGCAGGGCCCTCTAACCCTCTTGTTTTAAACTGTACTGTTGCTGTAATGTCTCTTTATCTTGTAAAGCGCTGCGCAAACTGTTGGCGCTATATAAATCCTGTATAATAATAATAATAATAATAATTATCATAGGTAGTGTTGTACCCGCAAGTAACAAAATTGGGCCAGTCTAGGATTGGGGGACTAGGGGGGAACTGGAGGGGGGATAGTGCGAGGGAGAGGAGTCGCCGGGGGGGAGATGGGTAGAGCATCCGCTGAGAGTGAAAAGTACCGGCTGGCAGGATAGACCAGCTAGCCTGTCGGAGGTGAATGCCAGTTTTGGGTCAACACAGGTGATCACACTGTGCTGCGAGTCGGGAGTGTAGAAGATGGCTTTAGAGCTTGTGAGTTGGTAGGTGGTGGATGTCAAGTGGATCTACGCCAACCGTATAGCTCTGCCATGTATAAGAAGGGAGAGAGAGTTTGCTTCTCATGTATTTGCTTGGGGAGCTCAAGCGTGGATGGTCTGCTTAAGCATGGAATGTCGGGATTTGTTGATTGTAGCTGTTACGCTACTTTATTTGAGGTTGGTGCTAGTATAATCCGATCGCATCGATAGAACATTTGCTTGTTGATCAATAGCTAGTACAAGAGCTGTATGGGTATGTTTGGGTGTTTGTGTGTCTGAAGTGGTGGCTATTGTTGGGTTTTGCTGGATTGGGCAACTAGTGTTTGTGTTAAGGGGGTTTGGGAGGTTACAGCTAATAGGCTGGTATGTGTTACCATAGCACCGCTGTGAATGCATGTACCTGTGTGCCCAGGATAAGTATATATGGTAACAATCAAGACGTAGAGAAGAAACAACACTTGAGAGGGAGAAGCAGGTAAACCTACATATTTATCTAAGAGCTTGTAATTACTTCTATTGGGTGTTCACTAAAGGGTGAAACCGATATCATCCGTTTCGTGTGTGATGGCTCCCTGCCTGTTTTTAGGTTAATCATGTAAACCCCACGCCGCATAGCTAGCGGAGGGTTGCCCTATGTGGCGAGATCACTCGCGAGACGCAGTACAAGCAGGAACCATGTTACACAGTCCACATAGTTGGGGAGTGCAACCATGAGATGAACTACTTCTATCCTGTTTTTTTTAGGGCAAGACAGTAAGTAGTTTGGTAGGAAAACAAAACAAACCAGATCGGCCTCTCCCCATATGTTTGGTAAGTTTGTTATGGGGGTCAAAACCATTAGTCTCAGTTCCGAAGGGGAGGCTGGTACAGTAACTCAGAGGATATTTTGATGTTTCCATGTACAGCGGGAAGAGACTGTGGTGAGACAACCAACCATTGCAGTAAACATAGTCAGTTCTAGCGTAACAAGCTAACAATATATAACGTGAACAATACAAGACAATTGGAAGGGGGCCGATGATGGACGCATCAACCCCTTAAAACATAAGACAAGAAGCTACCTGGTTCAGATTCATAGAGTTCCACAAGACAGTAGTTAACGGGGTGCCGTGAAGGGATGAAGAGTCATTACGGAACAGGGGTGGAACATTTGGGCTTTGAGTTTGGACTCTACAAAGGACCCCTCGTATGAGCGCAGGTTAGAGAAGCTCCTAGGGAGGGACAAATAGAGTGCTGTAAAAGTTTATCATTGAATATCTCGGTTAGGTTCCTATGTCCTGCTGTGAGGCTGTGACCAGTCACTCTGGGAGAGGTTTGTAGTCCGTTGACCAGATCAGCATGCAATGTGTGCTAGTGCAAGAGCCACTGTGGCGAGAAGTGGAAGAGCTGAGGTGACAGCATCCCATGAAATGGTTGGAACTTGACGATCATCACATAACTGAAAAGTGAGTGGATCAGAGTCTGTTATAGGGACATTATTTTGAGCCTGAAGATGATCAAGTGAGGCAAGCAGGATCGTCTACTACAAAGGGCTAGGGACAGAACGAGGTTACTTACAAGTTCCAAGGGAGCTTCGGTATTCTGGGATTCTGTTGGTCTTGTGTGAACCAGGCAGGGTGTCCTGAGGCGGTGATTTCAGAGTGGTCAGTCCCTTCTGGGTCTCCTGTGTGCAGGAGAGGCTGGAAGGCTAGCTTCTCCCGAGGCGCGGTGGTTCACAGGTTGGGGCATGGCGCTTGGGGAGTGGCGACATCTTATTTGCATTTGGAAGTTGTCTCCCAATTGAGCTTCCATAGGTTCTTCCTGTGGATGTGTTGGATCCGGTGGGGCGTCATGTCAGTCTTGAATCTCGACATGCGGAATTCCCAGGGTGTGGCAGAAGGTGTGGGTGTCCTCTGGGTGGCGCAAATAGGCTGTTCTCCCTCCTGAGCTTGCTTGCAGACAAAATGGAAATTTCCATCTATACATACCGTTTCTTTCCCTCAGGACCTCTAACAAATGCCTTAAAGCTCTACATTTGTTTAGTGTGGTTTGAGAGAGGTCCTGGTATATGGAGGATGTGACCCCTCAGTCGCGCTTGGATTAATATGTCTTCTTTAAGCCGGTAGTTTGTCAGACATCCTTTGGCATCTCTTGGTGGGTCAGTATCCCTACCTCTGGGGCGTAATGCCCGGTGCAAACATTCAAATTCAATACGCGTATCCGGAAGTCTGCCTAATAAATTATTAAAGATGGCAGTTACAGCTTCTGTCAGGTGTTCTGAGACGATTGATTCCGGTAGCCCCATAGCCTAATGTTGTGTCTATGGCTTCTATTTTCGAAATCTTCTATACCTCTTTGAAGTTCTCTTATTTGATTGGAGCAACGAGCGACTGGTTTCTAATATGGCGACCTCATGCCACTCTGCAGTGTCCTCCACCCTCTCTGTCATGGCTTGCAGGTTTAGCTTGAGGTCTGCAATGGCTGCTGACAGAGTGTTTTTAATATCAGCAGCCACCGCTCTGAGGTCTTCTATGTTTAGGGCTCTGCCTGTATGAGCTTCTTCGTGAGCGGAGTTGTCACGCTGTGCTGGGCTATGGCTGCGGTTATGGCTCACCTCCGCTCCGGAACTTGAGGCCCGTGATCTGTGGCCTGCGTCCTGTGAGCTAGGCCGCAAATGGAATAAGGCTGGGATATTCATGCTAAGCTGTGTGTCCGAGCACAGGGTGAGCGGGAGCGGGAGGCGGGTTGTTCCTGGTCTTGTTTCCCCATCTTGTCTTATCGGCTCTCTTGCTTAAGGCTAAAGAATGGGCTTCGGTGTGGCGGAGCACTGAGGCTATGCGGCCATCTCCTTCAGCATCCCAGACACCATGTTTTTTCATTACAGAAAAAAAACATGTTTTAGAGACTGGTTATGGCAAATGTTTTGGTTCCAACCTCTGTAAACAGCACTCTGATAACAAAAAAATGTGATTCTAGTGATATGGATTCCTTCCTGCCATTTTTAATGTATCTTTGTTATTATAAATTCTTAAAAAAAAGGGAAGACTATTATGAATCTTGCGGAGGCTCATTTGTTTGCACAGGAACTTTGCCATTTATCCTATCAAGTCCAGGAAATGGCCACAGAGCTCACCAAGGTGCAATCTCCTTGTACCACCACCACTACAAATACTCCATCATCTAAACCGGAAATTCCTCTGCCTGATCGGTTTTCTTTAAAACAGCTGCAAATTATATTTCAAGTTAAAGCCATCCTCATGTGGCTCTTAAAATCAGGGGGTTCAGATCATTATCTCATTACTACAGGGTGACCCCCAGGCTTGGATATTTAACCTGGAACCAAACCACCTGGCCCTGCTAACAGTTGATGTCTGCTTTAAAGCCCATGGGTTGCTTTATGATGATCCAGATTGTGCTGCTACTGCAGAATCAACCCTGCATAGCTTACAGCAATGGACTAACACTGTGAAATGTATTGCTCTCCACAGCCAGTTTAGAATAGGCCTTTCAGATGCAATTAAAGATGCTCTGGTCAACTTTTCCTACCCAGCTTCACTGGAGGAAGCTATGAGTCTAGCCATTAGAGTTGACCGCCTCCAGCGGGAAAGGAGGTGAGAACTCAATACAGCTGCAGCAAATTATGTACCTCCCTTACCACCTAATTATTCCACCTCCAGTGCCAGGTCTGAGGAAGAACCTATGCACTTAGGCTCCACCCATTTATCTGCCCAGGAACACATGTTCCGGCGTAACTTGGGACTCTGCTTATATTGTGGCCTCAATATGCTTCGTTCTTGCCCTACATGTCCGGGAAACTACAGGACCTAGGTGATTGTGGGGAGGTCACCTTAGGTCTGCTTTCATTTCCTCAGGAGAGCAATTGCATACTATTAACCACTGTTATTCACCTTGGGATGGGACCTCATGAACTGCTAGCCTTTGTGTATTTTGTCCCTTTGATTCTGTCCCTTCTGACCTCTTTGTCCCTGGAAACTCATGCTCTAGTTTATCCAGTCTGCCTGATTTCTGTGATAATTGTCCTCTCTCACAAGATCAAGTGCTCCAATCCACAACCCTTTCTAGTTACAATTTGGGGCTTTGCATTGGGAGAATATTTCATGCCTTGTCATTGACTCTCCATCCACTCCTTTGATCCTAGGTCTTCCTTGGCTTCAGAAGCACAATCCAATAACTATATAAAACAAATAGGTGTGCTAATCCATAAACAACATAAGAAAAAAGTAATAATTAAACTTCATGAACATAATGACATAGCACATCAACAAATGACTAATTGAAAAATGTGAAAGAAACACCCATTGTAAGCTTAATCAGAAAATGTTGAAAAAAAAGTCCAAATATATGACCCTCTTGTAAGGGATTACAAGAATTCAATTGTCCAACAAATGAATTTATATCCATACATTTGTGATCATATCAATCCCATCACCGTATGTGCAACCTCTTACCGAAAAAAGTGGATCTCATGAATCAGAGATCAAACTCGCTTGTTTACTGATCCACATGGGCCCTAACAGCTGGGCTTTTGGTAGCAGATTTAGTCCACCGGCAGTCCAATGAATTGATCCTGTGGTAACAGATATACCAACATCAAATGTTTTTAATCGTTACACATATGGAGAAAAAAAGGGGACTTCCATAGTGTAATACGTTTGGTGAAAAGGTTTATTTAAAAAGATGCTAAACGACTTCCGGTTTCCGGCGCCTTCATGTGAGGAAGCACGAGACAGCTCCTCCGGGCAACCCGCAGACAAATCTGTCTAAAAATCACGCTCGCGCTCACCTTCCACAAATCCACCGCCACCCTTCGCTGAGGATTCCCCCTGGGCATGGATCGATTCGTCCTCCACGGCTCCCAGCAGCCAGACCAGGGACCATGCCAGGATCCAGCCTCGGCAAAACCGCGGGAGTCCAGCATGGTGACGGCAACGCAGCTTTCCACGAACGCAGGTTCGGCAAATACACCGTTTGTCTCATCCACGAACCTTCCCAAGTCACAGAACGATCTCCTCTCCACGACCGTTCCCACCCCATCTGGCACCTTCGTTCCTTCGGCCACGATCGTTCCCACGCTAACGATCGCTGAGGAGCAATATGCAGGATTGGCACAGGCTGTAGCAGCCCTTATACTTCCGAACATTACCGCAGCTGTGGACAACGCAGTAGCAAACGGTATAGCCCAGCTACGGAAGGAGCTTGGAGACCACTCAAAGCGCCTGAATGACCTGGAATCACACATTTCGGATATGGATGATGAAATGCACAGTGCTAGATCTTTCGAGCAACAAACAACAAATACACAACAATATATTTTGGAAAAGCTGGACGATTTAGAAAACCGTTCAAGGCGCAACAATCTAAGGATCGTGGGCCTTCCGGAGTCCTTTAACGCCGACTCACTGCAAGACCTCTGCTCCAAACGCATACCTACAGCGCTAGGAATCACCCACCTCTGTGTGGTGGAAAGGGCCCACCGCCTTGGTTCTCCTTCCAACGACAGACGCACACCTCGACCCATCATCGTCCGCTATCTAAACTATATGGACAAATCCATGATCTTGAGCTCATTCCGCAACTTGAAATCGCTCCAGATAGATGGGCATAAGCTTCTATTGTTTGCAGACTACTCTCAAGAGGTTTCACGTCGCAGAAAAGCCTTTCAACCGATTTGCCAGACGCTATATCAGAAGGGAATCAAGTTCTCACTGGCATACCCTGCAACCCTCCGCTTCGCGGACCAACAAGGAGATCAAAAATCCTTCTCTCACCCGGAGGAGGCGCTACACTATATACAGGATTATCTCCACATCCCTATGGATACCACAGAGGCCACCTCCTCCTCACGCCTGCTAACGCCCAGAGACCAACGCAGTCCCAGGAAGGACCCTCCAAAACGCCAACGCCGCTCCAGGGCGGTGAACATGGAGTAACCCACGAGATGGACTAACTCAGAATAGGACGTAGCCCTTCAATTTTCTCTTCTTCCAACTTCCCGGAAACTCACCTGCCGACAAGATTTAACGCTCCCGGCCAGCGAGTCTTTTACACCACTACCTAAAGACACCCTGATCTTTCGACACCCCGCCGCGGGGACTACCTGACAACAACCTAATGCGATACAACTACAAACTGGACTCTCACCCAACGGAGAACTGAGCAAGATTCCTCCCACCTTTACCAGCTCGGATCATCTTCCAAAGATGGCAACACAATCCCTTCTTAGCGAGCAAACCCTCGGCTTCCCGGTAAGGCTGTCCATAGCTTATCGCACTCACATGGGGAAAAAAGAGAAGTGCTACCTTCCAGAACTCTCTCTAACCCTTTTCTCCCACCTGGCCCCTGTTGGGCCACCCCCCTCCTACCACCCCCCAAGTCCGAGACGCCAGACAGACCAGCTCACTCAGGAAAGACAGCCCTACACTCCCGCAAACCCTTCATCAACACCTACTGTTAAGCTTTAACTCCTTACGACATCTCTCCTCCTTCCATGCACCCATAATATGAAAGTGGTGTCATGGAACGTGAAGGGTTTACGTTCACCTCAGAAGCGAATGACAGTCCTTAGACATTTAAAACGCCTAAGAGCTGACATCGCAATATTACAAGAAACCCACTTAACACCTACAGACTTTCACCGCATGAAAAAATTATGGGTGGGCCAAGTTACAGGCTCCTCAGCAGCCAAAGATAGAGCCGGTGTACTTCTACTCATACACAAATCACTTCCCTGTGAGATAATCTCCACATCCAAAGATGACGAAGGCCGAATCCTCATAGCCAACCTAAAAATAGGCACTCATGAGCGGGCAATCTGTAATGTTTATGCCCCCAACAACCCCACAATTTCGTTCTTCCAACAACTTACGTCAACATTGGCACCCCACATTCATCTCCCCCTCCTGATAGGAGGCGACTCAAACACCTAACGCCACCCCCTTAGCCAGCTTTGTTGAAGATTTGAACCTCATAGACCCATGGAGAAGGGCCAATCCTACAGGCAGGGATTTTACCTTCTTCTCCCCCCCCACACAATACCCTATCCAGGATCGATTACATCCTAACTAACTCGGAGCTAGCAGACCACACAACTAACCCTACGATCCAAGCTATTGTGATATCGGATCATGCCCCCATCTTAATAGAGATCTCTGATTTAGGCCCCCAGACCCCCCAAAGAATATGGCGCTTCCCTTCCTATCTAGCACAAAACAAGTCACTATGCAGTTCCCTTAAACGCACGTGGGATGACTACTTATACAATAACCGAGAACACTCCTCAAACCCGAGTCTCCTATGGGAAGCAGGAAAAACGGTACTCAGAGGCCACATTATTTCCTTTTCTGCTGCCCACAAAAAACAAGTCAAAAAGGAATATGCAGCAGCTAGCACTGCATTGAGAAAAGCCCAAACTCTCTTGAACCTAGCAAATTCTCCTGACCACAGGGCACAATGGTCGGCAGCCAAATCCCAATTCGACCTGTGGGCAGAGAAACAGGAAAAGCTACACAAATCCATCTCAGACCTGGGATACCACAAATTTGGTAATAAGCCCGGGAAATTGCTTGCTCGCCTCTGCAAGGGTACCTACACCCCCTCTCACATACCCACACTCAAAAATGCCAATGGGGAATTGATCTCATCATCGGAGGGCATCAACTCCATCTTAGAGAAATACTACACAAACCTCTATAAACAAGACCCCATAGACGAACAGGAAGCACAAAAATTCCTAAACCTAATTTCCCTTCCTTCAGTGTCTGAGACACAATTAAATATACTTAATGCCCAAATTACATTGGAGGAAGTGCACTCAGCGATTAAATCCCTCTCCCCAGGAAAAGCTCCTGGCCCAGACGGATTCACCCCAGAGTTCTACAAACTCAATGCGGATGCGCTAGCCCCTACCCTAACCAACGTATTTCAACACATTCTGGAAGGTGCCCCTTACCTCCCATCAGGATACCAAGCCCACATGAAATTGATTCCCAAGAAAGATAAAGACCCTACAGAACCAAGTTCATACCGCCCGATCTCCTTACTTAATATAGACTCCAAATTGCTCTCGAAGATTATGGCCAACAGATTGGCCACCATCATGCCAGATATCATCCACCCTGTCCAATCGGGCTTCACTCAGGGCCGCTCGGCGGTATCCAACATTAGAAGGGTCCGGCCCGACCTCGGAAAACGCCATAATAACACTCGATGCTGAAAAAGCATTCGACAATGTAAGTTTCCGATGGTTGCGGCTGGTCCTCGAGAGGTTTGGTTTCGCGGGGCCCTTCTTGCATCTTATAGCCACCATGTACGCAAACCCCACAGCCCAAATCATCTCACCTGGATCTATCTCAAAGACCATCTCGCTTTACAAGGGCACAAGGCAGGGCTGCCCCCAATCGCCCCTCTTATTTAATCTCGCCCTTGAACCCTTATCTAGCCATCTCCGAAACCACCCCAAACTCCATGGGATTAACATAGGTAACTCCGAAACCAGACTGGCGATGTTTGCGGACGACATTCTGATATTCACCTCCAATCCCCAGCTAGACATCCCATGCATCCAACAAATCTTCACTCAATTCAGGGGATACTCAGGGCTCAAAATAAATTTTACTAAAAGTGAAGTGCTCCCACTATACCAGGCCCACTCTCCCCCTTGGTCGACTAACTCCCCATTCCAAATAGCCAAGTCATACATCACATATTCGGGAATAAAAATAGGCAGAACCCCGCATTCCCTCTACCATCTCAATTTCCCTCCAATAATATCCAAGATTATCACCCAATTAGACACCTGGTCCAAACTACCCCTCTCCTTCTTTGGTCGATGCCACATTTATAAGATGGTGTCCTTCCCTAAATTACTCTATCCACTACAAACCATCCCCCTGCTATTGAAACACCTAGACATACAGAAATTACACAAGGCCCTATCTAAATTCATCTGGCAAGGTCGTAAACCAAAAATTGCACTTCAAAAAGTATTCCTGGGGAGGGACAATCCTACCAGACACACGACTCTACAACCTGTCTTGCCTCCTGAGATCTGGTCTGGACTGGATATCCAATAAGTCCCAGTATGCAAACTTTGACCTAGAGTCACAAATGGTCACTCCCTACGCCCTGGCAGCCCTGCTCCACTGTGAACCGAAATCCCTCCCGGTGGCATTAAGACACAACCTACTCATTAGAGATACTGCACTGGCCTGGAGGGAAATGAGGAAGAAGTTGGGAGTCCCATTGCAAGTTTCCAGACACCTCCCGATACTGGGCCACCCCCTCTTCTCTCAAGCCTCCCACCGCCCGATCTTCACCTGTTGGGCTGCCAAAGGTCTAACCCACTTCTTCCAATTATATGATGCTACAACGGGGTCTCCTCTAGCTCTCCAAACAATTGTTGACAATTACAACATTCCCCCTCAACACCACCTCTACATCAACCAAGCCCTCAGTTTCATCAACAGGATATCTCCCAACAAGAACAAACGCTTTGAACTCTCTCTCATAGATTCATTCGTTGACCTAAAAGCCTTTAAAATCTCATACCTCTATAAACCACTGGCATCCTCTGCAGCTAAACCTTTAAAAGGCAACCTGCTTTCAACTTGGAATAAAGACCTCTCAACCCAAGAAGCATCCCACCATATCATCAAGGGCTATAATATAACTAGATCATTTATTTCTAACGAGTTCTGGCGTGAGCAACAATTCAAGATTATGCACCGCACCCACGTCCCTTATCGGAGGCAGGACACGGACCCCCTCCAACAGACCTGCCGTTGGTGCAACGAACATAAGCCCTCACTGCTACACAAATTGTGGTCATGCCCTATCGTCACACAATTCTGGGACGCAGTGGAAAAACTAGCTGCAACAGTCTCCGGCCTACACCCCCACAAGAACCTCTACCTACTCTTATTCGGCTCATATTACTCCCCGATGACACCTCTCCCACCCCACCAGCAGAGAACTTTACAAAATCACCTACCGTGGCTTACGACGTGCTATATGATAGCCAGAAGAACCATACTCAGACAGTGGATCCAACCCCCTCCCCCTTCTATAAGCTCAGTCCATCAAGAACTAATGACCCTGATGGGTAAAGAACGCTTGGACCTATCACTTCAACAAAAGGATCCCTCTCTTACGCTTCAAAACAAACTCCTCCAATATCACGACAAGTGGGACCGATATTTGGAGTCCTTCCCATCGAGAAAACCTCTTTCACTTATGCCACCAACTCATTCTCACCTCCTACTATCCTCATAACGATAAAGCCTTACTAAGATATCACAAAAACCCTCTCGTTACCCTACACTTGGTGAACATTACAAATCTAACTGAGCTGTGACAATAACTCCAATCTACAATTAATAGTCTCTGGACTCAAGCTAAACCTTTGAACCTGGAGCGCCTAACACAAATCTGAGACAATTGCAACTGGTGGTCGAACTGTTTCTTGGACTCCCCCCCCACCCTCATCCCCCAACCCCCCTTCCCCATCCACTTCTATCCTACCCCCCCTCCTTCCCTACTTAGTGGATGGTAACTGATGCAAATTACCACACTTATACCCTGGCAGTTAACCCTGTTACCCCATTGAGTTATTTCAGCTGTTACTTATTGTACCCGTTGTCTTTACATGCTATGTAATGAGAAAAAATATCCAATAAATATTATTTAAAAAAAAAAAAAAAAAGATGCTAAACACTTACATCACAGCAAATGTAAAATCAGCAGAAAGTTTAAACAGAGTAGCGGTCCTCACCAGCCTTCTCTGAGCGGAAACACGTCACAAATAATCGGCTCGACCCAACGCATTTCCCCATAACAGGCTTCAATTGGGGAAGGAGACTCTAGTAATTGACTGGCGAACAGGAAATATTTTAGCTTGGTTCAATCAGTGTGTAAAAAACTGCATCCAGTACCCTGTTCGATTTGGTGTCTGTTAAGTTTGAGTGGAACAGATTCCACTTTGTTTTACGGACTTTCGCAATGTATTTTCTAAAGGGATTTCTGATGCTTTACCTCCTCATCACAGTTATGATTGTCCCATTCACCTCTTGCCTAACACTACACCTCCTCAAGGGAGAGTTTTTCCACTGTCTGAGCCAGAGAATCTTGCTTTGCAAGAATATATCCAGGAGAATCTAGCTAAGGGACTCATCCGTCCCTCTATTTCTCCTGCAGGCGCAGGATGCTTCTTTGTCCTGAAGAAGGATGGGGGACTGAGGCTTTGTGTTGACTACAGAGGTCTGAATAAGATAACTGTTCCCAATCAGTATCCTATTCCTCTCATTGCAGAGTTATTCTCCAAGTCCAGGGAGCCAAAATCTTCTTCAAACTGAACTTAAGGGGAGCCTATAATCTAGTGAGCATTGGGCAGTAGACGAATGGAAGATGGCCTTTAACACCAAGGATGCCCATTATCAATGTCGTGTCATGCCTTTTGGTCTCAGGAATGCGCCAGCTGTTTTTCAGAATTTAATGAATGACATTTTCCGTGACCTGTTGGGTCACTTCATGCTTCTATATTTAGATGATATTTTGATATACTCTTCTAATCTTGAAACACATCAGAGGCACATCTGCTCAGTATTGGCCTATTTTTTTTTTTAACGCCCAAAAAGTGTTTATTGCATGTCAAACAAGTACCATTCCTGGGTTACCTGATTTCTGATACAGGCCTCACCATGGATCCAGCCAAGATCCCAGCCATTTTAGACTGGGCAATTCAGCGCTTCCTGGGCTTTGCAAATTTCTATCGGAAATTCATTAAGGACTTTGCCACCATTGCATCACCTCTCTCACCGGGAAAGCTCCAGCTAAGTTTAAATCGACTACTGAAGCCCAGGCGGTCTTCACTCAGCTGAAGAAAGCCTTTATCTCTGCACCGATTCTAAGCCATCCTGTTCCTGAGCTGCTTCTTGTTGTGGAGGTAGATGCATCTGAAGTAGAGGGTGGGGTGCCATCCACACTTCTAGCCATAAAGCTAGCTTTGGAGGAATGGAGACATTGGCTGGAGGGAGCTCGGTATCCATTCATAGTTCTAACTGACCACAAAAACCCAATACATCCGTTCTGCTAAAAGACTGAACTCACGTCATGCCAGGTGGTCATTGTTCATCTCCAGATTTGAATTCACAATCTCTTATCTACCAGGGCCAAAAAACATTAAGGCTGACACCTTGTCTCAAAGCTTTTTATCAGTCTCCTCTACTTCCTCCTCAACCCATTATCCCTGAGGATAGGATTTTGACTTTCACCCAGACTGACATCTCTAAGGCTTTGTTACCTGCACAGGCTGAGGCCCCTCCCTCCACTCCCTCTGGGGTGCTTTTTGTGCCCCTGGCTTTCCGTTTACAGGTATTGCAGCGTGTACATGCATCAAAACCTGCAGCACATCTGGGATTTAGACAGACTTTTGAGATTATCCCTCACAACCTCTGGTGGCCATCGATTAGGCAGGATGTATTAGACTTCGTCCAGGCCTGTGAAGTTTGTGCCAAAAGCAAGAGCTGTACTTTTAAGCCCTCCGGTCCCCTACATCCTCTTCCGATACCTACCTGTCCCTGGATCTATTTATCTGTGGACTTTATCACTGACTTGCCTCCGTCCCAGAGATTTTCCATGATCTGGGTGGTGGTAGACAGGTTCATTAAGATGGCCCACAAAGACTTCCGGTTCCGGCGCCGCATGGAGAGGAGCTAGGAGGCATCAGCTCCGCTTCCCTGCCACCGATCCAGCCTGAAACAGCTGCGATTTGCAGCGATTCCTGGTGGTGAGCCCCCCCTGAACCCCCTAAACCCCAGGGTGGTACATGGATCGATTCGTTGAGAGATCCGGGCAACGAACGATCACAGCTCAGTTGTCTCCAGGGGGAGAGAAGGCGCACGTTGCAGCCAACATGGCCGCCGCTTCTCAATCACAATCCCAGACTCAGACAATGACCTATGCGGCCAAACTAATAGCGCCTGCCACGCTCCAGCACACGGACAGCTCTGCCACCCCACAACACCAGCAGCAAAAGGGCACCCCTACAGCAGACCCCTCAATGCCAGCTGATATTGCACAAGCGGTGGCGGTGCTCATGAAGCCCATCATCTCAGACGCAGTCGAAGCGGCTGTGCAGAAAGGGATGGAACACCTCCATAAGGAGATGCAGGCCCAGGCAGCCAGGCTGGAGCATGCAGAAGACAGGATATCCAACATTGAAGACGATACCACTGCCCTAATAGCATCAGTTGCAAAACTCATTACAGCACAAAAGGAACTCCAAGACAAGGTAATAGATTTAGAAAACAGGGCCAGGAGGAACAATCTTCGAATCATAGGTCTCCCAGAGTCATACTCTCCTCATTCTCTTTAAAATCTGTGCCGTAGCCATACCAGACCTACTGGGACTCCGCACCCCATGCACAGTGGAAAGGGCACACAGACTAGGTCAATCCTCGGACACACGAACGAAGCCCAGAGCAGTTATAGTGAAGTACCTGAATTACGCAGACAAACAGGCTATTCTGCAAAGCTTCAGAAAAACCCGCTCTCTGGCCTTTGATCTCCTGATCTTTGCGGACTACTCCATTGAAATCATGCAAAGAAGAAAGGCGTTCTCTCCTATTTGCTCTACTCTCCATGATCTCAACATCAGATTCAGCCTGGCTTTTCCAGCCACACTGTACTTCCAGACGCCACAAGGAGAAAAACTCTCATTCACCTCTCCACTGGAAGTGGAGATGTACATCAACAACTCCTTGCAACCGGACATGAATCAAACTCCCCAATCGGTGGCCTCCACCCAGTCTCTACCCAAAAAATCATCCCTCCTGACCAACAAGCCTGGAAGCCCACTAAAACCCCCTCACAAGAGGGTACGCTTCAGCCCATCACCCACACCTTTGGTCATGCAACCCAACACCAGAGCTTACAATTACCCGCACCTGTCCCGTGCTACTTAACAGGTCTTGGCCTATTTGACCGCTACTACTACCTTTGACTATACCATGGCGGAATGATCGTCGAACTGTAAGTGCCTTCTTAGGGCCACCCAGAAAGGGGCCCCTACCTATCTATCTATGCAGGACTTCAAGCAGAAGTACGGTTCGTGATAGGCTGCGAAGCTATGGTGTATTGTTTACTGTTTCTTATTGTTTAACGTCTCAGGTTATAGAAAACATGTTCTATTTACCCCCAGATCCATTGCTGGGTGAATGGACTCCTCTCCTGGGTCCACATGGTCCGAGAGCGGAGTCCCTCACTCAGGGGCACTTACGGCAAGGGCTCCATGGGTACACAGAAAAGCCTAAAGGGCCCCTCTAACTACCGGCAGGTTCCTTTTAGAGGAATGGTTTACAATCTGTCCTCCATCCACCTTCCCCCACCCTCATCCCACTACCCTTACCCTTCCCCCCCAATCCATCCCTATACCCGCTCCCAGCCCACAGGGAAGATGCCACAAATATTTCTGCATCTGGCAGGGGCGGAATCCGAAAGTTGGTTTTCGCCCCCTTTATGCGTAAAAAAGTGAAGTCCTTAAGATTTATTTTCACTGGTACATTCCTCCGATGTGTTCAATGTTTTAGTTTCCTTCTCATGTATAACAGAACCATTTGTTTTGCACTGTGTCCACTCCCCAGCTTGGGAAGATACCACCTATGGTGGGCCCGGCAAGGGCCCTCCCAGGAACCTACTCTCAAAATTAATACAATATGGATCCCACCAAGCTCGGGAGTAACCTAACAGTAGTTTCCTGGAACGTCAAGGGGTTGAGATCACCCCAAAAATGCATGCAAATCCTTAGGCACCTGGAGAAGCTCAAGGCGGATGTGGCTCTATTACAGGAGACACATTTAGGGGGTGAGGATCTTTCAAGACTCCGCAAATTGTGGGTGGGCGAGGTGGTAGGCTCCCCTGCACAAGGGAGAAGAGCCAGAGTAGCTATCCTTCTTAACAAAAAACTCCCATACTCCATACGAGATACAATCACGGACTTAGCAGGCCGCAGGGTCACCCTCCACTTAACCATAGCAGGAAAGGAAATTGCCATCTCTAACATATATGCAGACAACTCCCCCTCACAAACTTACTACCATAATCTGACCACATGGGCTCTGCAGATAGCCGAACCCCTCCACATCTTGGGGGGGTGATTTCAATTCGATCATGCACCCCTCCGATGACCGCACATCTCACCACTCCCCACATCCAAACGCAACACATTCTCCCCCGACGCCACTGGCTGAAGCGATCGATACACTTCATCTAACAGATGTATGGCGAATGCTCCACCCAATTGACAAGAAGTATACTTTTTACTCCCACCCCCATAAGACATTTTCACGTATTGACTAGCTGTTTGCGTCCTCTGCTCTTCTATGAGATATGGCAATTTCCGATCACTCCCCAGTGACTGTCAAATTCACCAACTTGTCCCATAGGGCACCGGGAGCGCCTTGGAGGTTCCCCTCCTATCTAGCCCAGAATGAGGAATTAAAAACCTCTCTCCAACTAGCCTGGTCTGAATACCAGACAAATAACAGTGAGTACCTCCAATCACCTAATCTCTACTGGGAGGCAGGTAAAGCCTTCCTTAGAGGTCATATCATCTCTTTCGCCAATAAATTTAAAAAACAAATTTTTACCAACATGCAGAAAGCCAGCGGCACACTTAAAGAAGCCCACAGACAGCTAAATCTCTCACGTACTCATGAGAACATACTTGCCTGGCAACATGCTAAACAAGCGTTCGACCAATGGTCGGCTAACCAAGAAGCAACCCACCAATTCCAAACCAAACGATTTTATCACAAACATGGTAATAAAGCCGGAAAATTGTTAGCACGGATGGTCTCAGGCAAATTCTCCCCTACGCACATCTCTTCCCTAAGGGACCCAAAGGGTAACATTTCATCAGACCCGACTCATATTGAAAATATTCTCACTTCTTACTATAGGGCCCTATACGCAAAGGACGACATTGACGCCAATAAAGCGGCAAATATATTGATGTCTACCAACCTCCCTAACATCAATTTAACTCAATTAGAATCCCTAAATGCGCCCATCACACACCCAGAGATCCTGAACACCATCAGATCCATGGCTGGAAACAAAGCCCCTGGACCTGATGGCCTTTCAGTGGAATTTTACAGATTGACCTCAGACTATATCCCAAAAACGCTGCATCATGTTTATACATCCATCTGGGAGGGAGGTCTCTATCTTCCTACGGGACACCAGGCATATATCAAACTCCTACCTAAAGACAATAAGGATCCCCTATCCCCAGGCTCTTATAGGCCGATCTCACTTATAAACATGGACGTGAAAATCCTGTCAAAAATTATAGCATCACGTCTGGCCAGTATACTTCCCTCCATTATCCACAATGCACAGTCAGGCTTCATCCAAGGTAGATCCGCCGCCCTAAATATTAGGAAAGTTCTACTTATCTTTGAACAAGCCCAGAGACACCCAGACAATGACATTGCCATAATAGCGTTAGATGCTGAAAAAGCATTCAATAAAATTTGTTTTGACTGGCTCTTCCAGGTATTACCCTCCTTCGGCTTCACGGGCCCCTTCCTCAACTTTATACGAAACATGTATGCTAAACCAACAGCCCGTCTGGTCACTCCGAGCTTCACATCCCTGGAGTTCCCCTTGGCTAAAGGGACTCGCCAGGGATGTCCTCTCTCGCCACTCTTATTTAACTTAGCAATAGAACCCCTCTCACGCTTACTCAATTCCCCCCAGGGAATCAGTGGAATCCCTATAGGAGATGAGACTTGCCGCTCGGCTCTCTTCAGACCCACCCAAAGATTTTATCTTTCTAAAACATACCCTTCAAACATTCAAGGGTTGTACAGGCATGAAAATAAACTTTGATAAAAGTGAGGTGCTTCCCCTCGGTCCCCATGGGGCGGAGTCTTGGAGGTCCTCTTCTCCCTTTTTAATAGCTCAGGGCCATATCAAGTACTTGGGCATCCTCATAGGCAAGGATCCGTCCTCTCTGTATTCCTTGAACTACCCACAGCTAATAGCAAAGATTGTAAAAGATTTACAGGCCTGGCGATCTCTCTCTCTCTCACTCTTCGGGAGATGTCACTTGATAAAAATGATCCCGTTTGCAAGGCTGTTATATCCTCTGCCAACGCTCCCTCTTCTCCTTAAACACAAAGATGTGCAAACCCTACATGCTGCATTCTCCTCATTTATTTGGAGAGGAAAACGACCCAGAATTGCTCCACAAAAACTCTGCCTCCCCAAGAGCAAGGGAGGGACAGGCCTTCCTAATCTGAGAGCTTATACTCTAGCCTGCCTATTGAGGAATGGACTTGATTGGATCGTGACAAGATCTACATACTCAAACTTCGCCTTGGAGGAAAAAAATCACCTACCCTTACAGCTTAGCAGCGACCCTCCATGCCAAGCTACCCTCCCTCCCACCACAGATACGCCATAATTTAGTCTTAAGAGACACTATTGTAGCATGGAGGGAAACAAGGAAATTGTTACAATTACCTTTCTCAATCTCACCGCCTCTTCTGATATTAGGGAACCCCATGTCCCCCCCCCCATACATACGCCAGGGTTCAAGCTCTGGGCAGCAAAGGGTCTGACTAAAGTCATACAACTGTTCGAACCAGGCCTCAGTGCGATCAAGTCATTCTCAGCACTCAGCGAAGAGTTCTCTCTACCACCTACACATGGCTTCCACTACTTGCAAATTAAATCCTATCTACAATCATGCCGAGGAAATCATCAAAATCCCTGCGCCTCTTCCTTCTTGGATACCTTGCTCACGAAAGGGGACTATTCTATTTCCACAATCTACAGCCATCCGACGCTACTCCAATCCTCAAAGCTTTCGACCCATTTGTTCCATCCCTGGAGCTCAGCCTTGAACGACAACCAGGCACTGGACCAAATCCTCCTTGGATACAAAAAAATCTGCTCCCTGGTACTGACAGAAACATGGAGAGAAACGCAATTTAAATTGGCGCAGAGGGCCTATCTCCCTTTGATTTTCACCCCAGGTACACCACGCCAAGGCATCTGCCCCTGGTGCCTCACCCACAAGCCATCATTACTCCATAGGCTCTGGCAATGCCCCCACATCTCCCTCTTTTGGGATACGATCCAGACATTTATTGGGACAGTCGAGGGAACCAATATCCCCAAAGACCCCATCCTCTACCTCTTTAGCGGAAACCCCTCATCACCGCAAATAAACTCAGCTACTGGCAATACATCCGGCTGGGTACATATCTGCCTTCTTGCGGCAAGAAGATCCATCATGCAAGCTTGGATTCAAACAACCCCACCAAAACTGAGCCAAGTCAAACACTCCCTCCTCTCCCTTCTCTACCTAGAGAAACAAGACACCATTAACATGAAATTCTTACAAACAAAGAACTTCTTCTCAAGATGGAGGGGTTTCATAGAACATCCCTTCAGCCCAGCAGAGATCAATAACTTCATGATCCCTTTTAAATTCTCGGATTGGTATCTTAAAGCTGACCTGACCAACTCCTTAGGCAAACTCAAGATCCGGGACCCATACTAAAACCCCAAAAAGTAACTTGCTGA
>BLSH010054921.1:284273-299830 GCA_018402905.1 Glandirana rugosa | reverse complement strand
CCTATCCCCATTTATTTGTAGGGCACTTGCCCTAGTTTGAAGATGATTTTAGAACAGTTATATGGCTTCTACCGTTAATTAATACTTTTCAGACACAGTTTGAAGATGATCCACATTCACCTCCATTTTTGCTTTTTTTATGTTTTTATTTTTTTAAAAATATTTACAGTTATTTCCCTGTCCCCATTTTTTTGTAGGGCACTTGCCCTACCCTTACCCCCATTTTACTTCCTTTTGCAGCCCTCTGGGGCTTTCCAGGACTTTCCTACAGCCATTTTTGTGCCTAAAAGTTCGGGTCCCCATTGATTTCAATGGGGTTCGTTGTCCGTGCGATCGTTCGGGTTCCGTCCGGACCCGGACCCGGACTTTGTCACGAAGTTCGGACGGACCAGCAGAACCCGAACTTCCAGGTGTTCGCTCAACTCTAATTTTCGGCACGTGCTGGAAATGTGACTGGTTTTTAACCTGTTAAATGCATGGGTTTACTACCGCTTTAACTTACTACTGACCTCTGAAATCTGCCTCACTTACTACTGACCCCTGAACTCCACCTCACTTACTGCTGAGACCTGAACTCCACCATACTTACTACTGACATCTGAACACCACCTCACTTACTACTGACCCCTGAACTCCACCTCACTTACTGCTGACCCCTGAACTCCACCTTACTTACTATTGACCCCTGAACTTTGTCTCACTTACTAATGACCCCTAAATCCCACCTCATTTGCTACTGACCCCTGAACTCCGCCTCATTTACTACTGACCCCTGAAATCTGCCTCACTTACTACTGACCTTGAACTCGACCTTACTTACTACTGACCCCTGAACTCTGCCTCCCTACTGACCCCATGAACTTCACTTAACTTACTACTGACCTCTGAAGTCTGCCTCACTTACTACTGACATCAGAATTATGGCATAGAGCCATATTATTGTTCTAAAATCATCTCCAACTTGTATAGGAAAAGTCTATTGCAGCCGCATAGAGCCATAAAATTTAGAACAATAATATGGCTCTCTATGCGGCTGCAATAGACTTTTCCTATACAAGTTGGAGATGATTTTAGAACAATAATATGGCTCTATGCGGCTGCAATAGACTTTTCCTATACAAGTTGGAGATGATTTTAGAAGGATAATATGGCTCTATGCGGCTGCAATAGACTTTTCCTATACAAGTTGGAGATGATTTTAGAACAATAATATGGCTCTATGCGGCTGCATTCAACTTTTCCTATACAAGTTGGAGATGATTTTAGAACAATAATCTTTCCCTTAAAGCAACAGCTGGAACCTTTCCCTGTACAACTTGATGATGATTTTAGAACAATAATCTTTCCCTTAAAGCAACAGCTGGAACATTTCCCTGTACAACTTGGAGATGATTTTAGAACAATAATCTTTCCCTTAAAGCAACAGACTCTACCTAGTCCAGTCAGATCATTCTGTGCAGCAGGATGAGGTCTGCAATCTGTCCCTCAAAGTAGCAGTACTAGTATCTCTCCCTAGTCCACAATCAGATCGTTCAGTAATGCAGGATGAGATGTTCTGCAATCTGTCCCTCACAGAGCCAGCAGCATCCTCTCCCTAAACTATCCTGAGACCATATGACATGCAGCACGGTGACTCCAGCCCCATATAGAGGCTGGGTCACATGATGCGCTGACCAATCACAGCCATGTCATTAGTAGGCATGGCTGTGATGGCTTCTAGGGAAAACCGTGAAACACTTGTTGATTGGCTGCCCTTGGCAACTGTTCAACACGTGGAATAAAATACCAGAACCCTGGACCCAAACTCGGACCTGGACTTTTTTTGAAAAGTTCGGGTCCGGGTCCCCGACACCCCAAAGTTCGGAACAGACCCGAACTTTACAGTCCGGGTTTGCTCAACTCTAGAAATAACCCTAATTACCACGGGATAAATGTAGGCCACAAATCCCACAAATACGCAGCTTACGCAGACGATATTCTTTTCTACATTCAGCAACTGCTCATTTCCCTGCCTAACCTTCTGTCTGCATTACAAGAATTCCAATCCCTGTCCAATTTTAAAATTAATATGTCCAAATCCGAACTCTTAAACATTAACATCCATAGTTCAATTATTAAAACCAAGTCTTCCATTCCGCTGGCAGTCGGCTACCCTGAAATACCTGGGCATCCACCTGACTCCACGCCTTCATTCTTTATTCAGAACTATATACCCCTGCTAAATACCATTAGAAGAGACCTTAGATCTTGGTCCCATCTGTCCCACTACTGGTTGGGGAGGATAGGTGTGATCAAGATGAATATTCTCCCCCACATTCTCTTTCTCTTCCAGATGATACGGATGGGGATAACGCCTGTTTTTTTCACGCTACTCCAAACCATGATCTCCTGCTTCATATGGGGGGGTAGACACCCTAGTATCTTTAGAGCCACGCTTTTTTGCTCCAAGGGATCTGGGGGTCTAGCTCTCTCAGATTGGAAAATGTATTACTATGCTATTGTCTTGTGTAGAATCTCAGAGTGGAATCATCATAGAAACAGCAAATTATGGGTCTGGTTAGAACACGAACTAAGTGGCACAGCTCTGGTTAACATTGTATGGATTCCCCCCAGGTTCAGATCTCTTTCACCTCTAACTTCCCCTCTGACAATCTCTTCGTTAAACTATCCTGGTCTTACAACTCTCCCCTCATGCCCCTAACGGATCACCAATACTTCGTCCCAGGCAATTTGGATAAGGGTTTTAATACCTGGGCCCCTGAAGGTCGTTTGCACCGTCACCATGTACTGCAAACCAGCTCCCTCAAGTCCCTACAATCCATTGCTGGTTCAAGACCGATCACTTTTATGGACCGTTGGAGGTACACCCAACTTAAGCAGTTCAATCAGGCCTTACCACAACCATTAAGATCTATTCGGGAGCTAACTGCCATAGAGGCCGTATTCTTGCCGAAGGAGCCTCCAACACATGTAACATCACAATTTTATAAGGCACTTATTTCTATGCAACATTCCACATATCCAGAGTATATTAAAAAATGGGAAGCAGACCTAGGTTCACCCCTAACAGACTCCCAAAAGGACAAAGTGTTGGCCCTTACCCATACCTCCTCTATTTCTTTGAAGACAGCTGAAACAAACTATAAACTACTCGCAAGGCGGTATTACACACAGTCTAAAATGCACCGTATATCTCCCACCAACTCTGCCTCCTGCTGGAGAAATTGCGGTCAAGTGGCCTCACACTTATGGTGGCACTGCCCACTTATACGGCCCTACTGGTCGGAAATTATCAGGCTCACCAATCTAATCACAGGATCTACTCTCCCAATGGAGCCTTGGACTGTACTTTTTCACAACACTTAATAGAATAGAATAGAATAGAAATTCAAATTTGAATAGAATAGAAAAGAATAGATTTGAATATAATAGAAAATAAGAGAATAGTGTAGAAAAAAACAAATCAATAGAATAGAAAGAATATATCCATCTTCCTATTCTAATCTATTCTTTTCTATTCTAATCAAATTCAAATTAATTCTATTTAAATTTTGAGAAATGGTTATATTCTTTCTATTCTATGTTTTTTTTTTATTATTTTCTTTTCCTATTTGTATATTTTATTCTATTATTTTGTTTTCTATTCGATTCTATTCTATTCTTTTCTATTCTATCCTATTCTATTCTATCCTTTTCTATTCTATTCTTTTCTATTGCACATTTGAATTTTGGAAAATGGTTATATTCTTTCTATTCTATTCAAATTCAAAGTGATTATATTTGAATTTTGGGAAATGATTATACTCTTTTTATTCTATTCTATTGTTTTTTTTTATTCTATTCTTTTCTATTCTATTATAGTACATTTTATTCTCTTTTTCCTATTCTTTTTTATTCCTTTCTTATGTATTCAAATTAGAATTCATTCATTTGAAATTTGAATTTCAGAAGATGGTTATATTCTTTTTATTGTATTCAATTTTTTTTTATTCTATTCTATTCATTTCTATTCTACTATATTCTATTCTTTTATTTTCTGTTATATTCTTTTCATTTCTATAATATATTTTTTTCTCTTCTATTTCTTTATTTTCTATTCTATTTTATCCTCTTTGGAAATTTGAAAACTGTTCAAATTCGAAACCTATTCAAATTTGAATTTGAAAACTATTCGAATTCAAAAATTAATTTTCAAAAATGAATTTGAAAACTATTCAAATTGATTTGAAAACAATTCCAACTGATTCAAATTCGAACTCTGTCCAATTTTTTTTGTTCGTTGTTTTGGATTTGTTGAAATTTGGTACAATTGTAATTCGGAAATTCAAATATATCTGAATTTCCGAAAAATGAAAATTCATCCGAATTTCAATTCAGAACAAAACTAATTGCACATGTCTACTTCCTGATTGGTCAGGAGGAGAAACAGGAAGACATTAGTGAATATTAATTTGCTAATGTCACACACCTTGGTGGGCACAGGACGCAGTACAATTAGCCCACCCTTTTTTGAAGCCAATTAGAATCTCAGGCTCTAAGCATGTGCTTAAAAAAAAAAAACAAACATTAAAATCCATACGTCAGGTGCCCTGCATTGATTAGGGGGGTGGCGCCCCTGGGCCTCTTATGGAGCGGCGTCACTGCAGGCAGCTATGGGGGAAATGATGTTGTTTAAGTCTGTGAGGAGGTGGGTACTAAAGGATGGTATGGAGAGTAGGGGGAGGTGCTATGATTGACTGTGATTGGCTTATAGACCCACCCTCACCACCGTGCCGGCTTTAGCAACCACTCTTCCCTGGTATGAAACCAATCACAATCAATCATAGCATTGCCTCCCGACTCCATGTGCCACCCTTAGTACCCACCCTTTTTCTGACATAAGCAAACAATGTTTCCTCTGTAGTTGCCTATGAGAAGCACAGCTGCAGGGGAGACACAGAACAGTGTTTCCCTGGAGCTGAGTGCCAGAACATGTTCTGCCACTGGGAGCCGGCATGCACATGGGTTGATTAGGATGTGCCCAGGCACACCGGCATACCCCATGCTTATGCCGAGGCTTGTGTGAACATTTGAACATCGTTAAAGTCTATGGGACTCGAACATGAAAAATCGAAAGTGCTAATTTTAAAGACTTATATGCAAGTTATTGCCATAAAAAGTGCATGGGGACTCGGGTCCTGCCCTAGGGGACATGTATCAATGCAAAAAAAGGTTTTTAAATTGATCATTATTTCAGGAGCAGTGATTTTAATAATGATTAAAGTGAAACAATAAAAAGGAAATATTCCTTTAAATATTGCGCCTGGGGGGTCCCCTTAGTCTGCCTGTAAAAGGGCGCACCTCTGTGATTTTTAGAACAGTGGCAGAGCAAAATTACATTTGTAAAGGAAAAATTGCCATGTAAAACTACTCGCGGCTGTAATGTATTGCCAGCTCATGGCAATATAGAAAAAAAATCACAGAAAAAATTTGCGTAGGGTCCCTCCCAGTCCATACCAGGCCCTTCGGGTCTGGTATGGATTTTAAGAAGAACCTTGCGCCAAAAAAAAATTGACATGGGGTTCTCCCTAAAATCCATACCAGACCGTTATCCGAGCATGCAACCTGGCAAGCGCCCCCCCCCCCTCCTGAACCGCACCAGGCTACATGGGTGCTTTGCGGCAGGAGGGGCTCTGCACCCCCCACCCCAAAGCACCTTGTCCCCATGTTGATAGGGACAAGAGCCTCTTCCCCACAACCCGGGGCTGTGGTTGTGGGGGTCTGCGGGCGTGGGGCTTATCAAAATCTGGAAGCCGCCAGATCCCATCCCCCCACGTGAATTAGTATCGGCTACATCGTACCCCTACTAATTCACCAAAAAGTGTCAAAAAACAACAGGAGACAATTAGGGACCTTATTTAAGTCCTTTATTAAAAAAGAAAAAAAGAAATAAGTGTCCCCCTTTGTAATCCATCGTCAATCACGGCCCCAAAAAAAGCCCCAACAGCTCCTACAGTTTATTTATAGGGAAGAGCGGGGCCAACCGGTGATGTAAGCATGTGACCCGCCAACTCTGATGTCACATGATGTCGGAAGGGGCAGGGTCGCTTGCTTACATAGCCGGGTGGCCCTGCCCTGCCATATAAATAAACTATCAAAGCATAAAGTGTGCAGACGGCAGGAGCCCTCCCAATGGGGAGGAGCTGTATGCGCCATCTGCGCGCAATGCATTATGGGGCGCTCTGAGGCGGCGAAGTCGCTGCGAAAGACCCATAATGTTCTAAATTCTATGAAAAAAAAAGCCGCAGCAGCTCCTCCTCCATTAGAGGGCTCCCACCGTCTGCACGCTTTATGCTTTGACAGTTTATTTATGTGGAAGGGCGGGGCCACCCGGTGACGTAAGCTCATGACCCACCCCTTCTGATGTCACATGACATCAGAAGGAGCGGGGTCGCTCAATTACGTTGCTGGGTGGCCCCGCCCTGCCATATAAATAAACTGTCAAAGCAAAAAGCATGCAGACGGTGGGAGCCCTCCCAATGTCTGTGCGCAATGCATTATTGGGTGCTCCACGGAGGCTAAGTCGCTGTGAATGCCCCATAATGTTTTAAATTAGATGAACGTTCGGCTCGAACCGCGGGCCCAACCCTAGTGTACAGTCCTTTTGACGTCATGTGACATCAGAGGGGGCCGGTCACACGCCTACGTCACCGGGTGGCCCCGCCCTTCCATATAAATATTGTGTAATAGTGTAAATTTGCTGTCCCCTTAAAATAACTCAATACACAGCCATTAAATTCCAAACCACTGGCAAAGCAGCACTACCTTAACCCTCTTGGGCATGGAGCTCACCAGAGCGTCACAGGTTGCCACTGGAGTCCTCTTCCATTCCTCCATGAAGACATCACGGAGCTTGTGGATGTTAGAGACTTGCACTCCTCCACCTTCCATTTGAGGATGCCCCACAGATGCTTAATAGGGTTTAGGTCTGGAGACATGCTTGGCCAGTCCATCACCGTTACCCTCAGCTTCTTTTGCAAGGCAGTGGTCATTCTGAAGTTGTGTTTGGGGTTGTTATCATGTTGGAATACTGCCATGCGGCCCAGTCTCTGAAGGGAGGGGATCATGCTCTTCTTCAGTATGTCACAGTACATGTTGGCATTCATTATTCTCTCGAACTGTAGCTCCCCAGTGTCGGCAGCACTCATGCAGCCCCAGACCATGACACTCCCACCAACATGCTTGACTGTAGGCAAGACACACTTGTCTTTGTACTCCTCACCTGGTTTCCGTCACACACACTTGACACAATCTGAACCAAATGAGTTTATCTTGGTCTCATCAGACCACAGGACATGGTTTCAGTAATCCATGTCCTTAGTCTGCTTGTCTTCATCAAACTGTTTGTGGGCTTTCTTGTGCATCATCTTTAGAAGAGGCTTCCTTCTGGGAAGATAGCCATGCAGACCAATTTAATGCAGTGTGTGGCCTATGGTCTGAGCTCTGACAGACTGACCCCCCACCACTTCAACCTCTGCAGCAATGTTTGCAGCACTCATACCTCTATTTCCCAAAGGCAACCTCTGGATATGACGCTGAGCATGTGCAATCATCTTCTTTGGTTGACCATGGCGAGGCCTGTTCTGAGTGGAACCTGTCCTGTTATACCGCAGTATGGCCTTGGCCACCATGCTGCAGCTCAGTTTCAGGGTCTTGGCAATCTTCTTATAGCCTTCTTTATGTAGAGCAACAATTCTTTTTTTTCAGATCCTCAGAGACTTCTTTGCCATGAGGTACCATGTTGAACTTCCAGTGACCAGTATGAAAGAGTGAAAGCGATAACACCAAATTTAACACACCTGCTTCCCATTCACACCTGAGACTTTGTAACACTAACGAGTCACATGACACCGTGGAGGGAAAATGACTAATTGGGGTGTACTCAATTTTGTTGCCAGCTGTTTAGACATTAACCAGTTCTTTACCGAGTCATAATAAAATGACGTCGGCAGGAACCCTTTGTCAATCCGGGCCGACGTCATATGACCCGGGGCCCGCAGAGCGGCGATCGCAGATCGATTGTGTGACGGGGTCATGTTCCCCCCCCGATCGGGGTAAAGAGCCAATGAAATTGGCTCTTTACCACGTGACTGGCTGTGTCACTACCGATCTTCCCAATCACGCCACACGTGCGCGCCCCCGGGGGCATGCAGCGCGTTGATCGGGGCTGAGGCTTGTCCCTCGGACAAAGCCCAGCTCCGATCAGTGTAAAGAGCCAATAGAATTGGCTCTTTACCACGTGACGGGCTGTGTCAATCATTATAGCGGTTCTCCCTCTCACACACCGATCGTGTGTGACAGGGAGATTGCGGTAACAGCTTGTTACCGCCTAGTGTAAACACCAATCACACTGATCCCCCCCAATAAAGAGGACCTGTCACCACCCCATCAAAGTACCTGTCACAGCCCATCAGAGTACCTGTCACAGCCCATCAGAGTACCTGTCACCTGTCCATCAAAGTACCCGAGTACCTGTCACCTGCCCATCAAAGTACCCGAGTACCTGTCACCTGTCCATCAAAGTACCCGAGTACCTGTCACCTGCCCATCAGAGTACCCGAGTACCTGTCACCTGCCCATCAGAGTACCAGAGTACCTGTCACCAGCCCATCAATGTACCTGAGTACCTGTCACCTGCCCATCAGAGAACCTGAGTACCTGTCACCAACCCAGCAAAGTACCCGAGTACCTGTCACCTGCCCACCTGAGTACTTGAGTACCTGTCACCAGCCCATCAGAGTACCCGAGTACCTGTCACCTGCCTTTCAGATTACCCGAGTACCTGTCACCAACCCACCTGAGTAACCGAGTACCTATCTACAGCTCATCAGAGTACCCAAGTACCTTTTACCAGTCCATTAGATTACCCGAGTACCTGTCTCCAGCCCATCAAAGTACCCAAGTACCTATCTGCAGCCCATCAGAGTACCCGAGTACCTATCTGCAGCCCATCAGAGTACCCGAGTACCTATCTGCAGCCCATGCCTCAAAGAATATACCTCGGGTGTTTGCTTTCCAAAATGGGGTCATTTTGGGGGTAATTCCACTGTCCTGGTGCTCCAGGGCCTTCAAAAGTGTGATGGGTATGAATGAAATTTTATGTGTAATTAATGCTCCTAGAACACCTGACGGTACTCCCTGCATGTTGGACCTCTCTATGTGGCCAGGGTGTGAAAAAGTCTCACACATGTGGTATCGCCATACTTGGGATGAGTAGCAGAATATATTTTTGGGGTTAATTTTCGCTATGTACATGCTATGTGTTAGAAATATCTTATAAAGTGACCACTTTGTGTAAAAATAAAACCGTTTTTATTTTCTTTCCACGTTTTTCGAAGACTTGTGGAAAAAAATGAACCATTCAAAAGGCTCATAATGCCTCATAGATTATATTTTGGGGTGTTTGCTTTCCAAAATGGGGTCATTTTCTGGGCAATTCCATTGTCCTGGTGCTCCAGGGCCTTCAAAAGTGTAATAGGTGGTTAGGAAATTAGATGTGAAATTTCTGCTCCTAGAATGCATGACAGTGCTCCCTGCATGTTGGACCTCTCTGTGGCCTGGCTGTGAAAAAGTCTCACACATGTGGTATCGCCATACTCAGGGTGAGTAGCAGAATGTATTTTGGGGTGTAATTGGAAGTATGCATATGCTGTGTGTGAGAAATAAAATGTTGTTCTGACAATTTTGTGCAAAAAAAAAAAAATAATAATAATTTCTTAATTTTCCCAAGAATTGTGGGAAAAAAGTACAACTTCAAAAAACTCGCCATGCCTCTTAGTAAATACCTTGGAATGTCTACTTTTCAAAATGGGGTAATTTGGAGGGTATTTGCACATTCCTGACATTTCAGGGCCTCAAGAATTGAGATAGGCCATCAGTGTAGCATGAGAGAGTAATTGTCATTCAAAGTGTGAGAGCGCTGAAAGCTGAAACTTGGTCTGGGCAGGAAGGGGGTGTAAACGTCCTGTATTGAAGTGGTTAATGGCTGTGTGTTCAGCTATTTTGAGGGGACAGCAAATTTACACCATTATACAAACTGTATACTCACCACTTTACATTGTAGCAAAGTGTCATTTCTTCGGTGTTGTCACATGAAAAGATATAATAAAATATTTACAAAAATGTGAGGAGTTTACTCACTTTTGTGAGATACTGTATTTATGCTTTTAACTGTTTGCAGCGAAACCATTGTTAATGTTGCAATGCGACTATAATTAAATGTAAGTTACAGATACAAAAAAAGTTACAAATATGCTAGAGAAATTACAAGCAAAACGATATATTATTTTTGGGTAGCTTGTTGGATTGATTATTGTATCTCTCATAGCCTGCAGATATAAAAGATCTGCCTCCTGCATTAACTCAAATGCTTTTGAAATTACAGAAACATGGGAGCAGGGGGCAAGTCTCATTGTTCCTACTGGTCCTCAAACTGATTTTACCTTATAGGGAATGCAGTGGGAACATTGAGGTTAATTTACTATAGACAAATAGGCTCACTTTGCAAGGAATTTGTCCCAAAGCTTAGTAAAAATGGTGAAATTTCAAACTGCAAAAAACACCCAATCACGCGCAAGGAAAAAAAAATATTTTTGCTTGCACATGGTTGGAGGGTGGAAGTCAAATCTGACAGACTTCCTCATTCATAAAGCGCTGGGGAAAATCTCTTGAAAAGTGCAACAGCCTATTTCCTTTTAGTAATTCTATTCCACAGAAACTGCACTTTGGTAGGATATGTGGAATTTAATGGTGTATGGGTATAGGATGAAGGAGGGAAGTGGAGAGATTTCACTTCTTGAGTTCCCAAAGGACAGAACAAGCTAGTGCCTGATTCAAGACTCTGTTCTAACTGGGCTTACCCTTTATTTCTGCAAAAGACCTGCAAAAAAATGCATTAGGAAAGATAGCTTTTTGCATTTTTCAGAGACAGAGTAGTTGAATGAAAATGTGTATCCAACTTTTAAAATTGCAATTATTTTCCCCACCACATATTATTAAAGTTCTTCATTTTTATATATGAATGTTATGACATTTACCATTACTGATTGCCCACACTACAAGTAAATTCAATATTTCACAGGCACTAAAAACTACCATATCATATTAGGAGTAGAGTTGAGCGAACTTCTGGAAGTTCGGGTTCTGCTGGTTCGGCCGAACTTTGGGACAAAGTCCGGGTTCGGGTCCGGACAGAACCTGAACTTTGTCCCGGACCCCGAACCCCATTGAAATCAATGGGGACCCGAACTTTTAGGCACAAAAATGGCTGTAAAAAAGTCCTGGAAAGTCCTAGAGGTCTGCAAAAGGAAGGAAATGGGGTAAGGGTAGGATAAGTGCCTTACAAAGAAATGGGGACAGGGAAATAACTAAAAGCAGTTTTAAAAAATAATTTCATAAAAAAATCAAAAATGGAGGTGGATGTGGACCATCTTTAAACTGTGTCTGAAAAGTATTAATTAACGGTAGAAGCCATATAACTGTTCTAAAATCATCTTCAAACTGTGTCAAAAAAGTATAAATAAGCCGGGAGAACCCATATAAATGTTCTGCAAGCATCTGGAAACTGTGTGTAACACTTTAACTAAAACCGGGAGAAACCATACTACTGTTCTGCAAACATCTGGAAACTGTGTGTAACACTTTAACTAAAACTGGGAGAAGCCATACTACTGTTCTGCAAACATCTGGAAACTGTGTGTAAAACTTTAACTAAAACCGTGCGAACCCATATCACTGTTCTGCAAACATCTGGAAACTGTATGTGAAACTATAGCAGAGCGAACTCATATCACTGTTCTAAAATCATCTAAAAACTCTATGTGAAACTATAGCAAAGCAAATCCATATCCCTGTTCTTCTCTCTGCTATAGTTTCACACACAGTTTCCAGATGTTTGCAGAACAGTGATATGGGTTCGCCCGGTTTTAGTTAAAGTGTTACACACAGTTTCCAGATGTTTGCAGAACAGTAGTATGATTTCTCCCGGTTTTAGTTAAAGTGTTACACACAGTTTCCAGATGCTTGCAGAACAGTGATATGGGTTCTCCCGACTTATTTATACTTTTTTGACACAGTTTGAAGACGATTTTAGAACAGTGATATGGCTTCTACCGTTAATTAATACTTTTCAGACACAGTTTGAAGATGGTCCACATCCACCTCCATTTTTGATTTTTTTTTAAAAATGCTTTTAGTTATTTCCCTGTCCCCATTTCTTTGTAGGGCACTTGTCCGACCCTTACCCCTGTTTTCCTTCCTTTTGCAGACCTCTAGGACTTTCCTGGACTTTTTTACAGCAATTTTCAGAACTTTTAGTAAAATTACCAGAACCCCGGACCCAAACCCAGACTTTTTTTGAAAAGTCCGGGTTCGGGTCCGGGTCCCGGACACCCCAAAGTTCGGCACGGACCCGAACTTTACAGTCCGGGTTCGCTCAACACTAATTAGGAGCAAAAAATATGACATAACCAAATTGCTTAGCCATCAGGACTCAAGTGAAAATACAATTTAGTTAACCACTTCAGCCCCGGAAGGATTTACCCCCTTAATGACCAGAGCACTTTTAGCAATTCGGCACTGCGTCGCTTTAACTGACAATTGCACAGTCATGCGACATTGTACCAAACTAAATTGACGTCCTTTTTTTCCCCACAAATAGAGTTTTCGTTTAGTGGTATTTGATTACCTCTACATCACTTCTGGTCACAGCTTTTTGCTATAATAATTGTCCAAAAAAAATAGAAAAAACATATTTATTCATCAGTTTTGAACGATATATTCTTCTACATATTTGTGATAAAAAATAAATAAAATTGCAATCAGCATATATTGATTGGTTTGCACAAAAGATGCCGCATTTACAAACCATGAGAATTAATTTATGGCATTTTTACTTTTTTTTTTTTTTTTTTTTTACTAGTAATGGTGACGATCTGCAATTTTTATCGGGACTGCGACATTGAGACAGATCAGACATTTTTGACACTTTTTTGGGACCATTTATGACATTTATACAGCGATCAGAGCTAAAAAAAAAACCACTGATTACTGTGTAAATGTCATTGGCAAGGAAGGGGTTAACCTGCAGGGGCAATCAAGGAGTTAACTGTGTTCCCTAGGTGTGTTCTAACTGTGTGGGGGCTGGGCTGGCAGGGTCATGACAGAGCTAACTGATCCCGATGACAGGGAACAGTAGATCCCTGTCATGCCATCTGACAGAGTGGGGAACCACCATGTTTACATCGGCCGTTCCTCGCTTTTCTGCTGTACCATCAAGTCCACCCAACCTGCGACCCCACTCAGGGAGCATGCGGCGGGCACAAGAGCACGCCACCGGCAACGCGCTCGCCCCCTAGCTGCGCACGTCCAAATCGCCATTTATAAACGCTGATCTTCGCTATACCGCCAACTTGCAGCATTAAATGTATGCAAGTCGGTCGGGAACCGGTTAACAAGTCCCCATCAGCCAGCACTTCATGAAGACAAGTGACAGCCTACCCAAGTACTGTGGCCATTTCCATACAGGACTGCAGATCTTAATTAAAAATAGGAAGTCCAACATGAGAAAGATGTATACCATCTTGTCTGTATGGGCCCAAAAAAATCTAAATCAATGTGACGATAAAAAAACACCAATAAGTGGCATAAAACAGCTATAACAGTATGTGGAAATTACATTTTAAATGTAAATCCCGTTTGATTATAAAAAGCCCAGTTAAAAGTCAGCAGCTACACTTTTTGAAACTCACCTATCTCAGGCTCCAGCGATGTGGCCACCCGAAGGCTTGCTCTTCTCCCCCTCCTCTCGGTGGTGCTGGCGTCACAAGTGTCGGCACCCAGCTTTGGCTTCAAAGTCGGGTGCGCGATGCGCATGCGTGAGTCGTGCTGCACTTTGTGAACGGTTTGCGTATCTTCTGGGACCTGTGACCTGTCCCAGTAGATCGCTGGGTGGGAGGGGGGGAAGGTGAACTTCCTTCCTGCTCTGCGGCACCAGGACAGGAAGTGCAGCTGGGACCCTGTCAAAACAGGGTCCCTGCTGCCCTCCCCAAAAAAATGAAATGCTAATTGTGGCATGTCCGGGGGTCACCTCCCCTTAAAGAGTAAGTTCCACTTTTGGGTGGAACTCCGCTTTAAGCTTGCCAATGCAGACAAAGCTTAAAGAGAACGAAATAAAGATTAGACCATTGCAAACCTCTAATACCCTTCCGTAGAACATTTGATGTGCAAAGACAGATTAGTAGAATAGCAATGACGTGAAGCATGTTTGTGGGCCCAACACATATATGAGTGACCGATGATCCCAATGTAGCACTTGGAACCTGAAATTCAAAAGAAATGTTAGGACAAACATATACATGAAATCTTCCAGATTCCCACCTACCCAACTTTTTAATAATAGCTTCAACCAAATGCAACTTTGCTGCTTTAGTAGCTGTACCTATACTGAAAGAATGGGTAGTAAATTTAAATTGCGCATGTGCAGTAGAAAACCAGCTGTGAAGCCTGAACCGGTAAGTATCCTTATATTAACAGTTAGCAGCTACAGTATTTGTAGCTGTTGACTCTTAATTTTTTTTTTACAGGCTGGAATTCGGCTTTAAGTTTAAAAAAAGAAAGAAACCCCAGCCAGTATGTTAACTAGATGGCTTTAAGAAAAATAATAATGCATTAGGAAACACAAAAAAGAGAGAGTAGATGTTTCTGTAAGAACATCAAATGGAAATCCAAATTCTTTGGCAAATGAAAGCCACTGACAAGAATATGAAGACCATGTTTTGGATGTGAGGGAATTTTTATAGCATCATGCACTAATCCCAAATTAGATTCCATAGATGCTCGGGGCACGGAACACCTTCCAGATCTGCATCGGTCAGCAACTGTCAGAAACACAATATCTGAAATCAAGAAAGAGAATCAGTGACAATATTAATGTTATCAGGAATATGTTTTGCTTTGACCCAAATATTTACTTTTAAACACAGAAGAACAAAATAGCATAATAATCTGATAGCAAAAATAGATTTGGATAAACAATTAATTGCAAAAAACGGAAAATTCCCTACCAAATACTTACCGTAATTTTCCTTTCCTGATGGACTCCATGGCAGCCTACGTGTGGGTTAAGCCCCGCCTCTAATACCCCATAGGACACCCCGAATTGGGTGTGCATCCGACGGTACCTCAGGTAGTCCTTTCCTTTTAATGCCATTCATAAACCATCCCTTAAAAGGCAAAAAACGTTAATTAACAAATAGGTTTAGATAAAAACGATAGTCTAATAATACGATAAAACAAGAAGACACAAATTTTCATTTATAAACCCAGTTTCGTTTTGTATAAGGACTATTGTAATTATAACAGTGACTAAGAGAAAGAACTAAAGTCTATAACACAAAGACTGTCAACGACTGGCTACGTCTAGACCTTCCACAAGGCACGGGGCTCGTAGATACCTTAGATTAAACCCTAATCACGTACTACGATATTTTTAAGGGAGTGTAGGTTTTGTACCAGAAGTA
>BLSH010054921.1:214678-248450 GCA_018402905.1 Glandirana rugosa | reverse complement strand
CAGATCTAGGGGTGACTTGGCCGGGGTTAGTCTCCATGCGCCTCCACTTACCCCGAGGACTTCTTTTCGGACATCCTCGGGATAAGACTTCTGACCTATTGGGTCAGACAATAATGATTTATTTTTTCCTCATTGTTGCTTGTACCCCTCCTAGGAGGGTAGGACCGATGGGTCAGGGGGGCTATTCTCCCCCCTGACACTGCCCCCACCAGCTATTTGTAGATGTTTTTGTTTTAGTTGTTTCTCCCCTCTCTCCTCCTCCTCTCTCCCCCTCCCCATCCTCTGGTTGAAGCACCTAACTTCTTTTCATGTTCCAGACTTCTCCGGATTAGTCAGCTGTGGCCCAGGGTTCCAGATCTGCCTTGAACACTCCCCCAACCGTACGTGGACCTCCGACTCCAGGGTGAGTGCTGCGGTAGACATAAGCTACGTTCTCCACAAGCTCCATGGCTAAGGCCCCCAGTAAACACCTCCAAATAGCTACCCACAACGCTAAACTCTCCTTTTAAAAGAAGGAAAATGTTCTCCCACTACAAATCACTTAATATAGATGTAGTTTTGCTACAAGAAACCCACTTCCCCTTGCGGTACAGCCCCAAATTCCTCCACACACACTTCCCTGTTTTCTTCCTGGCCAACGCGGACTCCAAAACTAAAAGGTTGGCAGTCCTATTCTCCAAAACCTTGGGCTTCTCTCTCCTTAAGGAAACCAGAGGGAAGATATATCTAAGTCAAAGGCACCATAGACGGGATTATACACACATTCGTATCATATTATGCCCCCAATAAAAATCAACTCAATTTCTTCAATGCAATGTTAGACTCCATTCAGCCTCACTTGGAAGGCAGGGTCATCCTGGGAGGGGACTCTAATGTCGCACTTGACCAAGGGCTCGATAAATCTAAACCTCTGGGGCACCAACTAATACGCCCGACCAGGGCGAGCTTAAAACTAGCCAAATTACTTCATTCATTTAATTTATCAGACGTTTGGAGAGAACTAAACCCAACCAGGAGAGAATACACTCATTTCTCGCATCCCCACAATTCATACGCGCGCATAAACCACCTGTTAATGGAGGCCCATGAGACCACCCCTGGTACTGAATTCTCGGATAATTGACACCCCACTCTCCGATCATTCCCTCGTCCTCATGCAAATTCGTTCCGACCCCCTCTTTGCAAAACACCCACAGTGGAGAATTAATCAATCTTTGCTAACTGACCCTATCAGAGTCTCTGAAATCAATAATTCTCTCAAGGAATACTTTCTTCTCAATGACAGAGACGGGATCTCGGCAGAAGTCCTATGGGCAGCTTATAAGGCTTTCATCAGGGGAAAGTTGATACAGTTAGCTTTGCGAATTAAAAAAGAAAGGGCAGCGGACCTGATTAAGTTGGAAAAATCTCACGCGTCCCTACAGGCGGCGCATAAGATCAACCCCTCCAAAACTCTTGCCACCCAACTCGATAAAGCCAGGTTAGAGCTTAATATGGCACTAACAACCAAAGTGGAAAACTCAATCCGTTGGAGTGGTCAAAAGTCTACACAAAAAACGACAAACGAGGCACATTGTTAGCAACTAGACTTTCCCCCCGATGTCGCCTAAATCAACTCCCCAAAATTAGAGTACTTGGCCACGGTCTCACCACTAACCCGAAGAAAATTCTGGAGACCTTCCACAAGTTTTATTCAGATCTATATGGATCTCCTAAGCGACATCAACCAAACTCCCTGGCCACATTCCTGGAGGATATCCCCCTACCCTCCCTTTCACCTGAACACAAACAGATTTTGGAAGCTCAATTCTCAGAGGCAGAGGTGGGGGATGCCATCAGGAACTTGAGAAAGGGATCGGCCCCCGGTCCTGATGGCCTATCAATAGCCTATTACAAGAATTTCGCAGAGACACTCACCCCCTATATGGCTAAGTTTTTTAATTATAAAACACAGGGCGCTCCCCTGGACCCCCAACTTAACATGGCCTACATAATGGTCATTCCTAAACCAGACAAGAACCCTGAAGTGGTCGGTAATTACAGACCCATATCGTTGATTAACAACGATATTAAAATCTTAACGAAGATCCTGGCTAATAGACTATCCTCGTTTATCAACTCCTATATCCATAAAGACCAGGGAGGGTTTATCCCAGGCAGACAGGGTCCAGACCAGACACGCAGGGCTATTGGCCTGGTCTCCATTCTCCAATCCAACTGGGAGGGCGGTAATAAACAATGAGGCACGATCCTTTCCCTAGATCTCCAGAAAGCCTTTGACTCTGTTTCCTGGAACTATATACTTAAGATTCTGGAGGTCTGGGGATTCGGCCAGCGCTTCTTGGGGGTCATTAGGGCCCTATACTCCCGTCCCTCAGCCCAAATAAGGTTACAGGGATATCTATCTGACACAATAGCCATAGCTAGAGGAACAAGACAGGGTTGTCCTCTATCACCACTTATCTTTGCCATAGCTATTGAAACCCTGGCAATTGCTATCCGCCAAAACCCGGATATCAAAGGAGTCTCCTGTGGACCCCAGATTCATAAGTGTGGCCTCTTTGCAGATGACATACTGTTGTTCTTGACTTCCCCCCATACATCTCTTCCCAATCTTAACCAACTACTAGACACCTTTGCTAAACATTCAGGACTAGCAGTTAACTACTCCAAATCCCAAGCGATGAACATCTCCCTTCCACAGGACATAGTTGATTCCCTACAACACTCATTCTCTTACAAGTGGAGTCGATCTTTCATCCGATACTTGGGCATTAACCTGACGCCCAAGATAGAGGACTTATATGTTAGTAATTTCCCCTCCATTTACCATAAATTAGAGAACGAGCTAAAAACATGGTCCAAAAGTAACCTCTCCTGGTTGGGCAGAATTAACGCAATCAAAATGACTCTCCTCCCACGGATCCTATACCTTTTTAGAGCCCTACCGATACCCATTAGAAGACACCATCTTATATCCCTCCAAAGTAAGATTCTCAAGTTTATTTGGGGCGGCTCTGGCTTTAGGTTTCCCCAAAGTACGTTCTATCGCCATAGGAAGAAAGGAGGTCTGGGATTACCCTCGCTCCTTAAATACTTCCAAGCCGCTAGATTAGCCCAACTCTCCTGAGTTTACTTGAAGACCGAGAAACCGGATTGGATTCAGATCGAACGACAGGCAGTTCCTCATTATACTATAGACTTCCTCCTTTGGACTCATCCGAAGAAGAGACCCCTGTATTATCCCCGACCCTCTCACACTCCTTTGCTCTTTGGGATTCACTATGCAACCACTCTGAATTGGTGTCTACTCTGACTCCATTAGCACATATATTCCACAATTCGGATTTCCCCCCCGGCTTAGATATTAAAGTGTTTCAATGGTGGCTGGACAAGGGGCTGTACCGTATAGGACATTACTTCTCCCCCTTGGGACCTATTTCTATGGGCTACTGCATAAGCAAACTGGACATTCCTACCTCTGAAAAATTCAGAATCTAACAAATCTCTCACTTCCTGAAACACATCTGGAAAGAGAAGCCTCTTCCTCCTAGAATATCAGCTTATGAAACATGGTGTGGCCAAGCCACGGAGCAAAGGGGAGGCATTTCAGTAGTCTATGCAGCCCTTAGTCAAACAAATGAAAAGGCCCCATATATGAAGCAGTGGGAGGAGGACCTCCAGATCTCATGGGACCTAGAATCATGGCACGGAGCTCTCACCGAGTCCTCCAGAGGCATCTTAAACACTGTACTCATGGAGGCGAGCATAAAGGTTATCACTAGGTGGTATCTCACCCCTTCTAAACTGGCCCGCATATATCCCTCGGCTAACCCTCAGTGCTTCAGGGGCTGTGCCCTTCTTGGCTCAATGCCGCACATCTGGTGGGAATGCCCAAGGATCAGACCCTTCTGGAGGAAAATCTTTAACCTCATTGAGAAACTGACCAAGTCCCAGGTGCCTAGGTCCCCTGAGATCGCCCTGCTTAACGCACATATCCCAAACCTGTCTAAGCCCAACAGGAAATTGGTTCATTTCATCTTGACCGGAGCCAAACTCTCTATCGCTAAATCCTGGAAAAAACCAAGGGTGTCCTTCGCAGCAACAGTGCAGAAAATCTCCTGGATTATGTCCCAGGAAAGGTTGGCCAGTATCCTATCGGACACCACCAAACGGTTCGAGGGAATCTGGGAACCCTGGGCCAATTACATAGGGATCTCTTTTGTTCCAGGACATAACCCACAACCAGACAGAGCTATTCATAACTAATACATGGTGCTTCTTCCCTTCCCTTCCCCTATCCTACCTCCCCCTCTTCTTCTCCTTTCTAGTACTTCAGACTTAACTTGATTTTTGTTTCTGATGGTTCCTAATTAAGCTGCTACCTTGATATGTATTATCGTATTTAAGCTGTTTCCCCTTTCCATGCAAAGCTTGATCCCGTTATGGGGTGCCTGGAGGGTGGGAATTAATTAGCATATCACCCTCGCTTGTTGGGTCATATGCCAATGTACTTTTTTAGACCCTAGAATATCTAGTTTCCGCTGGTTTAAAATAGGGAAAGTCAAGTAATGTAACGTAGACGGTGGATTATGCTATTTGCTGATTTCCTGCTGTTGTACATTTATGCTGTTGTACTACAATGTTTTGTCAGTACTATTTCAAAATAAAAATCTTTGAAATTAAAAAAAAAAAAAAAAAAAAAAAGATAAATGTAAGACATAGACAATGCAAATGTTTTTCTTTTAAAATAAATAGTTAACTGCAGTTGATTTACACAAGGCAAATAGGCTGTTCAAGGGAAGCTGCATTTTGCAAGGTAATTTGCTCCAGAGCTTAGTGAATGTGGTGAGATTTCATTCTGGGTATTTTTTCACGCCTTTGAATAGCTGCAGGGCAGCCAGTCAACAAGTGTTTCACTCATTTGCACTTAGTGGCCATCACAGCCGTGCCTACTAATGGCATGGCTGTGATTGGCCAGTGCATCATGTGACCCAGCCTCGATATGAGCTGGAGTCACATAGCGCTGCATGTCACATGCTCTCCTGGTGCTGCTGTGAGGGATAGATTAGCGTTCTAAAATCATCTCATACTACTATAGGGAGAGGTTCCTGCTGCTGCTGTGAGGGATAGATTAGTGTTCAAAAATAATTTCATACTGCTATAGGGAGAGGTTCCTGCTGCTGCTGTGAGGGATAGATTAGTGTTCTAAAATAATCTCATACTGCTATTGGGAGAGGTTCCTGGTGCTGGTGTGAAGGATAGCTTAGTGTTCTAAAATTATCTCATACTGGTATAGGGAGAGGTTCCTGCTGCTGCTGTGAAGGACAGATTAGTGTTCTAAAATTATCTCATACTGGTATAGGGAGAGGTTCCTGCTGCTGCTGTGAGGGATAGATTAGTGTTCTAAAATCATCTCATACTGCTATAGAGGTTCCTGCTGCTGTTGTGAGGGATAGATTAGTGTTCTAAAATCATCTCATACTGCTATAGGGAGAGGTTCCTGCTGCTGCTGTGAGGGATAGATTAGTATTGTAAAATCATCTCATACTGCTATAGGGAGAGGTTCATTATTCTGGTGTGAGGGATATATTAGCTTTCTAAAATCATATCATACTGCTATAGGGAGAGGTTCCTGGTGCTGGTGTGAGGGACAGGTTAGTGTTCTAAAATCATCTCATACTGCTATTGGGAGAGGTTCCTGCTGCTGCTGTGAGGGATAGATTAGTGTTCTAAAATCATATCATACTGATATAGGGAGAGGTCCCTGCTGCTGGTGTGAGGGACAGATGAGTGTTCTTAAATCATCTCATACTGCTATAGGGATAGGTTCCTGCTGCTGCTGTGAGGGATAGATTAGTGTTCTAAAATCATCTCATACTACTATAGGTAGAGGTTCCTTCCTGGTGCTGGTGTGAGGGATAGATTAGCGTTCTAAAATCATCTCATACTGCTATAGTGAGAGGTTCCTGCTGCTGCTGTGAGGGATAGAATAGTGTTCTAAAATCATCTTATACTGCTATAAGGAGAGGTTCCTGCTGCTGCTGTGAGGGATAGATTACCGTTCTAAAATCATATCATACTGCTATAGGGAGAGGTTCCTGGTGCTAGTGTGAGGGACAGATTAGTGTTCTTAAATCATCTCATACTGCTATAGGGAGAGGTTCCTGATGCTGGTGTTAGGGATAGAATAGTGTTCTAAAATCATCTCATACTGCTATAAGGAAAGGTTCCTGCTGCTGCTGTGAGGGATAGATTAGTGTTCTAAAATCATATCATACTGCTATAGGGAGAGGTTCCTGGTGCTAGTGTGAGGGACAGATTAGTGTGCTAAAATCATCTCATACTGCTATAGGGAGAGGTTCCTGATGCTGGTGTGAGGGACAAGTTAGGGTTCTAAAATCATCTCATACTGCTATAGGGAGAGGTTCCTACTGCTGCTGTGATGGACAGATTAGTGTTCTAAAATCATATCATACTGGTATAAGCAGAGGTTCCTGCTGCTGGTGTGAGGGATAGATTATTGTTCTAAATTCATATCATACTGCTATAGGGAGAGGTTCCTGCTGCTGCTTTCAGGGATAGATTAGTGTTCTAAAATCATCTCATACTGGTATAAGGAGAGGTTCCTGCTGCTGTTGTGAGGTATAGAAGTTTGTTCTAAAATCATATCATACTGGTATAGGGAGAGGTTCCTGGTGCTGGTATGAGGGACAGATTAGTGTTCTAAAATCATCTCAAACTGCTATAGGGAGAGGTCCCTGCTGCTACTGTGAGGGATAGATTAGTGTTCTAAAATCATCTCATACTGCTATAGGGAGATGTTCCTTCCTGGTGCTGGTGTGAGGGATAGATTAGCGTTCTAAAATCATCTCATACTGCTATAGGGAGAGGTTCCTGCTGCTGCTGTGAGGGAAAGATTAGTGTTCTAAAATCATATCATACTGGCATAGGGAGAGGAACCTGCTGCAGGTGTGAGGGACAGATTAGTGTTCCAAAATCATATCATACTGGTATAAGGAGAGATTTCTGCTGCTGGTGTGAGGGATAGATTATTGTTCTAAAATCATCTCATACTGCTATAGGGAGAGGTTCCTGCTGCTACTGTGAGGGATAGATTAGTATTCTAAAATCATCTTATACTGCTATAGGTAGATGTTCCTTCCTGGTGCTGGTGTGAGGGATAGATTAGCGTTCTAAAATCATCTCATACTTCTATAGGGAGAGATTCCTGCTGCTGCTGTGAGGGACAGATTAGTGTTCTAAAATCATATCATACTGGCATAGGGAGTGGATCCTGCTGCAGGTGTGAGGGACAGATTAATGTTCTAAAATCATATCATACTGGTATAAGGAGAGGTTCCTGCTGCTGGTGTGAGGGATAGATTATTGTGCTAAAATCATTTCATACTGCTATAGGAAGAGGTTCCTGCTGCTGCTGCTGTGAGGGATAGATTAGTGCTCTAAAATCATCTCATACTGCTATAGGGAGAGGTTCCTGTTGCTGGTATAAAGGACAGATTTGTGTTCTAAAATCATCTCATACTGCTATAGGGAGAGGTTCCTGCTGCTACTGTGAGTGATAGATTAGTGTGCTAAAATCATCTCATACTGCTATAGGGAGATGTTCCTTCCTTGTGCTGGTGTAAGGGATAGATTAGCATTCTAAAATCATCTCATACTGCTATAGAGAGAGGTTCCTGCTGCTGCTGTGAGGGATAGGTTAGTGTTCTAAAATCAGCCCATACTGCTATAGGGAGAGGTTCCTGGTGCTGGTGTGAGGGATAGATTAGCATTCTAAAATCATGTCATACTGCTATAGGAAGAGGTTCCTGCTGCTGCTTTGAGGTATACATTAGTGCTCTAAAATCATCTCATACTGCTATAGGGAGAGGTTCCTGTTGCTGGTGTAAGGGACAGATTAGTGTTCTAAAATCATATCATATTGGTATAGGGAGAGGTTCCTGCTGCTGGTGTGAGGGACAGATTAGTGTTCTAAAATCATATCTTACTGGTATAGGGAGAGGTTCCTGCTGCTGGTGTGAAGGATAGATTAGTGTTCTAAAATCATCTCATACTGCTACAGGGAGAGGTTCCTGCTGCTGCTTTGAGGGATAGATTCGTGTTCTAAAATCATCTCATACTGCTACAGGGAGAGGTTCCTGCTGCTGCTTTGAGGGATAGATTAGTGTTCTAAAATCATCTCATACTGCTATAGGGAGAGGTTCCTGGTGCCGGTGTGAGGGAATGATTAGCATTCTAAAATCATTTCATACTGCTATAAGGAGAGGTTCCTGCTGCTGCTGTGAGGGACAGATTAGTGTTCTAAAATCATATCATACTTTTATAGTGAGAGGTTCCTTCCTGGTGCTGGTGTGAGGGATAGATTAGTGTTGTAAAATCATCTCATACTGCTATAGGGAGAGGTTCCTGCTGCTGCTGTGAGGGAAAGATTAGTGTTCTAAAATCATATCATACTGGCATAGGGAGAGGTTCCTGCTGCTGCTGTGAGGGACAGATTAGTGTACTAAAATTATCTCATACTGCTATAGGGAGAGGTTCTTGCTGCTGCTGCGAGGGATAGATTAGTGTTCTAAAATCATCTCATACTGCTAAAGGTAGAGGTTCCTTCTTGGTGCTGGTGTGAGGGATATATTAGCGTTCTAAAATCATCTCATACTGCTATAGGGAGAGGTTCCTGCTGCTGCTGTGAGGGATAGATTATTGTTCTAAAATCATATCATACTAATATAGGGAGAGGTTCCTGCTGCTGGTGTGAGGGACAGATTAGTGTTCTAAAATCATCTCATACTGCTATAGGGATAGGTTCCTGCTACTACTGTGAGGGATAGATTAGTATTCTAAAATCATCTCATACTGCTATAGGGAGATGTTCCTTCTTGGTGCTGGTGTGAGGGGTAGATTAGCATTCTAAAATCATCTCATACTGCTATAGGGAGAGGTTCCTGCTGCTGCTGTGAGGGATAGATTAGTGTTCTAAAATCATCTCATACTGTTATAGGGAGAGGTTCCTGGTGCTGGTGTGAGGGATAGATTAGTGTTCTAAAATCATCTCATACTGCTATTGGGAGAGGTTCCTGGTGCTGGTGTGAGGGATAGATTAGTGTTCTAAAATCATCTCATACTGTTATAGGGAGAGGTTCCTGATGCTGGTGTTAGGGATAGATTAGCATTCTAAAATCATCTCATACTGCTATAGGGAGAGGTTCCTGCTGTGAGTGATAGATTAGTGTTCTAAAATCAACTCATACTGCTATATGAAGAGGTTCGTGCTGCTGCTGTGAGGGATAGATTAGTGCTCTAAAATCATCTCATACTGCTATAGGGAGAGGTTCCTTCCTGGTGCTGGTGTGAGGGATAGATTAGTGTTCTAATATCATCTCATACTGCTATAGGGAGTGATTCCTGCTAATGCTGTGAGGGACAGATTAGTGTTCTAAAATCATCTCATACTGGTATAGGGAGAGGATCATGCTGCAGGTGTGAGGGCTAGATTAGTGTTCTAAAATCATCTCATACTGCTAAAGGTAGAGGTTCCTTCCTGGTGCTAGTGTGAGGTATATATTAGCTTTCTAAAATCATCTCATACTGGTATAGGGAGAGGTTCCTGCTGCTGCTGTGAGGGACAGATTAGTGTTCTAAAATCCTGTCATACTGCTATAGGGAGAGGCTCCTTCTGCTGCTGTGAGGGATACATTAGTGTTCTAAAATCCTCTTATACTGCTATAGGGAGAGATTCCTGCTGCTGCTTTGAGGGATAGATTAGTGTTCTAAAATAATCTCATACTGCTATATGGAGAGGTTCCTGTTGCTGGTGTAAAGGACAGATTAGTGTTCTAAAATCATATCATACTGGTATAGGGTGAGTTTCCTGCTGCTGGTGTGAGGGATAGATTAGTGTTCTAAAATCATATCATACTGCTATAGGGAGAGGTTCCTGCTACTGTGAGGGATAGATTAGTGTTCTAAAATCATCTCATACTGCTATAGGGAGAGGTTCCTGCTGCTGCTTTGAGGGATAGATTAGTGTTCTAAAATCATCTCATACTGCTATAGGGAGAGGTTCCTGCTACTGGTGTGATGGACAGATTTGTGTTCTAAAATCATCTCATACTGGTATAGGGAGAGGTTCCTGCTGCTGCTGCTGCAAGGGACAGATTAGTGTTCTAAAATCATCTCATACTGCTATAGAGAGTGGTTCCTGCTGCTGCAGTGAGAGATAGATTAGTGTTTTAAAATCACATCATATTGCTATAGGGAGAGGTTCCTGCTGCTGCTTTGAGGGATAGATTAGTGTTCTAAAATCATCTCATGCTGGTATAGGGAGAGGTTCCTGCTGCTGCTGCTACTGTGAGGGACAGATTAGTGTTCTAAAATCATCTCATACTGCTATAGGGAGAGGTTCCTGCTGCTGAGAGGGATAGATTAGTGTTCTAAAATCACTTCATACTGCTATAGGGAGAGGTTCCTGGTGCTGGTGTGAGGGAATGATTAGCATTCTAAAATCATTTCATACTGCTATAAGGAGAGGTTCCTGCTGCTGCTGTGAGGGACAGATTAGTGTTCTAAAATCATATCATACTTTTATAGGGAGAGGTTCCTTCCTGGTGCTGGTGTGAGGGATAGATTAGCGTTGTTAAACCATCTCATACTGCTATAGGGAGAGGTTCCTGCTGCTGCTGTGAGGGATAGAATAGTGTTCTAAAATCATCTCATACTGCTATAGGGAGAGGTTCCTGCTGCTGCTGTGAGGTATAGATTAGTGTTCTAAAATCATATCATACTGCTATAGGGAGAGGTTCCTGGTGCTAGTGTGAGGGACAGATTAGTGTTCTAAAATCATAACATACTGCTATGGGGAGAGCTTCCTGCTGCTGCAGTGAGGGACAGATTAGTGTTCTAAAATCATATCATACTGGTATAGGGAGAGGTTCCTGCTGCTGCTGTAAGGGACAGATTAGTGTACTAAAATTATCTCATACTGCTATAGGGAGAGGTTCCTGCTGCTGCTGTGAGGGATAGATTAGTGTTCTAAAATCATCTCATACTGCTAAAGGTAGAGGTTCCTTCCTGGTGCTGGTGTGAGGGATATATTAGCTTTCTAAAATCATCTCATACTGCTATAGGGAGAGGTTCCTGCTGCTGCTGTGAGGGACACATTAGTGTTCTAAAATCATCTCATACTGCTATAGGGAGAGGCTCCTTCTGCTGCTGTGAGGGATAGATTAGTGTTCTAAAATCATCTCATGCTGGTATAGGGAGAGGTTCCTGCTGCTGCTGCTACTGTGAGGGACAGATTAGTGTTCTAAAATCATCTCATACTGCTATAGAGAGAGGTTCCTGCTGCTGCTGTGAGGGATAGATTAGTGTTCTAAAATCATCTCATACTGCTATAGGGAGAGGTTCCTGCTGCTGCTGCTGTGAGGGATAGATTAGTGTTCTAAAATCACCTCATACTGCTCTAGGTAGAGGTTCCTGATTCTGGTGCGAGGGACAGGTTAGTGTTCTAAAATCATCTCATACTGCTATAGGGAGAGGTTCCTGCTGCTCCTGTGATGGACAGATTAGTGTTCTAAAATCATATCATACTGGTATAGAGAGAGGTTCCTGCTGCTGGTGTGAGTGACAGATTAGTGTTCTTAAATCAGCTCATTTGAAGAAGGCCAGAGAAGCGGCCTCACTGGATTTTGATGGGGCCTCCCTCTCCTTTTTTCCTGACCTAGCGCTAGAAACACTGGACTGCCGCAGGGCTCTTAAGCCCCTTACAGAGAAGCTGCGGGCCAATGGCATAGCTTACAGATGGGGCTTTCGGGCCTGCCTCATTGCTAATCGTGATGGCAAAATCCGATCCGCCACCCCGGGTCCCTCAGCATGATCAGCTCCCCTCGATGAATGGATAAGTACCCTACACTCATTTCAGTTACTTGGGCTTATGTGGCTGTTTCCTTTCCCACACATCCCCCTCACCTTATGACAACCTGACTTTAATCTCCCCCAATGTTCCCCACTATCTGCCTACTGACCGCCTATTCCCTTCTTCATCCCTAATCAGCCCATGCAGTTCGTGGAGAAGACCACGAACTGCACTGTTACAAGATGCATTGCTATGTTCGTTTTGGATGGTTTATTTTCCGTTAGTTTAATGTGGGTCTTAGGGTTACTGTTCTCTAGGATTATGTTATACATTGTTTTTCTGTTGGTTTTTTGATGCAATGCTGGACCGGAGCTCTCCCGGTGTGTCTGCTTTTGCCACACTGACACTCACAGAGTGCCCTTCTGTGACCTCTTCAGCGCCGGGGACCTGCGCGCCCCGGGGCCCTCTCTCCCCCTTCTATGGTTTGGGGGGGTCCAGGGCTGTTGTGGCCTCCCCGACGATCGCACGTCAACAATTTGCGTGCCTTGTCCAGTTTGGACAACATGACTTGGTTCTTTTTTTTCCCTCCTTAATCTTTTCTTTTTTCACTTTCTTTCTCTCCCTCCTGCCTCCAGATTTACAGTATTTTTCTTTTTTAGATTTGTCTGCCTCCTTTATGAGAAATGATGGCAACGACTCAACTTATATCCCTCAATACACACGGGCTCTGCTCTCCTGGCAGGAGACATAACCTCTTTAAAGAACTTAAGCGTTTAAAAGGTGAGATTGTCTTCTTACAGGAGACCCACATTACCCACCACACCTCTGTGAGATTGAATTCTCCCTCTTACCCTACTTGGTTCTATGGTCTCTCAGACGTCAAGAAATCTAAGGGAGTTGCCATCTGTTTGAATAAAGACTCCCCATTTTCGGCTGAGTCTGTCCTGGCTAATGATTTCGGCAGATATATCTTTGTTAAGGGAAGCCTGGGGAGTACACCATACACCTTTGCCACATTGTATGCCCCGAACCACGACCAAGCAACATTTATAGCAAACACCCTCACAAAACTGAAAGATTTTGCCCAGGGTTGTATAATCCTGGGCGGGGATTTTAATCTTGCTCTCGACCCTATTATTGTCATGTCTCTGGGCTCATCCAGCGTACCGCTTAAACATCTGTCTTTTGTACGGAGGCATTTACTAGAGCTACAGTTGATTGGCCCATGGAGAATTGCCCACCCCCAATCCAAAGATTTTACATTATTCTCTCATCTCCACCGTTCCTATTCTAGAATAGATTATTTCTTCATAAACCACCACTACCTTAATTTAATTATCGACTCTAAAATTAAAACATCCCCCATCTCTGACCATGCCCCAATATCCCTTAAACTCTCCATTCTCCTCTCCCCAAATAAAAGCTGTAATTGGAAACTAAATGAAAATCTTATTTCTGATGACCTGGACAAAAAATAAATTGGTGATGCTCTCTCGACCCATTTTCAGGATAATGCTCTCCCGGAGGTCTCCCCTGGAGTTCTCTGGGAGGCCCACAAAGCCCATATCAGGGGGAAATTCATTGAATTGGGGACCAGAATAAAAATAGAGAGGCTACATCGTCAATCTCAATTACTTCAGGCTATTGGGGAATTAGGGCGCAACCATAAAATTTACCAATCCACTGCTACCTTTCATGAACTGACAGCCAAACGCGAAGAACTAAGAGTTATTTCATTTGAAACTAAAGTCCAAATACAGAATTCTTTCCCAGCGGCTATACGAATGGGGTGATAAGCCAAGCCGACAACTAGCTCGATCACTGCAGCAATCTAAATCTAATTCTTTTATAGCCAAGATTAAATCTTCGGCTGGCTCTCTAGTTCATGAAACCAACGGCATTGCAAAGGAATTTCACTCTTTCTACCAGGAACTTTATCAGGTTCAAAGTTTAACTCCTGACCCAGACAAGAAATCCTCCCTGATCAAAGAGTATCTGAAACAAGCTAAACTGCCCATACTGCCCACTGCCCTCCTCAAAGCCCTTGAAGCCGATCTTACCTTGCCAGAATTGAAAAAAGCTCTGAAAACCATGGCCAGCGGTAGGGCACCAGGTCCGGATGGCCTCACCGTTACTTACTATAGGACCTTCTCAGACACTCCATTCCCCCACCTACTACGTTATGCCAAATCAACCACGAGCGATGCGAAACTTAGACCCGAAACCCTTCATGCTCATATAACCATTATTCCCAAACCAAGAAAGGACCCGAGTCTATGCGGAAGCTACAGACCCATATCTCTTTTGAATATTGACGCCAAGCTCTATGCTAAAGTCCTAACCCTCAGACTTCTCCCCCTGATCCCTCAATGGGTGTCCCGAGATCAAACCGGATTTATCCCAGGTAGAGAGGCCCATGACAACTCACTCAGGACACTATCCCTAATTTCATATGTACGTGCGTTGTCCCAGCCCACCCTGTTACTATCCACGGATGCGGAAAAAGTGTTCAACAGGGAGGACTGGGACTACCTCATGGAGGCGCTCTCATCCTTGGGCCTGGGACCCAATATGCTAAACTGTATCTCAGCCTCAGGGCAAAGAACAGGAAACCCAAGGAGTGGAACGTCCATCCGCCCTCTCCACACACCGCTGCTCTACACATAGTAAGTGCAGGGGGTGTGTGGTGTCAGGATAGTGCCGCCCGGCACCCGTGCCGGAGGTGGGGGGGTGGCTGGGTGGGGGGTAGTTGTATACCGCTCCCTGGTGGCCCTGTATACCGCTCCTTGGTGGCCCTGTATGCCGCTCTCTGGTGGCCCTGTATACCGCTCCCTGGTGGCCATGTATACCGCTCCCTGGTGGCCCTGTATACCGCTCCCTGGTGGCCCTGTATACTGCTCTCTGGTGGTCCTGTATACTGCTCCCTGGTGGCCCTGTATACTGCTCTGGTGGCCCTGTATACAGCTCCCTGGTGGCCCTGTATACTGCTCACTGGTGGCCCTGTATACTGATCACTGTGGCCCTGTATACTGCACTCTGGTGGCCCTGTATACTGCTCTCTGGTGGCCCTGTATACTGCTCACTGGTGGCCCTGTATACTGCTCACTGGTGGCCCTGTATACTGCTCTCTGGTGGCCCTGTATACTGCTCTCTGGTGGCCCTGTATACTGCTCACTGGTGGTCCTGTATACTGCTCCCTGGTGGCCCTGTATACTGCTCTGGTGGCCCTGTATACTACTCACTGGTGGCCCTGTATACTGCTCACTGGTGGCCCTGTATACTGCACTCTGGTGGCCCTGTATACTGCTCACTGGTGGCCCTGTATACTGCTCTCTGGTGGCCCTGTTGTTTATTTAACAGAACAACCTATCCTGCAGATGTAGCAGTTAGAGGAAAGAGATAAACCCTTTACCACCAACAGGGTGCTTAGAATGATTGGCTTTTATTTATGTAAAACCTTTATCCCAAAAGGAAAAAAAAACTGTTGCTGTAACCGGTTAAAGTGTTAGCTGGAGTTAATAAATCTAAGAGGATTGTACAATCAGATTGTATAGTGTGTGGTTAGCCGTAGATGGGTTACCATATGAGGGTGGGGGGATGTATTGTGGAGGGGAAAGAAGGTGGTTGTAGGATGAGGGGGGGGGGCACCAAAATGCACCTTTGCCTGTGTGGACAAAAATCCTTGCACCGGCCCTGCTAAGCCTTGTACCAACAACCTACAGCCCAACTAAAAATCAACGACTCCCTCAGTGAACCCTTCACCTTACACAATGGTACACGACAGGGCTGCCCATTATCTCCGATATTATTCGCCCTTTCCCTCAAACCTTTTTTGGCTTCTATCCGAAATAACCCCAATATTCATGGCATTAAAGTAGGATCCCGAGAACATAAGTACGCGGCCTATGCCGACGACATTCTTTTTTACATACAGCAACCCCTAGTATTCCTTCCCAATCTAATGGAAGCCTTCAAACTATTTGGAGCTTTCTCCAACTTCAAAATCAATCTTTCAAAATCTGAACTCTTGAACATCTCTCTATCCTCCGCTATAGTGGCAGCTCTTAAACCTTCGTTCCCCTCTAATTGGCAACACAGTTCACTAAAATATTTAGGCATTCACCTTACACCTACTCTCCCTGCCCTATTTAGATTTAATTACATCCCGCTTCTCAATTCAATTAGGAAGGACTTACAAAACTGGACCCAACTGGCACACTCATGGTTGGGGAGGATAAGTGTGGTAAAGATGAATGTGTTACCCAGATTACTGTTTGTTTTTCAAATGATCCCTTACGGTGTACCCCCAGGCTTCTTCTCAGTTTTGTCATCTATACTTTGTAAATACATTTGGAATAGAAAAAGACCACGGATCGCCAGACAGCTTCTATACAGGAAAAAAGCTGATGGTGGTCTCGCACTCCCAGATATAAAATCCTACTTCATGGCCATCATACTAGCCAGAATCTCGGATTGGAAACACCATAAGAACAACAAACTCTGGGTACAACTAGAATGCGACCTAGCTGGAAAGGACCTATACATACAAATCTGGATCCCCAAGAAATTTCGCACCCTCTCAGACAAACTCTCCCCTATTTCCAAAGCGACCCTCTCGAAATGGGACCACCTGGGCCGCTCCTTCAACTAGCTACACAACTCCCCCCTCTTACCCCTAACGGGTCATGCTTACTTCTTGCCAGGAGAACACAATCACCAATTCTGCACTGGGTTCTCCCAATCACCAACGCTCCTCCACCAGATCACATCAGCATCGGGCCTGATCCCCTTCTCTGAGCTAGTGGACACCTCCACGGTCTCTCACCTTGACAAATGGAGATATCTGCAGCTTTCTCAATTCATCAAATCACTGCCTAAGCCGCTACGCTCTGTACAAGAGCTCAACTCAGTTGAACTGGTTTTATCAAACAAACAACCCCCCAAAGGTCTTATCTCTTTATTTTATCAAGCTCTACCTTCCCTGTCCCCAACGCACTGGCCTTCATTCTTAACCAATTGGGAAAGAGACTTGCAACTTACCTTATCAGATGAACAGAGATCCAAAATTCTGGAATTGGCTCATACCTCCTCTATCTCCTCAAGAGTTGCTGAGGCTAATTACAAACTATTATCGAGATGGCACTACACCCCTGCCCTTCTACATAGAACGTTCCCAACAACCTGAGTTATGCTGGAGGGGTTGCGGGAAACCAGCTATGCATGCCCACATTTGGTGGTCATGTCAGGTAATTCGCCCATATTGGACAAACATTCTGCTCTGGATTGAAAAAATCCAAGGGGTGGCTATCCCCCTCGACCCTTGTGTGGTGTTATTTAATTGCACAAGCAAGCCAGCAGGAAACTATAAAAAAAATCACCCCTCATCTTCTCAATGCAGCGAAGTCGCTGATCCCTAAATATTGGAAACAACCTTCCATCCCCACCATTAAACAGTGGCTCACCACAGTCGACCATGTCTACCATATGGAAGACCTTACCTATGATTATCGAGGGAAATCCTCCGTAGCCCGGAAAATCTGGTCCTGCTGGCTCGCGTTTACGTGCACTGCTTCTTATTCAGATCTAATGTCTTAAGAATGGAAACACTGCCTCTTCTCATTTGCAGATTGTATTTCACTCAGGAGGCAGGAGGCCCCTATTGCTTTCTCTTTCCTCTTTTCCTCTTTTTCTTTCCCTTGCCCAATTCCCACTCCCCCCCCTTTTTTTCTTCATTTCCTCCCCCTTCTCATTTCTCTATATTTAGAACCTAGGTATTATTTTTACTGGCGTTTGAGTTACTCTTGTATATTGTTTCTTTCTTTGGAATTATCTGATGTAACTGCTGATTTATACCCTGTAACTCGGTTTTTGCTTTATACAATAAAACTTATTGAACAAAAAAAACATCAGGCCCTGTTTCTCCATCCAAAAAGAGTAACTGTAATGGGTTACAGTGTTCTGGCACCACCAGCACCCAAGGCCCAATTTTTCACCACCTGTTTGACTGGGGGCTTCCGTCACAATTCGTAAACTAATCTACAACATCAAGCCCAGTTCCTCCATTCAACAAGAGTAACTGCAAAGGGTTACAGTGTTCTGGCACCGCCACCACCCATGGTCCAATTTTTCGCCACCAGTTTGACTGGGGGATTTTATCACAATTTTTAAACTAATTTACAACAGCAGGGGCCACGCCAAAATTAAAAAAAAAGAAATGGGGCTCCCCCCCAAAATCCAAACCAGGCCCTTCAGGTCTGGTATGGAATTTAAGGGGAACCTCATGCCAAAGTTTAAAAAAAAAATGACGTGTGGTGCCCCCCAAAATCCAAACCAGACCCTTCAGGCCTGGTATGGAATTTAAGAGGAACCTTGTGCAAAAATGTATTTAAAAAATGACGTGGGGTCCCCCCCAAAATCCAAACCAGGCCCTTCAGGTCTGGTATGGATTTTAAGAGGAACCTCACACCAAATTAAATTGCGTGGGTTCCCCCAAAATCCAAACCAGACCCTTATCCCAGCATGCAGCCTAGCATGGCAGGAGGGGGTGGGGACGCCTCCCCCTCTGAACCATACCAGGCCGCAAGCCCTCAACATGGGGAGGATGCTTTGAGGTCGCCCCCAAAGCACAATGTCCCCATGTTGATGGGGAGAAGGGCTTCAACCCCACAACCCTGGCTGGTGGTTGTGAGGGTCTGCTTGCAGGGGGCTTATCAGAATCTGGAAGCACCCTTTAATAAGGAGGCCCCCAGATCCGACCCCCCCATGTGATTAGGTATGGGGTACATTGTACCTCTACCCATTCACCAAAAAAGTGTAGTGGTAAAAAAAAACAAGAGGCAGTTTTTGACAAGTCCTTTAAAATGTGTAAAATAGCTCTTTTCTTCTTTGCACATGGAACGTTTTGACGGGATGGTACAGGCAATAGTTACAGACTCAGGTATCAAAAATAAGAATACACTTATTCATACATTTGTTAAAATTGAAATCGTAACATCACAGTTTTGGGTACAGTAATATACAGAAAAAATGGAAATACTCCACAGGGTTACACTGTAGAAATTCCTCAAATACAGGTAAGTTGCATATGCTGCTTCCAATCAATATCCTACGTTTCGACTGTGAACAGTCTTCCTCAGGGATTGTATGTTGGTATGCAGATAGCGATGATTGCTCTAATGTTGAAAATAGTGATAATTAAAATCACACATATAACCATACAATATACACATGTTAATAAAGGCATGCTCATGCATGAACAACAATGAAATGAAAGGATAGAGGGATCTACATTGAAAAAGGCCAAACGTTTAGACAGAAAATGACAGAAGCAAGGCAACGTTAAAAGAGCTTCCAAGGCAAAACCCACCATTTATGAATCAAATTAAATTATAATGCAGCAAATGATCACAGGACAGATCTTATCCAAATATATAGACTGGGACCATGGGTAGCTGGTCCCCAGTAGTGTTGAGCGAACCCGGACTGTAACGTTCGGGTCCGTATCGAACTTTTGGGTGTCCGGGACCCGGACCCGAACACGGACATTTCAAAAGACGTTCGGGTCCGGGTCCGGGGTTCTGGTATTTTACTCCACGTGTTGAGAAGTTGCAGGGCAGCCAATCAACAAGCGTTTCACTGGTTTGCCCTTAGAAGCCATCACAGCTATGCCTACTAATGGCATGGCTGTGATTGGCCAGTTCATCATGTGACCCAGCCTCTTTATAAGCTGGAGTCACTTGATGCTGCAGTCACATGCTCTTGGGTTAGCTGTAGGGAGAGGGAGCTGACGGCGTCAGGGAGAGATTAGAGACATTTTAACAACATCTGATCCTGCATCCTGAGATAGATTACTACTGCTGTGCTGTTGCTCTGAGGACAGATAGGAGAAATTTGAGATTTCACATACCGCTGCTTTGAGTTGCAGATCAAACTCTGCATAAAACAACAATCGCTACGATTGTGCTCAACGATCAGATTGTTGGAGGAAATTGAGATTTCAAATATTGCTGCTTTGAGTTGCAGATTGCAGATCAAACTCTGCCTAACACAACGATCGCTACGATCGTACACAACGAGCAGATTGTGGGATCGTACACAACGATCAGATTGTGGGATCGTACACAACGCTCAGATTGTGGGAGTAATTTGAGATTTCACATACTGCTGCTTTGAGCGATTTGACTGCACTAGGTAGAGGGACAGATTATTGTTCAAAAATCATCTCCTAGTTCTAAAGGGAGAGGTTTTAACTGCAGCTGTAAGTGACACATTATTGTTCAAAAATCATCTCCTAGTTTATTTGATTTTAATTTATTTTCCCTATCCCCATTTTTTTGTAGGGCACTTGCCCCACTCTTACCCCCATTTTACTTCCTTTTGCAGCCATCTAGCACTTGCCAGGACTTTGTTACAGCCATTTTTGTGCCTAAAAGTTCGGGTCCCCATTGACTTCAATGGGGTTCTGGGTCCGGGATAACGTTCGGGCAACGTTCGGAAGCCGAACCCGGACTTTTTCCTAAAGTTCGGACGGACCCGCAGAACCCGAACGTCCAGGTGTTCGCTCAACTCTAGTCCCCAGTAGTCTCCAATCCAAATATAAAGGGCACAAAAAGTTCAAATTGGAGGCACATAGACATCCCAGGATTCAGAGCCAGGGTGAACCAATCATAGCCACAATAAGCCCTATACATAAAAAAAGAAAAAGGTTAAAAGGTTTCTTCTTTCTTCCTCCATCTTCTCCTGGCCCACTCTTTCTTCTGGTCTTCTGCTTCTTCTTTCAGTCTTCTTGCTTCCTCTCTTCATCTTCAATCTTCATCATCTTCTTCTTTCACCACCACCGCTCTCCCCGCTGCTATGAATTCCAGGAGATGCGCAGAGGCTGGGCTGCAGCAGCGGGGAGAGTGGTGGTGGGGCCAGGAGAAGAAGAAAGAAGAAAAGAGCTATTTTACACAATAAAGGACATATCAAAAACTGCCTCTTGTTTTTTGTAACACTACACTCCTTTTTCGGTGAACGGGTAGGGGTACAATTTACCCAATACCTATTCACATGGGGGGGGGGGCGAGGATCAGGGGGCCCCCTTATTAAGGGGGCTTCCAGATTCTGATAAGCCCCCCGCCAGCAGACCCCCACAAGTACCGGCCAGCCTTGTGGGGAAGAGGCTCTCGTCCCCATCAACATGGGGACAAGGTGCTTTGAGGGAGGGGGGCAGAGCCCCCCTCCCCCAAAGCACCCGTACTCCCCATGTTGAGGGCATGTAGCCTGGTATGGTTCAGGAGGGGGGCGCTCATCCCCCCCATCCTAACCGGCCAGGGCTGCATGCTCGGATAAGGGTCTGGTTTGGATTTTAGGGGGGACCCCACGTCAATTTTTTAAAACAATTTGAACGGGGTTCCCCTTAATATCCAAACCAGACCCGAAGAGCCTGGTTTGGACTGGGAGGAACCCCACACACTATTTTTCAGTGATTTTTTGTATATTACTGGGAACCAGCAATACATTACAGCCGCAATTTTAAATAACAATTTTTCCTATGGAAATTTCTTTTTGCTCTGGCTATGTTCTACACCTCATGGAGATGCACCCTTTTACACGCAGACTAAGGACACCCCCAGGCACAATATTTAAAGGAATTTTTCATTTTGTTTTTTCATTTTAAGCATTATTAAAATCACTGCTCCTGAAAAAACTATCAATTTTAAAACTTTTTTTTCATTGATACATGTCCCCTAGGACAGGACCGGGGTCCCCATACACTTTTTAGGGCAATAACATTGCATATAAGCCTTTAAAACTAGCACTTTTGATTTTTCATGTTCGGGTCCCATAGACTTTAATGGTGTCGAATGTTCGCCCAAACTTTTTGTCCGTTCACATGTTCTGGTGCGAACCAAACCGTGGGGTGTTTGGCTCATCCCTAATCTTCAGTAAGAGGAATGGCTTCATGAAAGATGCGGTATATAAAGTACACTAAGTGTAACTGGTAGGTACACTGAGAACACAAGTATTCAAAAAAAGGGTAGGTTTATCTAGGGTTAGAGACATGGACAAAGAATGAAAAAAAAGTCTACTTTGCAGATAAAAGTAATACATGTGTGTAGGGATGCCACATTTTTCCCGGAGTTCATCAAAAGTATGCACCCTACGAGTGACCAGGATTATCAAAATTTCGAAGTTGAAATAGGGAGCCTGGTAATATGTGACTAAAGGACTGACTGTCTGGTAGTATAAGATTGAACAATACAGTAGCATGGGGGGCGTGGTGAAAAGAGAGAGAACTTCTGAAAGCATTTACACTAAATTGTTAGGGTAAAAAACATTGAAGCAATACACATATGTCTCAATATAGAGTCGCTATGTAAGGCCACAGTGACCACACTAGGGAACATGGGTGATCTCTGACCATTGGTTGGGAGCCATTAGACTGGACCAGGAGATAATGGCCTGGAGGTGGGAAGCTTAACAATATTTAATAATGTCAAGAGCACCCAACCCTCCCCTCATCCTCAATGAAAAGACCACCGAACTCGCAATACGATGGGCCTTCCCATTTGTAATAAATTTAAGAAAACCTCTTTGGAAGGCTTTACGTTGGGACATGGGTATGGCAACTGGCAGAGTCTCAAAGAAATAGAGTAACCTGGACAATATGGACATTTTTAAAACATTAACTCTGCCCATTAGAGAAAGGGGATAATTTGCCCATTGATGGAAGGAGCGGAAAATACCTTGAATCAGAGGAGGATAATTAGTGGACTATAGGGTGGAATAAGAGGGAGTAATATTTAAACCCAAATATTTGAGAGAACACCATCTACCATTGAGAGAACACCATCTATATGGATATGCCTGCTCAAGTTGGGCCAAAAATAATTGACGGTATATGCAATGGTAGGGCCTTTGTCTTTGCTGTATTGACCTTGTACCCCAATATAGCACCAAATGAAGATAATTGGCAATGCAAAAACGGAAGTGACATCAGGGGATTAGTGAGGGTTAACAAAATATCATCTGCAAAAAGAGACATATTGTACTGTCACATCACAACCCATGAATATCTGGATTAGATCAAATGGCCTCGGCTAAGGGCTCCAGACATAGAATAAAAAGCAAGGGAGATAAAGGACAACCCTGTTGAGTTCCATTTGTCATGAGGAAAAGAGGAGAAAAGAAAAAAAACATCTGAACCTGAGCTGTGGTGTGAGAGTATAATGCTTCCAGTGTGTTAAAAAAGGACCCCTAAAACCATATTGTGTTAAAGTGGAAAACATATATGGCCAACTTAGCCTATCAAAGGTTTTTTGGGCATCTAAATTTAAAATAAGGGCTGGGCGGGGGGAATTTACTTAGGAGATCTATCAGGTCTAGGGTACGCAATGTGTTATCTCCAGCGTGTCTGGTCGGCACAAAACCCACTTGATCTTTATTGATTAGTTTGGGAATAAACTGGGATAATCTAGAGGCTATAATTTTTGTAAAAATGTTGTATTCTGAGTTCAATAAAGCTATTAGTCTATAATTGTCAGGGAGAGAAGGGTCCTTACTGGGTTTGGGATGACAGAAATACATGAAGGCATAAACCGCGGATGCTGGGATTCCATTTGAAGTAGAGTACCATATAGATCTAACATATGTGGGGCCAGGACAGGCAGGAAAGTATTATAATAAAAGTAAGGAAGTTGATTAGGGCTAGGGGATTTATAGAGTGGGAGATCCTTCGTTGTCCTTGTAAGTTCCTAAATAGAAATGGCAAACAAGAAGACAACTTTGGTAAAGAAATATATTTGAAAATCAAAGTTCTCCTCTGTAAATTTAAAATGGTTCTCAGGGGTTAAGCAGTTGTAGAGTTTAAGGTAGAAAATCCCAAAGGTCTTGGTCATAGTAAAGGGGCAATGAGTCAGGGTCCCACCTGTCTGTATAAGGAAATCCGGAAAATAATAGAATGGACGAGGGCTAAGTTTATTAACCAGCCTCCTATGAGGCTTGTTAGAATACTCAGAACTTTTGCTTGATCCATATTAGGGATTTTGCAATCTTACTTAGAGCCATAGATCTCAATTGCTCATGAAGAGATGTAACTTTATGTAGACTAGGCACTATGGGTTTGCACAAAAGCAGTCTAGTATTATCCTTCTTTAGCTGAGAACCTTCCACAATACAAACGCCATGGAAGTAGGCCTTGTGTGCCTCCCACAGTGTACAGGTTTCCTGAAGAGAGCCCTTGTTAAAGCAGAAGTAAACAAATGGATTTGATAGTTTCAAAAAACAGTTAACATTTCCGGCATGCCGGAAATGCTAGCTGTCACATTGGATGTGCTCTCAACCAAACTGGCAGCTTCCTTGGCTGAAAATGATAGGGGGGTTTGCTTCCACTTTAAGTTGAAAAAATTCCTCTAAGTCCTCTAAGATAGTTTTTCTCGAATAACCTGAGATCGTAAAAGGTGACCAATGACACATCTTAGAGGAAGACGGTGACAGAGTCATGTCCAAAGAGATGGGGGCGTGGTCAGACCACGTGATGGTAGAAATATCAGATTCTACAATATGGGGGATAAGTGGGGCCAAAATGAAAAAAAAAACATACCCCCTTTCACCCTTGGGTATGTTTTGCCCTTGAGCACGTAACACATGGCCAGAAGCAGTTTACCATCAAGGGCAAAACATACCCCATTTCACATTTCTACAATTACTCCACCGACCACATGGTCTACTGCCTTTCCTGCCCTTGCGGCCTCTACTACTTGCGTAGAACCATTAGGCTAGTAAGGAAAAGGTTTGGCGAGGATTGGATATACGTGAAAGTTGGTGGCGACAAGCATACTGTCCCCAGACATTTCTCTGAATTTCACGCCCAATCCTCCGACGGCCTCAAGGTCTGAATCATAGAGTCAATACCCCCCAAACTTCCACCAGTGGAGCATTTCAAACGCCTCTGCCAACGTGAAGTATTCTGGATATAACATTTAGATCTCCTGTCTCCCGGAGGCCTTCCCACATAGATCTTGATCGTCACAGTGCATACATACATAAGGTCTTGACATAGTGTGAGTGTTCTCAGTATACACGTACATAGATTTGTTCTTGCATGTCTATGCTTATATACAGAGCTAATCTTTACCCCTAACAGGACCCCAGCAACACATGTGCAGCGAACACGCACATGCAAGAATACATGAATTGATATATCTATGACCACAATTACTCATATATAGAGGTATATCAATATATGTACATAATTAATATGTATCGTAAGGTCCATAAATATTGGGACATCTAAACAATTCTAATCTTTTTGGCTCTATACACCACCACAATGGATTTGAAATGAAATGAACAAGATGTGCTTTAACTGCAGACTTTAATTTGAGGATATTCACATCCAAATCGGGTGAACAGTATAGGAATTACAACAGTTTGTATATGTGCCTCCCACTTTTTAAGGGACCAAAGTAATGGGATAATTGGCTGCTCAGCTGTTCCATGGCCAGGTGTGTATTATTCCCTCATTATCTCATCTACAAGGAGCAGATAAAAGGTCCAGAGTTCATTTCAAGTGTGCTATTTGCATTTGGCATTTGTTGCTCTCAACTCTCAATATGAGATCCAAAAAGCTGTCACTATCAGTGAAGCAAGCCATCATTAGGCTGAAAAAACAAAACTAACCCATCAGAGAGGTAGCAAAAACATTAGGTGTGGCCAAATCAACTGTTTGGAACATCCTTAAAAAGAAAGAAGGCACCGGTGAGCTCAGCAACACCAAAATACCCAGACAACCACGGAAAACAACTGTGGTGGATGACCAAAGAATTATTTCCCTGGTGAAGGAAACACCCTTCACAACAGTTGGCCAGATCAAGAACACTCTCCAGGAGGTAGGTGTATGTGTGTCAAAGTCAACAATCAAGAGAAGACTTCACCCGAGTGAATACAGAGGGTTCACCACAAGATGTAAACCATTGGTGAGCCTCAAAAACAGGAAGGCCAGATTAGAGTTTGCCAAACAACATCTAAAAAAGCCTTCACAGGTATGGAACAACATCCTATGGACAGATGAGACAAAGATAAACGTGTACCACAGTGATGGGAAGAGAAGAGTATGTAGAAGGAAAGGAACTGCTCATGATCCAAAGCATACCACCTCATCAGTGAAGCATGGTGGTGGTAGTGTCATGGCGTGGGCATGTATGGCTGCCAATGGAACTGGTTATCTTGTATTTATTGATGATGTGACTGCTGACAAAAGCAGCAGGATGAATTCTGAAGTGTTTCTGGCAATATTATCTGCTCATATTCAGCCAAATGCTTCAGAACTCATTGGACGGCGCTTCACAGTGCAGATGGACAATGACCCGAAGCATACTGCAAAAGCAACCAAAGAGTTTTTTGAGGGAAAGAAGTGGAATGTTATGCAATGGCCAAGTCAATCACCTGACCTGAATCAGATTGAGCATGCATTTCACTTGCTGAAGACAAAACTGAAGGGAAAATGCCCCAAGAACAAGCAGCAACTGAAGACAGTTGCAGTAGAGGCCTGGCAGAGCATCACCAGGGATGAAACCCAGCGTCTGGTGATGTCTATGCGTTCCAGACTTCAGGCTGTAATTGACTGCAAAGGATTTGCAACCAAGTATTAAAAAGTGAAAGTTTGATTTATGATTGTTAATCTGTCCCATTATTTTTGGTCCCTTAAAAAGTGGGAGGCACATATACAAACTTTTTTAATTCCTATACCGTTCACCTGATTTGGATGTAAATACGCTCAAATTAAAGCTGAAAGTCTGCAGTTAAAGCACATCTTGTTTATTTCATTTCAAATCCATCGTGGTGGTGTATAGAGCCAAAAAGATTAGAATTGTGTTGACGTCCCAATATTTATGGACCTGACTGTATATGTATGATATATGAATGTTGTTATTTATCATTTATAATTTTCTGTATATCATTGTCCATTAATAATATTCCCCTATAAGTTCTCTCCAAGCTTTCCATTGGTCACCGAGGCCGTACACTACACTTTTATCCTCAAATAGTAAGTAACTTACACCTCTAAATACATACACATAAATCAGTGAAAACAAACAAGACGTCTAGCCCTCAGCACATGGGTTCACTTTGTTTTTTGTACATTGATTGCACATTCCCTCCTTGTAAAGCTGTAATGGCTCTATCAGCACTGGTACTAAGCTATTGAGTCCCTGTGATATATCTTAGAATTGTGTTTGTTTAATTGCATCCATGCCGGGAATGTCCACAAGGTGCGTGCACCATTATTGCATGTCACTGCGAACGTGCCCATAAGTAAGCCCTTTTCCAGTATTCAGCCTGAAGAAGGGGCATAGGCCCTGATAATGTGTTGCCGTCACGCCAACATGCTGGAACCGGAAGTGATACCGGGGTTTACCTGAGCTACAGCATTGCAGCCAGAACTGAATACCACCCACACTTCCAGGACTTGCTGGTGTCACGTACCTGGTGGTTGAGCCTGGCTTATGCGGGGGCAATCTCTCTTGCGGCCCTGGTTTGAGAACCCCTGGTAGTGCAGACAGGAAGCTCAGGAGCACAGGGGGGCACGAGGTTTGGACAAGTCTCTGATGACCGGTATAGCTCCACTGAAGCTCATGCAGGCTGAAGGTTAGTGGCGCGGTCCGGATAGGCAACTGGCGGGCAGAGAGGTACAGAGGGATCAGGCAAACTGGTAGTCGGGTACAGGCTGGGTCGATAACATGCAGGCGGCTGAAGTACAAAGGGCACACGCAGAAGAGTAGTCATAAACAATCCAAGGTCAGGGCAGGCAGATAGCAACAAAGTCCAAAGGATAACCGGGGTCACAGGAACAGGAAGTCTCTCAGAACAAATGCTGGGGGGATCACAGGTGCAGGAACACTGTAGCATGGACAGCACTGAGTGCAGGGTGTTAGCTTCTTAAATGGCCGTCTTTGGCGCCATTGCCAGTGCATACACACGTGCACACGCGCGCATCCGTGCGCATAGACGCACATGGACACACACAATCTACGTGCGCCCACACATAGGTCTGCCAATGGCCCCGGATGGTTCCTTACATTGTCCCCCCCAAGGGGCAGCCTCTGGATGCCCAAACTGGCTCTCTGCTCAGGGTATCTCTTCCAAAAGGCTTCAGTAAGCTCTTTAGTGTGGATGTTCTCCTCGGGTTCCCAAGAGTTCTCCTCCGAGCCGTAACCTTTCCACTTGACTAGGAATTGGGTTATGCCTCCCCTCTTCCTGCATGCCAGAATAGTATCTAGCTCAAATTCTTCCTCACCATCCAAAAGAACTGGCCCTGGTGGAGCCGTCTTCCGTCCCTGAAAGGGATCCTGGATTACCGGTTTCAGAAGCGTGGTATGGAATACCGGGTGAACATGCATGGATAGAGGAAGGGTTAGCTCATAAGCTACCTTATTGATTTTTCTCTTTATCAGGAAAGGGTCCAATGAATCTAGACCCCAACTTCTTGGAGGGGCAGGAGAGTCTCAAGTTTCTGGTTGCCAGCCAAACTCGGTCACCTGGTTGTAGATCCAAATCCCATTGTTTCCCCTTGTCAAAGGCCCTTTCTGGAATTACACTGTGTAGGAATGTTGGATGGTAGCCGAAATTCACCCAGAACGGGGATTGTTTAGTAGCCGAATGTATCATATTGTAGGCGAATTCGGCTACTAGCAGTAGAGTGAGCCAATCATCCTCGGAGAAGGAAGAATAACAGCGGAGGTACTGTTCCAGGGTGTGGTTGCTTCTTTCCGTCTGGCTGTACATCTGTAGGTGGTAGGCAGACAAAAATGACAGTTCAATCCCTAAGGCCGGGCATACAGCCTTCCTGACTCGGGACGTGAACTGTACTCCCTGATTGGAAACTATGTTAGCGGGGATTCCGTGGAGACGGACTATTTCTTTTACAAAGGCCCTGGCCGTTTCCCTTGCAGACGGAGTGCCCTTCATGGGTATAAAATGTGTCATTTTCGTGAGGCGATCCACGACCACAAAGTTGGAGTTGAATCCAGCAGAAGGAGGTAATTCAACTATGAAATCCAGGCTTTGGTTCTTTGGTTCTGCTGGTTTTATTTCGGGCACAGACTGGACAGGCGTTGACATATCTTTTGCAATCCTCGTTAACTGAAGGCCACCAGAAAGAGCATGACAGTAGTTCCAGAGTTTTGCGACTCCCAAAGTGCACGGCCAGTTTGTGGTCATGACAGAGTTCTAGGATTATCAAGCGCAATCCTTCAGGGAAAAAGATTTTGTCGTGGTGCCACCACAGCCCATCCTTCGATATCTGTCGAAGGTCGGGTGGCACTGTGGAGCTGGTTAGAGATCGCCTGACCCGAGACAGTAGATCTTCCTGTGACAGCAAGAAGCTTTGGGAGGAAAGGATGGTGCCTGGTGGGGTCGGATCTCCAGATTCACAAAACATCATGGACAGAGCATCCGGTTTGATGTTTTTTGACCCAGTCCTAAGGTAATGTGTAATTGTAATCTCGAGAAAAAGAGTGCCCATCATGCCTGATGGGGTTTTAGTCTCTTTGCGGGCCGTACACACTCGAGATTCATGTGGTCGGTAAAAACTAGGACAGGATGTGCAGCTCCCTCCGCAGTTTCTGATGCATCCACCTCAAGGATATAGGGCAGGACTGGATCCGGGTGCTTCAGGACAGGGGCAGAGATGAATAGTCCTTTGAGAGTCATGAAGGCCTCCTGAGCCGCGGGGGACCACTAACAGCGGGAGTTCTGATTCGTGAGCTGAGTGATGGAGGCAATCACCGCGGAGAACCCCTTAATAAACTTTCTATAAAAATTTGCAAAGCCCACGAAGCACTGGACCCCTTTCTTGTCTACTGGTGCGGGCCAATCCAGGATGGCAGAGACTTTTTGCGGGTCCATAGTGACTCTGGTGACGGAGATGATGAGGTCCAGAAGGGGGAGGCTAGGGCGCTCAAACGCATATTTTTCAGCTTTTGCGTACAGTCCATGCTGGCGCAAGCACTCTAAGAAGCACTTGGCGTGCTTACGGTGCTCCTCGAGAGTTGACGAGAAGATAAAGCTGTCCTCCAGGTAAATTATAACGAACTGATCCAGGTAGTCTCTGAACATGTCGTTGACCAGATGCTGGAAGGTGGCCGGGGCATTGCAGAGACCAAAGGGCATAACCAAATATTCATAATGGTCAAACCTTGTTCTGAAGGACGTTTTCCATTCATCACCCTCTCGAATGTGAATGAGGTTGTATGCCATACGGAGGTCCAGCTTGGTGAAGATGGTGGCAGTGCCCAGTCGTTGGAGCAGCTCAGGCACCCAGGGGTAGCGTTTTTTTATCATAATTTTCTTGAGATCACGATAGTCTGGACATGGACAAAGTGACCTGTCCTTTTCCTCCACAAAAAATATTCCTGCCCCGGCAGGGGACGTGGAGGGTCGGATGAGCCCCTTCTCCAAATTATCGTCCAGGTAGGCCTTGAGGGCCTTTAGTTCTCCCTCTGAGAGCAGATAGATCCGACCAAATGGTACTTCAGTACCTGGCAATAACTCGATGAGGCAGTCATAGGCCCTGTGGGGTGGTAGCTTGTCTGCCCCCTTCTTGCTAAATACGTCAAGAAAGCCATGGTACAGTGGAGGGATGGCATCGCAGGTCTCCGGATTAGGGTCAGAATCCAGACATAGGATGGAGGGATGAGCCTCCTGGGCCTGCTGTAGACAATGTTGCTTACAGTGAGGGCAAGTGAACTGATTGTCCCCAGTAGACCAGTTGATGTTGGGACAGTGTGCCTGCAGCCAAGGTAGGCTGAGGATGGCGGGAAAAAGAGGGGACACGATGAGTCCAGTATCAGGTATTTGGAATGGTCTGTGACAGTCGTGGCAAGGAGGGGAATGGACTCCTGAGTAACTGTTCCTGACTTGATAATGGATCCATCAGGCAGGCGGATGACCATCCAGTGGGCCTTGGGCCGGAGGGGGATTTGGTGTTGTGCTGCAAAGGAAAAGTCCAAGAAACAGCTGCAGGCGCCTGAGTCGAGAATGGCTGGGAGCATGATGCTCCCTCCTGGGAGTCATAAGCACACAGGGAGGACCAGGTGCGTAGTCTTGTCAGGCAAGAACAGGACTGCTCCCTCTGGGGAGAAGGAACGTTTGGCTGGGCAAGAACTGATGCGATGTCCTGAGCCTCCACAATACAGGCATAGGTTGTGCACCATGCGTCTATGTCTCTCTTCAGGGGTAAGTGACGGGCGTAGATGCTCAACATGTGTGGGTTCTGGCTGGGCTCCCACAGACCTATAGGCTCTGCATTCCCACAGGCGCCGGTCTACCTGGATGGCCAGGTTAATCTGAACCTCAAGGGATCGGGGTGTTCCCACCCGGGCCAGCTCATCCTTCAGTGGCTCAGAATAGCCCAGCCGAAATTGACAGCAGTAGGCTTCGTCATTCCACGCTATGTCAGCAATCCAGCGCCGGAACTCCGCAGCGTAATCTTCCATCATGTTGGAGTGCATGGAGAGCTGCTTCGGCCGTTGAGGCCTAGTGGGGATCCTGGTAGAGTAGGGCCATGGCCCGGAAGAACGGATTTAGATCAGCCGTCTCAGGGGCTTTCTGTTCCAGTAATTTGTGTGCTCAAGCCTGAGGTTTATCTGACAAAAGGGATATCACCAGCCCCACTTTCATGGTTTCAGAGGAGAATGTGAAAGGCTGCAGTATAAAAGAATAGCAAGCCCTCGCGCTACTATGAGATAGATAATTGGATAAATATAAATGGATGAATATAAAACACAAATACAAGTAAAATAAAGTCCAAAGTCAGTGGGTGACTATACTGAAACGTGTGTTTCAGCTGCAGCAATACCTAGTATATAACAAAATAATACTGAATATCTGGTAAAAGTAATGATATTGCGCAATCTGACCAACCTTACTATAACATATAAAATTAATCATATAGGATCCACCACATCAAATAGATATAAGTGCCTTATTGAAAACTGCAATGTAAATTGGTAAAGTGACAATGTGCAAAGTACATAAACATCAAAAACATCATGCTGCTATAACACAGAAAAATGTGCAATCTACCGGAAACACAGTGAGAGGAATTAAGGCGCTGTGATTTTATTTTCATGCGCTGTTTGACGTCTTTTATGTAAGCAGGCATTTGTGATTTTAATAAATATACCTTATTTGAAACGTACTACACTATGGGGGCACTTCTGCTTTATCCATATGTAGTGTCCAAAGGATAGCCGGGGTTACAGGAACAGAAAGTCTCAGAACAAACGCTGGGGGGATCACAGGTGCAGGAACGCTGTAGCATGGACAGCACCATGTGCAGGGTGTTAGCTGCTTAAATGGCCGTCTTTGGCACCATTGCTGGTGCATACGCACGCGTATGCCAATGGCCCCGGATGGTTCCTTACAGCTGGCGAATTCACTGGATATAGCTTGCAGTGGCTAATACTTCACCGCTGTTACACACTCCATGTTTGTGAGTAGTACTCACAAACAGTACTTTTTATTCTCTTAAATAAAAGATTTTATCAACGGTATACTGTTATGTTAACGGTATGCTGTAATTAAAGCAGGGATACCGAATGCTTTAAAGCTGAATTTTCTTCCACCAGTACCTGTACATATTGCACCAGATCATCAAGCTTGTTTTCCAGAGCATCTGTATGCTCAACCACTTGGGTCATTTCCAACCGTAATTCTTGAGAAATCTTGCCAACCTCCAATATTGCCTATTATTTGTTGTAAGAGGGTATGCAGTTTTTCATCAAGTACAGCCAGGGTTAAAGCTGCCTGTGGAGGGAGTGGAATAGTCTAAGAGGTGGCTGTTATAACTAGTGTAAAGCTGTCAGCCCTCTCGACCCCCAACAGGGAATCCATGGATGCAAAGGGATCTGCAGGGGTAAGCGAGGCCAGGGATTGCGGCCTAGTGAGAAAGCGATCCATGGCTGACCTTGATCGCGACTCAAACAATGATGAATAACAGTGTTTCTGCTGGCTAATTTTTCCCATGGGATGCTTGTGGGTGAGAGGAAGGATATATGCTTACCCCTGATGATTTAGGAGTGAAATGTAGCTTGGCAGAGGTCACGAAGAGCAGACGGGAACCCGGAGCTCAATACTCACGCATCCGTCATGTCCAGAAGCTGCGCATGTACCTTGAACTTTAACCTTTTCAAAAATCTCTGAGGAAAATTCCCTTGCATGGTGAAACTTCCCTTGCAAAGTGAGAAGCGTCTTTTCCTTCAAAAAATCAACCCCTTGTGCCCCTTCTGTGCACTAACAGATACTCTTACTTTTTCTCTTTTCATTTGTGATTATCTGGATTGGCAGATAAAGCTGATAGCAACAATCCGGTTCATCAGTGGATCTCTCATCCTAATGGACCAGAACACTGCAGCAGAACATGCTATTTTGTTCATTCATGGGTAGTGTTGAGCGAACCCGGACTGTAACGTTCGGGTCCGTACCGAACTTTCCGGTGTCCGTGGCACGGACCCGGACCCGGACATTTCAAAAATCGCTCGGGTTCGGTCCGGGGTTCTGCTATTTTACTCCACGTGTTGAGAAGCTGCAGGGCAGCCAATCAACCTCATTTTATCGTCTTGGGGCCTGGCTTGGGCTCGCTAAAAACTTTACAGGCCCAGGCCCAGGCACGGTGCCTGTGGCCTTTCAAGCCATGCCTGGGCTTGCAATGTCAGGCCCAAGCGAGTTGTGATGGGTACTTACTTGTTTTATCGTACAAGACGACGTCACAAGACCAGGTAATCCTACTCTCTAGGTGACTACTTGGCCTAACAACGATAGTCGAAATAGACGGTTAGGTCTATTAGTGTTTACTTTTCTCTTTTTCATTCTCATAGACAATCACGTGTCTTCCCCGTGTTCCCCAACTAAAAA